>CM059279.1:12679227-12716727 GCA_030347295.1 Setipinna tenuifilis
GTGAGCGACAAAAGTGTTTTGAAAATGTTGCGTGCTGTATAGGCCGCCTCAAGTCTTCTGGGTGCTGGACCAAAAAGCAAAGCCAAAAAACAAAAACAAAGTCGCCGACACCGGTGAGCTCCCCCAAAAAGTTTTCAATCATACGCAACGTTTTGGGGAAGCGCCCTTGATCAGACCTAACATTTGTTCAAACTAACACCCATATATATGTATACACATGTCAGTGGATCATATGACCCCTTGATTAGTGGTGTTAACAAGCACCGGGGATGAACCACTCGTCAGGGGTCATATGATCCACTGCTGTCGTGGACTTTGTTTCTGTTTTTCAAAATGTTGCATTGCATCGCAACACGCGACACTGCATTACATTGCATTCCGTCAGAAAATTCTAATTGAAAATATAGTAGCGCCTGCAGTTAAGACACAGAGTTACAGAGAAGAATACTGTAACAGTGAGGTTCACAAGCATTTTCCTTGAGTATACTTGAAAATTTGCACAGGTTCAGCTTTATGTTGTTACACATATAAAATAAAGCGAAGTGGCCTTGCACTTTCATTATTGTATTAACAGCAAGGGGCTAAAAGTAACAATCACATTTTTATCATGTGCTGACCAATGGCAAGCACTGTGTTAGCCCTAGCTACAGGTATTTAGACATGAATTGACTTATATAGTAGTGCTAGCAGTATATGGCATTAGTTTACATTTAATTGTGGAAAACACATTTAAGTGAGTGGCACTGATGAAAAGGATGGATGGATGGATGGATGGATGGATGGATGGACAGATGGATGGATGGATGGATGGATTCATGGATGGATGGATCAGTTAAATAGACAGATAGATAGAGAGGGCTGATGCTGTTGTCAAAACTGTAGCTGATGCTTTTACATGAGCACATGATATTGCATTACAACTTAAAGAAAAAAAACAGCTAGCATTCTCTGGGTGCGCAAAAAAAAAAAAAAAAACTGGATCAAGGAAAAATCAAAACACACACTTAAGTCTCCTATGTTTTATTAACCTGTCAGCATGTCCAATACAGATGCGTTTTGGCAAGACGCTGAGGGCGGGCCTTGGCCAAAATGCATCCATCGTGGACATGCTGGTTGTTCAAAAAACTGTAAGAAATAGTACTATTTTTCCACAGACCATGGCCCTCCCACACAGGCACCGGTGAGAAATCCCTGGAGCCTGATGTCAGTCACCCAGGTGGGGTGATCTGGTCTAGCTGTATCTCACTCTCCTCAGCCTTTAGGAACTTCCCCAAAGAGCAGTCTGGCCCCTCAGCTCTTTAGTGTGACCCCCATGCCCTCTGTCGTCACTGCCAACCCTTTGTGTCAGAGGTACAGCTAAGCCAGGGTGAGCTCACCCCTCCCCTCCCCTCCTTACCACATATGCATATGCACTGACATACACATGCCCCCACACACACAGATACTATATACACACACATGCACTTACACAGATGCACACTATGGGAGCCACCTAGCTGGCAACAGTCTCCACACCTACAGATAGGGCACCTCTCAGGTATCTCAGCATCGCCAGGGATCGATTCCTCCCTACCTCACACACGCCCCGACACACACACACACTCTCACTCTGTGGAGTGGTGTACTGTGCACATCCTCGTTCCCACCGCGATGGCTCGTGTCACGTTTGTCACATTCCTCTGCGTGCCCCTTACATAACACCCCCTCACACAATGGCAGCACTGCGGGGACGTTTAACTACCCTGCTCCCATTTCTATAGTGGTAACTAGAGCTGGCCGACCAACACACAGCAATGTGTGGAAGTGTGTGTGTGTACGCATGTGTGTGTACGTGCACGTGCATGCTTATACCTGAGAACGTTATTGTAGGCAGTGTGTGCTTTCTTATGTGCAAGTGGATGTGCATGTGCTTGTGTGCATGTGTGATCACATGTGTACCTCTGCGTCAGCAGTGTGTGTGCTTGCTTGCGTGTGTACATGTATGTGTGAGTAGTCCCAAGTGTAGAGGAGGGTTATACGGTGGCTGCAATGCACACACTGGCCCTACACCTCTGTAGGGCTTCATCACCCTTCGCCTGTCGAACGTTGGGAAACCTGAAAGCCCAGGTTTTCCCCGGTGACACCCAGGCAGGCTTGTTTTGAACTCACCCATCACCAATGGAGAGAAGATGCCCTAGAGACAGAGGGAGGGAGAGAGAGAGAAAGTAAAACAGAGAAGGGGGGACGGAGGGAGGGAGAGAGTGAGGAAAGATCCCTCATGAAACGTTACAGATGGGGATCTCTACAGAGGCATGAGTCACACTCAAACACACACCCACCTGTGGAATGTTCCTCCTGCCCTCTGCAAGGCATCGCTCAGTCACATGGAGCCCTAGATGAGGAATGACATCAATGACAAATGTCATACCTGACCAGCAGCATGTGTGAATTCCTCGCAGCTAGGGTCTGTGTGTTTGTGTGTGTGTTTGTGTATTCACGCACAGTTTGGTTTCTGTGTGTGTGTGCTGCTTCAGACAGTCAGAAAGGGTGTTTCTGTGTGCATGCATGCATGTCAGAACAGAGAGTGTGTGTGCGTGCGTGTTTTTGTTAGACGAATTGGACGCATGTGTGTGTCTGTGTGTGTCACAGGTTTCAGTATGTTTGCAGCCATAGCCAGTTTGGCCCTGGCTCCCTGTGGGAAAATGTAGGCTACACTCAAGAAAATAATGGGGCCAGTACCGGTTCATAAATGCCATAGAAGAATCTTTAGTCTCCTTTGAATCATCCATTTAAGCACCTTTATTTTTTAGCGTGTATGTGAAAGGTACTTCACATTGGAAATGGTTCTTCAAAGCCTCAGATCATAATGGGCTATGTTATGTCATATCAGCGTCAAAAGGATCTTTAAGGAACTGTTGCCCCGATGCTTTTTTGATGCCCTGAAAAAGCTTATTTTATGGCATCACTCTGAAGAACTGGTACTGGCCCCATTATGTATGAGTGCTCCTCAGTCAGGGGCTGCCGTAGCTGTAGGGCTGAAAGAGTGTAGCTGTGTAGGCCTAAAGCACGCACATCTGCCTTAAGTAGTCTGGGTGCTGGACCAAAAAGCAAAGTCAGTGAACAGAAACAAAGTCTGCGACACCAGTGTGCTCCCACAAAAGTTTTTAACCATGACGTTTGGGGCATGCGCCCTTCATCACGCCATGATTAAAAACGTCTGTGGGAGCACACTGGTGTCGCAAACTTTGTTTTTTGTTCTCTGAAAGAGCTCAGCCACAACAACTGCACTCACTCAATGAGCAGAAAGCCAGTGATTATTTTGTGAAAATCACTACCACAACTATTTTGTATAGTTTATGTATAATGTGAGCCCTATGGCAGTCCTTTGATTTTTTAATTGTTTTTGAAATAGACCCCAGAGCCACACATTAATGTGTTATTTACAACCATGAGGGGATCTACCCCTTTCAGGTGTTACAATGGGTGTACCCAGTTGTACCCAGTTGAGTGATGTGCTTGGGATGTAAACCCCCAGACGTGTAGAGTGACTGTGGATATCTCAAACCAGCTTTGGCCTTGCTCAGCAGCTTAAGCTAGCCTAACGTGTTTCTGTGTGTGTGTCATAAAACAGTCTGTCAGGCTCAACTGTCTGACTGTCAAGCTCGACTGCATGCTTATTTGAATAGAGTTTTTATCTCTTTCCGTTTTGCATTCACTGTTTAAATTCATGCAATCAGTTATTTCTGTTTAACACAGGGCCTCACTCAGTGACTGTTCTCCTTATCACGATCAGCCTCAGGGGTGTGTGTGTGTGTGCATGCGTGTCTGCATGCGTGCGTGTGTGTGTGCGTGTTTGTGAGCATGTGTGTGTAAATGAGTGTATGTGTGTTTGGCTTTTAAGCTGGCCACATTGTGAAGCTAGGCCAAGCTTGACAGAGAAATGATAGTGTTCATGAAAATGACTGCTATGCCCACCACAGCCCGGCCAAATGTCACCACATTTGACAGATTCATCATGTGGACGCTGCATGATTCTGTTTTGTTCTTCAGTTTTGGTCGTTTCTGAAAGATTCTGTTTGCCAGTGTTCTGGTTACTTCCAGTGTGCCAGTTCCAGTTATTTAGTGTGCTTGTGGCTTGTGGCTATTGGTCTGGCATTAAAGAGATTTCCTGCCACCTCTCTTATTTTGATAAAAAGTTGAAACTAACTTGGTTGTGTTTACCATTGGACATTCCCCTTTAATAAAAAAAATATGCCTCAGCATTTTTAGTAACTTGAGGTAACATTGGGAATTACTTTAATAAATAGCCTATGCAAAGTGGGTAAATAAATAAATGGATAAATAAGTAAATGTAATTAAAAAACTAAATAACACTTTACTTAAACTGATTAATCGATGACTAAAATAGTTTTAATTGATTTTAATTTCATTGTTTACAAGTATTCAAACAATAGTTGTAACTTGACTTAAGATTTTAGTGGCTGTACTACCCTTACTAAGTAAATACCTATGGACAAGGTTGGACACTGTTCTGTTGTCAATCTCAATCTATGCAGTGCTGTATATAATGGCTCTAACTGATTTTGTCTCTCTTTCAAACGTGTTCCTTGCTGTCACAGCAGCATCCCCATTCACAGGAACCAGTCTATCACAATCAGCTTGTTTTAAGTGTCCCTTTCATTCTTGACTCACTGACATGGTTTGTGTGTGTGTGTGTGTGTGTGTGTGTGTGTGTGCTTGTGTATGTTTATATGTGTGTGCTTTTTATCCCTGGAAACAGCATGTGTTAAACGCCCCTCTCATTTCTGACTTACTGATTGTGTGTGTGTGTGTGTGTTTCAGCACGTGTGCATGGACTGCAAGAAGAACTTTTGTGGCCGCTGCTCGACCCAGACGGAGGCCCGTCCGCGCCTGTGCCACACGTGCCAGCGTCTGTGCGCCACGCTGTTCGAGCGCGCCGAGCTGATGAAGCTGAAGGTGAAGGACCTGCGCGACTATCTGCACCTGCACGAGGTGCCCACGCAGATGTGCCGCGAGAAGGAGGAGCTGGTGGAGCTGGTGCTGGGCCAGCAGAGGCCCGGAGCCAACATGGCCGCCCCCGCCAACATGGCCGCCAACATGGCTGCCAACAACGCCCGGGGGAGCACACAGCCTCAGCAGCCTCAGACGCAGCAGCAGACGCAGCAGCAGACACCTCAGGCCCCGCCCACAACCACCGTACCGCCACAGCAACACGCACGAGCGGCCAGCGGTACCCACGCGCCGCACCACACGCCGCAGCAGAACGGACAGACGGCAGCGCCCACGACAGGGGGGCAGGTGCCCCCGGGGGCCACCGTCACTCAGCCCCGCCCAGACGCACACAGGCCTTCCACGCCAGTCCAGGACGACTCGCAGGTGAGGGCACACGGTGTTCCATCCACGTGATGATCTCCGTCATAGAGCCCATAGTACTGAGTGTGGTTAGGGTGGAAAACCATAGCTGTCAACACTCTTTAGCTACTCGGATGTTTGTGGCAGGTTTGTGGGAAATTGATTGAAATATCTGAAGTGTAAAATTCCCCACAGTCACCCTCTGACTGCTTGCAGAAGTGGTTTATAGGTTAAATAGGAACTGTAAGCAAGCATTAGGCTTGTTCTGTTTTCATTCTCACAATGTTAGGGGTTTTTGTTTGTTTAGCTTTGTTTCTGAAAAGCTTTTGGTTTCTCTTTCAGCAGGTCTGTTTCTTTAACCTCGGCATGAAGCCAGCCCACTTCCCCCTCTTCTTTGTACACCTGTACAGGCGTTCTTGAACGTACAGTACACAGTTCGTCTCACCCCAAGACCCATATCACTTTTTGCTTTTGGCATACTGTGAAAACCTGTGTGTGTGTGTGTGTGTGCAGGTGTCAGAAAGAGAGGGAAAAGCCTTTGAAATGTAATGCTTAAGCCACCTCATATTCTACCTTTAAGGCTTGTGAGTAGAGAGGCAGGTGTGCATGCTTTATGTATAGCTTCATGTACCCCCCCCCCAACACACACACACCTCCTTCATGTACTCCCTGCAACTGCAATCCCTTTCTCTGCAACTAAACCTAAGTGTGTTAACCCTTGACCTCTGCAGCTGGTGCCCTCTGGGCCAGAGGAGTGCATGCTTCATGTGTAGCTTCATGTATTTCCAGCACCCCTCCCCCTTCCTCTGTGACTAAACCTGAGTGTGTTGACCTTTGACCTCCAGAGCCCGTCTGTGCTGGCGCCCTCTGGGCCAGAGGAGGGGCCGGAGGACGAGGCTGATGCGGAGCTGCGGGGAGAGCAGGAGTCGCAGGTACCGACCCGCCCCCGGCGCTCTCCTGCCTCCCCCCCCCCTCGCGCTCCTCTCTCGCTCCCCTCTCCGCATTCTGTCTCAATATCACTCTCTCCTGCCTTGAGCTTTGTCTCGTGTCTTTCTCTTTGGCTCACATTACTAGCTCCCCTTTTTCTGTCTGCCTCCTGCCTCTCCTCCTCGCCCTCCTCTCTTGCTTTCGTCTCCCCATCATGTCCTAATGTCCCTCTCTTCTGTATGTCTCTTTGTCTTGTGTCTATCTCTTTGTCTCACGTCACTAGCTCCCTGCTTCCTGTCTGTCTCAGGTCTCTTTGTTTCATGGTACTGTCTGTTGTCACTGTAACCTGTTTTGTCTCTTGGTAACTGTCTCCTGTTTTTTCTGTCTGTTATGTGTCGCTCTGTCTCACCTCACTGCTATGTACTATCTCTATCTGTCTCACCTCACTCTCCTGTCTGCCTTCACTCTCTCATGTTTTTCTGTTTGTGTCTTTCTCCCTCACGCTAGCTTTTATCTTTTTGTCTTGTCTTTTATCTTGTGTCTTAGTGCCTTGTGTCACTCTCCTGTGTCTCTTTGGCTAATGTTGTGGTCTCCTGTCTCTCTCTCTCCCTCTCAGTAGCGCCACTGTCTCTGGGTTTCTGTCTGTTTTGTGTCTTTCTTTCTCTCACGTCACTGTCTCCTCTCTCTCTCTCTCTCTCTCTCTCTCTCTCTCTCTCTCTCTCTCTCTCTCTCTCTCTCTGCCTGTGTCATGTCTTTCCCTCTGTCCAACGTCACTGTGTCTAGTGCCTCTCACTATCAGGCTCTTTCTGGTGCCTCTCCCTCCGTCTGTCTTGTCACTCTCTCCTCTCCTTCACTGGCAATCCTGTGTCTTTCTTTCCGTCTCATGTTGCTCTCTCCTCTCTCTCTCTCTCTCTCTCTCTTTCTTCCTCTCTCTTTCTCTCTCTGTCTCTTTCTGTTGCTCTCTCATTATGTACTTTTCTCAGTCCACTTTTCCCATCTTTGGCCTTCTCTGTGTGTTGACATGCATTTATATTCTTCCTCCATCTCTTTCCTCCTCTAACCTGTTGTCTCTCTCCCCCTATTAATCTCCCATCTATTTCCCCTTTAATAACTTTTTTTTTTTTAAGTACTTCTTCCTGACGCGCTCTCTCTCCCACGCTGTCTGTTCCTCACTGGACAGAGCCCAACTCTATTACCTAACACGGCCCCAGTCTCTGCCAGCCAACCAGCCAGTCAGCCAGTCACCCAGCCACTACTGCCACACTGGTATAAATATTACACCAGGGCCATTTGCTACAGAGAGGGAACAAAGGCACACGGTACACTTAATAAAAGGCTCTAATCAGCGCAGCTTCGGTTTTTATGGCAGGGCTGTCAGGGGCCCAATCAGACCGGCTGCCTCCATCACACAACTCATCTGCTGTTTGATGATGAATGGAGTTGATTAAACACACCAGAGTTGCCATCTTTGTGTACTTGCCTTAGTGATTGCCTGGATATAAGGATGGAATAAATATGAACATTTGAGAGTGTTTGCACAGGTCCTGTGGGGGCAGGGTCGTATTTAAAAGGGCTGTGTGATGTTTTATGCCCTAGAATGATGCTCTATGAACCGAAGCTAATTTATTACAAGCTGTGCTAATAAAGGCAGGTTGCATAGACCAGCGTTAGGGATGGTGTTGCATACTTACACAGCTGATAGGCTTATTTAGCATCGGTAAAATGGTTATAAGCCATCTGGTCTACTAATATTTGGTCTTAAACAAGCTCTTTTCTTTTCCTGACTAGTTTCATACCTGAATGATCTTTGGTTCAGCTCATGACTAACACTCATGAACAAAGGGAGGGCAAGTTTATTTGTATAGCGCATTTCATACACAGAGGCAGCTCAATGTGCTTTAGAAAAATCAAAGCAAAGACCAATATGTAAAAGCTTGAAAGGATACAGAGAAAAGCTATCAGGTGTCGGTGTTGCCAAATCTTGCAAGAGTGTGTAGCTGAGTCATTGCCTGATCTTGAAGAAAGTTACTTCTTTGCTTTTTCTCAAAAATACAATTTTTGTTGGTATCAGAATGTTACCAGGTTATGAGGTCTGTAAGAAATGGGTTTCAGGTGACCATGGGCCTGGTGACCATGGGCCAGAAGAGTTAGTCATTATCTGTGTTCACGGTGACTTCTCCCTGTGGGGTGAGCAGACTCAGGACCTGCCCCTGTTTCTCAACAAAGTTACAAAGAAGAGCCCTTTTATTTTTCCTTCTGCTTCCAGGCCACCACGTTCTCATGTGTTGTGGAGTCAGGCCTGCTGCTTGTGTGAAAGCCTGCACACATAGACAGCATGTCTCATCTCAATCTAATTTAGGTGGGATGTGGCCCTAATTGATGTCAGGCTGAGCTGTGTATTGGTCAAGGCCCTGACTCGGTTGCAGTGCTACACTGTGTCTATGTATATGTGTGTTAGGTAGGACGTGTGTGTGTGTTTGGCTTGTGTGAGAGGAGTGTGTGGGTGTGTGCGCCCGCATACACGTGTGTACTGGCTTCTTTCTCTCTCTCTCTCTTTCTCTCTCTCTCTCTTTCTGTCTCTGTCTCTCTTTCTTTCTTGCTCTCTCTCTCTCATTGAAGAGAGCAAGGGACCTGCACATGTTTGTATGAAAGGCCACAGTGTGTACGTGCGGTGGGCCGGTTATGATGTGCTGCTGATAGTGCTGTGTTTGGCAGCTGTACCTGGCAGCATGGGGCCATAGATGACCGTGCGATTGTAGCCCTGTGGATCATTACCAGCGATCTGCTATGGGTATGCTGGCATAGGCACAGGGCTGTGCCAGCATAAGGTGGCCTCCATTGTAAGGTTACCCCTCCACTGACTGACATGTTTGCCTGCCCAGCTCTGCTGACCTGGGGTGCATTATTCAGGCGACAGAATGTGGGTGAGTGTGCAAGCTTAGCACGCAGGCAGACGCACACACACACACAGACACAAATACAAGCCGTGTTAAGGCACGCCTCCCACCCAAGCCACACACACACACAAACACACACACACACCTCTTGTACAAGCCCAACACATACTCAGCTGTCTGTCTCTTTCTCCCTCTTATAAACACACACACCTCTTGTACAAGCTCAACACATACTCAGCTGTCTGTCTGTCTGTCTTGTCTGTCTCTTTCCCCCTCTTATAGACACACATACACACACAGATCATGCACTTATCTGTTTTGATCTGTGTCAGTAGGCATTAATTCAGGTCTGCCCTGAGGGCCATGTAGATATGGCATGTTCGTAAAGAGTGTGTTTCGCAAGCATGAAATTTGGAATTCCACCAAAAGTTCACATGCCTTGTGATGATGACGCAAGCATTCGACCTTGTGACAGCAGTGACGCAAGGACGCCTGGTGTCCAGCTCGCTGTGGTTGTGGAAAGAGTTGTTTATCGTCAATAAGTTGTAAACATGTGTCTTATTGATCAATGACACCATTCCTTATACAACCTGCCTATCAGTAGTTTTTTAAGGTCATTGTCTATATGTAATATTTGACAGCTGTTTGTCCAGCCTGTCTGGTAAACGGAAATGTTGCTGATCAAGCAGACAGGTTCACGCTGGTCCTGGTAACTGTTTTGACAGCTTTAAAGCAAGAGTGTTTGTAAACACTCAGAGGGCAGTTCGGTTGTTCAGTTGTTACCCAGCACTAAATTTCAAACTATCTGCTTAGGCATTCATCCCTACACCTGTGCTTCTCAGCTCCCTACCTTCTCTTCCTCTCTCTCTCTCTCTCTCTCTCTCTCTCTCTCTCTCTCTCTCTCTCTCCTTCCCCCTCCTTCCTCCTCTCCTCACACTGTTTCTCTCTGTCACCCCACTCACTCACTCTGTTGTATTATTCATCAGTTTGACCATGTGTATGCATACATACATGCACGCACATGCACTGTGTATGTATGCATATAGATGAAGTTTCGTATTCCCTCCTTGATCAAGTTGAAATAATCAAACCAACCAGCCGCATTTCCTCCACAACCCCCAAGACAGGACTCGAGAGGGTATTATTTTAGGCCGTGTTTCCAGGCAACATTACCAACAGATGTTGTTGGGCCACTTTCCCACCGATATTAGGCAACACTTTTTGTCAGAACTCAACAGTGGGCAACTTGCTGCAATCATCCAATCATTTTCAGAACAGAACATTGTTCTGTTCTGTTGTTGCCTGGCAACATCACTCAAAAAAGTTACCCCAAGTATCATCTGAGCTGGATACAAAATGTTCAGTCATTCATTGGTAGTGCACTTTGGGGGAAGCAAGAACATTGTAACTCACCCTGTGAGAGTGCACTGTGTAGTGGACAAGTGAACATTTCGGACACAGGGTCACTCTGTATGTCTTTTCGAAGACTGAAGCTTTAGGTTTAAGACGGTTTGTTTGGGATGTTCTCGTGACAGTATCACATTGTGACATTGTGTGATAATAGTTTGTTGGAAGACTGTTAAGCCTCCCTCTCCCCCCCCACCCCCAGTCTTCGGACACGGAGGAGGTGCTGGTGCCTGGGCGCAGGGCGTCGCTGTCGGACCTGTCCTGCGTGGAGGACATCGAAGCTCTGAGCGTCAAGCAGCTGAAGGAGATCCTGGCCAGGAACTTTGTGGACTACAAGGGCTGCTGCGAGAAGTGGGAGCTGATGGAGAGGGTCACGCGCCTCTACCACGACCAGAAGGACCTGCAGAACCTGGGTAAGACCGTGGAGACACACGTCCACACACACACACACACACACACACAGAACCAGTGTGGCAAGTGTGACAAGTATGTGTGCATACATGCCGACCTTTACGCATTTTGCGTAGCAACTACGAGTTTTGACATCAAACTACGGTGCTACGATTAATCACTGAAAAATACGCAAAGAAGAGCGTTTTGTTTTTTTCCACAGTGCGCCCGTTTCCATGTAGTAGTAGCAGGGATGGAAATTAACCACCCGCCACCCGCCAAATGCGGGTAAATATGAGTGTTGGCGGGTGAATTTTGCCATTTTACCTGCCACTGTGGCGGATGTGCGATTGCATTCAGCCAAGTTCGATATAGTCTATGAATGCACTCCCTCACGCATGTTGTAGCGTAGCTATCAGTTAGTACACAGCGCAGGTGCGTATAAGCTTACCATGTATTGATAAGCAACACTCACCGTTTCTTGGCATCCAGCACAGGCGCGCGTGGTTATTTCAAATATGATCTAGGCAACTTTCTGTTCACCATTTTAAGGTAGGCTAATGAAAGCTCAATCATGATGATTATAGCCTAACTGTCTAAACAGGAATGCATCAGTATATTGCTGTCTCACGTTGATGATAACGCCATATGCGCACAAGTTCACTCCAAAAACGAACCTGTGATTTTAACGCAAACTATTAATAGCGCCAACAAAACCGATTTCAGAAGAAGACGGGTCTATTCCCAAAGCACACACGAAGGGCCAACTCATGTCAATCTAATATTCTTATTACATTCACTCTCAATTCAACTATGCATTCAGTCTCCGTTCATCTAACAGCGCAGCGCCTACATAATAGTAGATTGGATGGGTTCTGCAGAATCATTGCAGTATTGTAACGATTAGTAGCCTTCTTTTACTGCTAGACTAGCTTGTTACCTTGTGTTAGCATTTGCAAATCTTTGACCTAAGAAAATAGCAATTACAAAAATAGCAAAACACAAAAAGTATGCCTTTTAATACTGAAAACTGAAACTGAAATTAAGATTATTCACTGCAGGACTTATTAAACGCCCCAGTAGGCTATACCTGGATGGCTCTTGTTGGCAAACAACTTACGTACGTCACTGAACCCAAACAAAAAAATGCACCTTGCAAGACACATCTCTTGCATAGTCTAATAAAGAGTCTTCTCAAGGTGTTTTGGAATATTTATGAATTCCATAGAAATATAATCAAATGTATCCACATCTGAACTAGCCCTTTGATTTCCTAGCATCCTGCATAGAAACGAAGTTAGAACATAACTTTCTTTCACGTTAGGATCTTAAGGAGAAATTTAAAGTGACAGGCGCCTAATTAGACCTTAGCCTACACACATCAAATACAACATAATTGCATTATTTTCAAGTGATATCCTAAATAACAGTTTTTTTTTGTTTTGTTTTTTTACATATGTAAAGCATGGATTTTCTTTCTGCTGTCATTTCACTTAGAAGGATAACATTAAGCTATCTAACAACCTGTTAAAATGCACCAGAATGCAGGAAATTACCTTTAATTTAGACTTTGACTGCCCACCAAAACACTGTTACTATCAGCACAGAAAAAAAGTGCTGGAGCATGATGTGTACATGATCACATTTATGACTGCCCCCTTATATATGTCTGCCTAGAACCAGCCCTGGGTGTTATACTTGGCATTAAAATGTGCGGAAGGGTTGAATATATAAAGTGGCTGGTAAAAATGTTGAGTGGCTGGTAGATTTTAGAATCTACCTGCCACAGTGGCAGGTTAACAAAAAAGTTAATTTCCATCCCTGAGTAGTAGGCGTTCACTGGTTGGTTTGCCGTAGACCTTGCTGTAATCGAATTGGGCAGCAACCAGTGGGGGGAAGGGAACGCAGACCAATCACGTCGCTAGATCTAAACTCCACGCCCTGTGAATGGCGAGTTTAGCTGTCCGTGATAGTCACTGGGAGTAGTGGATCAACTGAAACGAAGGTAGCGAAACTGGCCAGCTCTTGTCCGCTTTCTGATGTTTGCTAATCACCCGTCTTGGTAGTCTACTACCGTCACTGTTATATATACTTGAAGTGAACACAATTAAAATCACTGTTATAAAGGTAAATGTGCATTGGGCAGGGTCGATTATTAGCACTTTGATCCAAAAACCGTAATAATGCGTCACCCAAATGCTCCTTATTTAACTGTATTTGATAACTTTACTGCTGCTGGTGGTTATGCTGTTTGACTAAAACACTATTTTTATTTATTTTTATTTCTGCATTTTATTCCAAAGTAGCCTAATCCTTAGTATCACTTTGCAATTGTCATTTTACAAGTATTTATCAAGGTGATGCAACTGACAAAGTAAGCTGAATCAGAATGGATTTTCCATTTGATATGTGAGACGGCCTACCCAAAAATGCACTAGAATGCAGGAAATTGCATCTAAGTAATCCAAAATTTTCTGGGGGAGGACCCCCAGCCCCCCCACTAAGGGTTGGACACATATGCTCAAGATGACTACTATTGTGCCTCACCAATTTTTTTCCTCACCAGCCACTACTGGTCATGGATTTCAATGTTTGGGGGGCACCCAACTTCTTTTGGGCTAAAATCTACTGCAACATGCCTGGTAATAAGTGAGAATGGGAACTTAGTTAATATAGGCATGCAAATGTGCCATGCTGCAATGTGCGTCGTGCTGCCATACTGCCGCGTTGTCGGGCCGCCGCCCGCCGCCCGCCGTTGCTACTCAAAAAAAAATTCAAAGGTTGGCATGTATGTGTGTGTGTGTGGGACAAGTGGGAGTATGTGTGTCACACACTGACAAGAGTGTGTGTGTGTGTGTGTGTGTGTGTGTGTGTATGTGTATGTGTGTGTGTGCGCACATGTCTTTGTATGTCTGAGTATGTGTGTGGAGAGGGAGAGATACAGAGACGGCTAGGTAAAGATAAATGCATACCCACAAAAACATGCTTGTCCATACACAAATATATAAGCAGGTAAATGCTGATTCTGTACAATAAAAGAACATACACATGTATTCTGCCTTACATAACCTTAACTGTGTGTACATATTTCTGTGTCATTTACTTTTTACAGTTTCAAATGCCTCTAATGGTACAGGTGAGTGATTTTATTCAACTTGTTTTGCTACTTGAACTGAAACCATCTTTGCAACACAATAGCAATTGAATGTAGTCTTGGTAACACGGAATGTTGTGGTCTGTAGCCAAGCAGTGCCGGTAACAGCCCGTTAACCGAGACCGTGTCTTTGTGTTGCGGTGCAGACTTGCCCTCGGGCCCCGTTCTGGAGGAGAACCTGTGCAAGATCTGCATGGACTCGCCCATCGACTGCGTCCTGCTGGAGTGCGGTCACATGGTCACCTGCACCAAGTGCGGCAAGCGCATGAGCGAGTGCCCCATCTGCAGGCAGTACGTCGTGCGCGCCGTACACGTCTTCAGGTCCTGAGGCCTCCGAACGCAGGGCTCTCATCGTACACGCACACTGCACACACACACACACACACACACACACACACACACATACACACACACACACATATGCTTGTGTGCCTTATTCACACACACACTCACACACCTGTAAACACACCCATAAACTGAATACTGACCTTTGATGCAGTCTAGCATTTTTAATCCCAGTGGACCCATCCAAGGCGGCCCTTGTCTTCTCTGCCAGCTGGCGTCCATTAAAGACAAGATTGCACGTCACGCACAGCAGCCTCCTCTGTTCAGCAACGGGCTAATGGTGCCCTATTATCATTGGACTTTGGTGCCATGGAAAGGCCGGAATGAAGCTGAAGGTGCCGTGGCTCTTGGAAAGGCATGGGAGTCTGGCAACAGCTTTAGTTTATATTGGTGGGGGGGTGGGGGAGTACAGTGTATGGTTGGGAGTGGGGTGGGGGTGGGGGGGTTATTCCAGGCAAGCACATGAGCACATGGCAACTTCACCCAGATCCGGAACAATGCAAAGCAACAGCTGACCCATAACTGTCCTCTCACTCACAACTTCACAACGATCACATGCACAGCCCAGGGAGAATGATAGGATGATCATTTGTGCCTCCTGTGTGTGTGTGTGTGTGTGTATGTTTGTTTGTTTGTGTGTATGTGTGTGTGCGTGCCTGTAGGAGTGAATGATACAATTACACCCGTCTGTCTCTCTCAAACCTAACCTTTCCCTGTTTGGTGTGACAGACAAACGCACACACACACACACACACACACACACACACACACACACACACACACACACACACACACACACACGTAGTGTATCTGTGCCTTGAGAGCCGGTGAGGCTGAGCTTTGAGCGGGGCAGGTCATGTTTCAGCCGGGTGGAATCTAGCGTCTAGGCCACTTAGACTTCCTCATTAGGCTCCTCTGCCCCGTCTGCCCCCAGACAAAGGAGTTTGGGAGAACAACACACAGGCTCACTTTGATTTTGCACAACACGATCTCTGGGCTAAAACTGAGGTTCAGGTCAGAGGGGGTGAAAAAAAAACCCAAATAACGGTTAATTTGTGCAGTTCCAAGGCTCCGCCCTGTCTAGGAAGGACATTTAAAAGCACTTTTTTAGTCATGACACTGATGTCATAAGGTGTTTTTTGTTTTTTTGTTTCTTTCCCCTCCCCCCTTCCCCCGACTGGATTCTGACTTAAAATTCCATTTCTCTTCTGTCCTCTGACACAAAACTGCCATCAAGAAATGTGTGCAAAAATACCCAGCCAGCCCACTCTCCCATAAGAGCTGCTGGACAGGTGGAACATTGGTTTTTACCCACAGCAGTGAAATCGAGGTCGGCTCATACGTCAGACCTGCCTGTGGTCTGTTTCTTTCATCTTTTCTGTCTTGTCTTACTTCTATCTTTCTTGGCTTATTTAAACCCCACCCCCTTTTTTTCTTTCTTTTTTTTTTGTTTTGATATCGCTACCATCCTGCAATCTAGTCTGTGGCTCTCTGACCTGAATGAGCTGTTAGGTGTTGGTGAGCATATTTCGCATTACCACCTCTCACCCTTGGCTGTGCAAACTTTCCGAAGCACTGTGGTGGTTTCACCGTTTTTTTTTTGTTTTTTTTTTGTTTTTTCCACTGCAGCAACACCAGGAGCTTGTCTTTTATTGCCTCTGGGAACTAACAGTACAACTAACCCATTGTACTGAAGAATTACATCTGGGAGATTCATTCCACAGGGTCATATTTGAGTGGCCATCTAGAAGTGTCCATTCACTGAGGTCCTGTCCATTTGACTGTTAATTTGAGGTCCCAGTCAGCTTAGCATTTCCCCAGGCTAATGGGTAAGAGATTTACAAGGAGGTTCACTAGCGATCTACCTCCATTTGGCTAGCTAGGAGTGCTTGTGCGTTAGGTAGACAGAAAGAGATGGAGTGAGTGTGTTCGTGTGTGTGTGTGTGTGTGTCTTTTAATTTGTATGCAAGTCTTGAATGACAGCCTCTTTTCACAGTGCTCCCTGTATTGACCCTGGGGAGTAGGACCCTTTTATAGGGTAACTGAAGACTAACGCTTACTGTCCTTTGTAAATACACGCACACGCACACACACACACACACACACACACACACACACACCCTTACCAAGAGCACAACCATCAGCTTGAATGTTGGCATCCAGGCCCTGTCCCGAAGAGCCACACAGGATGAACTGGTGTCCACCCTGATCTGACATTAAAGTGTATGGGCTGCTTTGATTGGGTTGTGGATCAATATTCTCAAAGCAGGTTTCCGGATAGCTGCTACTGGTGCCGGCCCATGCCTGGTCAGGATGCGGCCCACATCCTCCTCAGCATGGGCTGCTGTCCAGACAGCCTCTGCGGCTATCTATAGCGCTCACGTCTCAGATGACCAGCGAATGTCCATGTTTGCATCGATCGCCTCCACTCCTCTCCTCTCCCACACCCTCGCCCAATTTTTTTTTTTGTTTTTTTTTTTTTCTGAGGACTGTGGTTATTGATCTGAAATTAAGCACAGCCCTGTCGAGCTAATGGAAACTGCATCAGTTGTACCTCAAACTGAAACTGCAAGAGAGGTTTTGTGCGAAGTGTCCTTCGTTAACCAGCCTTCCACCCACACGTGTTGTGGAACAGATATTCCATCCCAGGATGGTCATGACTTGAGTAGTACATAAGCATGAATCTTTACGACTTTTTTTCCCTGTTATTTTCGTTTCCATTACCAATGATTCATGTTTGAACCAAATATTTTAAAGGCCTTAAACATTTTAAGGCCTAGTATGTACTGCACTGCAGTAAGTTAAAAATGAAACCATGGAACTCTGGAATCTGAACATGACAGTAGATGACAGTAAAGTGATGAAGTTTATTTTGGGATGTAATGAGAAAAAATATATATTTTTTCCTTTTCTGTAATGGGACTGTGAATATCATGAAACCTGAGCAAAATACCTAAAACAAAGGTTGGCTTATAGGTTGACTTGGAATCATTGTTTTGTCTTTATTTTATGTTGTAAAAAAGGGACTTATCCAACTTCTCAGAATTATTGATTTGATAGCTGTGTGAGCCAAATGTTCTAATTTCTGAAGAACTAATGATTTATTTTTCTGAATATTGTGTTGAAAAGATTTTTTATATATCTGAACTACCTTTTTTCTTCTGTGTTCATGTTTGACCATTTTGTAATAAAAAGTAATTCTATCCCTCAATTGTCTGTTTACCACCTGATACTGATGTCTCCGATTTCAATGTGCCGCAGTGAAAACATTACAGAACGGGTTTTTCTGGTGTGTGTGTGTGTGTGTGTGTGAGAGAGAGAGAGAGAGAGAGAGAGAGAGAGAGCAAGTGACAGACGGAGAACACCTGCACAGAACTTGATCAAACTCGACTCATTAGTGGGGCAAAGGAGTCGGCTTTACGGTGGCCTGAAGTGCACAACACAAAAACAAACAAACAAACAAACAAACAAACAAAAAAAACACGACAAATCAAAAATTACAATGGGAAATCAAAAACACAAATGCAAAAATATAAACCACAAAGGCAAATCATAAAACACAACGACAAATACCAAAAAGCAGATGGATGTGAAATGAATGAAACCTGATGTTTATTTATGTTGATGGTCAAAACATTGGAACAACGTCAATTTATAGTTACGTTTTGAGTATGATTACCTAAGTCGCCCTATTTGGTTGACTGGGTGATGTCGCTAATGTTGAAAAGTTATGGTTTTGGAGTGGAGCCGGAAGACGTTTGCTTAAACCAACGGACGCACCTGGTATCAAGCCAACCGCTGCAATTGTCTTCAGTTTATTCTACTGTCTATGGTTAGAACAACTAGGATTTACAGTACATATAGGTTTCCATTATGCCAATGGCAATGTCATCAGAACTTTGTTCTGTAAATTATGATATCGACCATCTCACTTTTATAATACACTAAAAAGTTGTGTAAGCCTATATACAAGAAACCCCAGAAATCTATCTGACAAGCTTAGGGGTCTAATGTCTAAGCAAGATCTTGAAAAGCTGGTACATGCCTTCATCTCAAGTAGAGTCGATTACTGCAATAGCCTCTTCACTGGCCTTCCCAAAAAGAATATCAAACAGCTCCAATTAATACAAAATGCAGCTGCAAGAGTTCTTACAAGAACAAAAAAAATTGATCACATCACCCCAATTTTAAGGTCTCTGCACTGGCTCCCAGTGAGATACAGGATTGACTTTAAGGCCTTACTACTACTGTTCAAGTCACTTAATGGGAAGGGTCCCAGTTACATACTTGATATGTTTCAGCCATATACCCCATCTAGGTCTCTGAGATCCATGGATAGAAATCTATTGACCATACCTACTGTACAAACAAAGTGTGGTGAGGCAGCCTTTAGCTATTATACAGCAAAGCTCTGGAACCAGCTTCCAGAGGATGTAAAGAATGCCCCTACTGTAGAGAGTTTTAAAAGCAGACTCAAGACAAAACTTTTTTCCGATGCCTTTTCCTAATTTTTATTTTTATGTCTTATTTTTTATTTTATTTTCATTCTTCTTCTCATTATTATTATTTTAATGGTTTTGCTTTATTTTAAATTGTATTTTACTTTTTAAATCTTTAATTGTATTCTATTTTAAAATTTGTGTAAAGCGCATTGAAGTGCATTTATGTATGAAATGCGCTATACAAATGTTTTTGACTTGACTTTGACTTGACTTGACTTGGTTTTGAGATATTCTATTTGATCTCAAAATCCTATACTTTCCTTTGGGATTCTCTAATCTCGACTTTGAGAATTTTGATTCCCAGAAAGCCTACATTGAAAATACATATATGATCATAAATATTCCATAAATGAGCCAAATCTGTCGAACAGTTTTTGGGGGAGAAAAAAAGCAGTTGTGTAATTAAAGAATGGAAACATTTGCGAGAGCATCTAATACAGACATTCCTTGTGAATGGCCACGAGGTGGCACCTCAGCGCAGCATATCATTCACATAAATGAACGTAGTAGACCATACAGGTGGAGGTTCTGTCCAGAGATGACTTCTACTTTTGAGAAGAGACCTACCCTTTAGTTAATGTAGTTGTATTTCTCTTAATGTTGTTGTGTTTCGGTTTTGCCATTATGCTTCACTTAATGTTGTTGTGTTTTAGATTTGCTGTTGTGTGTTTTTTTTCATTTGTCGTTGTGTTTTATGATTTGCCTTTGTGGTTTATATTTTTGTATTTGTGTTTTTTGATCGCCATTTGTTTGTTCGCCATTGTGACTTTTGATTTGTTGTTGTGTTTGTTTCTAGATGTGACTTTATTTTTTTATTTGTGTTTTGCACTTCAGGGCAACCTAGCTTTCTCTGTAGACCACTTACGTGGAAAGGTGCGGTTGCATCTGAAGCTTCTTCTTGTTTCTCAAACATGACCATCCAGTGAGGTAGTCATGCCTGGTAGACATCTAGGAGGTGTACTGTAGATGTCTGGAAAAGGCCATTTAGGCATGTTCTGAGAAAAATGTGTATCTTTGTTAGCCAAATATGGGCCGCTGATGTTTTTTTTGCTTGTTCTGCTTTTATCTTTTGGCTTTTTTATTGTATAAGTGGATCATTTTCTAAAGCTAATTTGGGAAATGTTCTGGTTCTTGATTTTAAGATGTTGAGACTTCCAGTGGTTATGCCACTGAAAATGACCACTTCAAAACAAGAAACCTGCACAAGAAACGTATTTCATTGATATATCATAGTTTAAACTTATCCTGATGCTTGTGCATTGCTGAGATGTTACTCAATATTGATTACACCTCAGCGTTCATCTTGTAGATGGTCTCAAATTATCTTTGCAAACCTTCTTTGCAACCTCATGGATATTGTGAAAGTCTGATAATTTGGCTGAAGTCCCAGTTGAAACTCGAGACCTGGTGCTTATAATTACTGTTAGTTTGCATTTTTTAAGTGGATTATGCTGGCCAAAAAAATGTGAGTGAGGCTTCTATTTTATACATGCATCTAAAAACACAAGGGCAGAACTGACAGTCTTCCATATTGAGAGCTCCAGTGCTGTATTAGGCAACACTGCACTCTAGTGGCCTCAGCTGACCAGTTTTTTACCTCAATGCAGTCAGCTCTGCTTACTATTTAGAAAATGTTTATGTAACACTAGAACTTTATAGTTATGTATTTGATCCCAGGGGTATCAAGGTGGCGGGAATGGTGGGACTAACTACCCTGAGCCCCAGAGGCCATAGGGACCCTGCTCAGCCAGACACATAACAGATATAAGGAAGGGGGGCTACATGGACTTTAGTATAAGGTTCAGAGTTAAGTCATACAACTCAGACTGACCCTGCTTTAATCAAAGATCGTATAGAACCATCTCTGCTTTAATGTTAACCAATGAAAAACGTCAGTGCTATGTAAGGCTCTTGTCTTGCTCTTTTAATATGGAATCATAAAGATACTAGAATAGACATTAAATTGCCTAACACAGGTCTTGGTTTAGGCTGACCTTGTTTACTTAACCAGCATTTATCAACAGATGACTTCACTGAACCATATTCTGCCAGGAGAAATCCCAGTTGGGTAGTCAGTGTATTTGTCTTGTCATGCATTCTAAAGCAATTTCAACATTGGATTTCCCTATCTAAAAGAACACAATACACAACAGAGAAACAGGGAAGCTCATGAACTATGATCTGCTGTCAACTCAAGACACCCCTCTGGGCTTTGTTATTTTTTGCTAACTGGCATTGGAGGACTCTGGAGTATATTGACAAACATCTAACCTAGTCAAACATGGAAAGACTTGCCTTTTCGTGTAGTACTTGTGTATTATACATAAGGCTGTCAGTGCCCTGTGGGCTAGCCTGCCAAACCAGTGCTGGAGTATCTTGCCCTGTTACTTACATACAGTAACCAGAGCCTCCCCATGCCGCCTGCCTATACCCTCAGCTCCTGTTGCAGCCCTCACCTGACAGGACCTTACTTGGCCAGCCCTGTGATTTCCACAACATAAACATCCCCCTCATCTGTGCACATGAAAGAAACCATGCTTGTCATCTTCATATTACCTTTATTTTACCCTATTCAGTAACAGTAAATAATTTGAAGGACCTAGAATGGATCTCCAGGTCATGGAGAACATTCCAAAATACTTAGGCCTACCTTATACTCTAGCCCCCCTTAAAAGGTTTGCAGGCTAATGTTTCAGATGACAAGCCTGAACCATAATTTGTCTCAGTGTAAGGCACCTTAATAAATGAGTAGCCTGCTAAGTAAACCTGGCAATTGTTCCTAGTGCCAAAATAGGGCATATATATTTGGCAGACATAGTTTGCTTGTAGGACTATTGTGGAATTATCATAGATAAGGCCTAATTTAATCACAATGTAGGCTATTAGACAAATTCATAATGTTTACACAATAGTAATCTAGTCTCCTTTATGGCAAAGTTGATACAACAGTGGTGATGTAATCAAAGCAAACAAAAATTTTGCAAAATGGCAGCATTTCCTTGGATGTTAAATAGTCTGTATTTTGTAGCTGAAAGGAGGTCTGTGCAAAATAAACAGGAATAGACTGATCTACAAAATATGGGCTTCTTGGAAAAGCTCATCATTGTCAGCAGCACAGTTAGCATATGATGTTAGGATTGTTTTTCCTTTTTTGTAGACTTTCTTATATGGAAAACATTTGGTTTTAAGGTAGAGAAAACAAACAGTTTGGTGCAATTCTGTACAATTTCAGCAAACTCGTGTGGCTTAGAAAAAATTGTCAATACGTAAGATAAGCTGTTTGATAGAGCCCCACAGCTATTCTATTGTTACCCATAAACAATCATACAAACACTCAAAATATTTTTCCTGTTAAAGAGATCCGATTTCGCGCCCCAAAGAATATAGGGGCGGGTTGTTGGTTGTTATCTACATTGCGATAGGCGTGTTAAGAAGTGCATGCACAGTAGTTCCCTACAAACATGTTGATGACGGGGGAAAACGTTAATTTCAGCAGCACTGGTGTAAAAGTCTGAACCAAGATGGTAACAGAACTGCCATCAAACTAGTCTCGCTAGCGTATTAACACATCAACGTGAAGGTTTCTTGTGTATACGCGAGATGGTATGATTGACAAATTTAGGGAAAACACGTCCACGAGTTTGCCTCGAGTGCATAGTGTTGTATACGTTAGCTTAACTCGACGTTAGCCAGTCTGGATTGATGCTAAGTTATGGCTACTCGTAATGGATTTTGTAAGAAAAGCTACATTGTCGCCGTTGATGTGGGTACAACTGCAATTAAATGCCATGTGTATGACAAGGATGCTAACGTAAGAGGATCATGTTCGAGAAAGGTTTGTAAACCCTTGGCACTCATGTAAAAATAAGTCAATGTTTTTATAGCGTGTGGCTGTCAGGGCTACGGTCTCAATAAGTGCAACTCATTGATTTTCAGGTATCTCCTTTGTATCCTAAACCGGGCTGGGTCGAAATGGATCCAGAGGAATTGTGGCAAAGTTTTGTGGCGGTGATAAAGGGTGCCGTTCAAGGTGAGGGTGTAAATCGGGTCATAGAGGTTCAGGGGAGAAAATGGGCGTACTAAACAGCATGTTGTCAAGGAATGGTGCTACGTGTCATATAGATTAGTGGTTGTCATTAGGAATTGTGGTTCGAATTGACAGTTTTGGTCCGATTGACAGGTCATTTAAAAGCGTAATCACAATTGTTTGCCACAATTAGCCTAAATGGAGGATGACAGCTGAGATGGTCAATTGGTAATGTCTCCAATCTGATATACAGATGCGGGCTTACAAATGAAACAGATTCAAGCCTTTGGAATATCCACTCAAAGAGGCACCTTCACTACATGGGACAAGTGAGTTTGCCAGAGGGCCAACGAGTTACTGACTTGCCTACTTCATTGAACCATGTAGAGGAATTAATGTGTAAACAAGATGATTTTTAACCGCTTTATTTGCCCTGCAGGAACACTGGAGTGCCATTTCATAACTTCATCAGCTGGCAAGACCTGAGAGGTGCTGAGCTGGTTAGCTCCTGGAATGCGTCTCTAACAATGAAGGTTTGCATGTTAATTTTTTTCATCTGTGCTAAAATAAATGGTAATAATTGTCTGATCTAGGCATGCCAGGTTTGTTTTTGTGCCCTAAGAAAGACTACACTTTTGGGGGCCCCTTAATATCAGGTGTCCTTAAAGGGCTCTGTGTCAATACCAGGCCCTTTCAATCGTCCCAACCTTCCCCATCCTGGCGGCGCCCCTGCCCTTATGCGCCTTCAGATGTTGTAATTAGGCATGACTGAATGAACTTTGTGATGTTTTGACACAACCTGGCTCTCTGGTTTTGAAATGCCTATGTTGAATAAAAACAATGTCACACCAACTCAGCAGTAAATGATTAAACTCACTGTAGGAGTTTAAAGGATGGTGTAGATGGTGTGTTTTCCCTTACTCATGTGTGTTTGCTAGCCTTGGCTTAATGTTTAACTGACATGGCACATATTATATGTTATAGGGCTTGTTTTACATTGTAATCAATTATGTAGTCTGAGGAAGCATAGTATGTGCAGTAATTATAACCCCACAGTTAGGTTTAGGATTAGAATAAGAATGTAGTCATAGTTATAGATTTCGTACCCAGGACATTTTTATCCAAAGTGAGTTGCAACAATATTGGTAAAAAATCTAATGACATTGGAATAGCGATAAAAACATTAAATGACAAAACAACCAAAACAGTAATAAAACAATAACAGCAATAAAACTTATAATCATACTGGCTACTATTCATAAGAGATGGGTTAAATGCAGAGTCAGTTACTTCACAGTATCTGCCTGCCAGTTCAGCTGATGAGTTGTGCCAGTTAGGATCAGTGAATTGTGTGTGTGGTAGGGGTTTCATTGCCTAAGTGCATGTTACAGTTTAGGTGTAATGTATTTTCTACTGCATTTTCTGTAGCTGTAATGTAGCTTTTTGGTTTGTTTTGACTACAGGTTGTTCATGGCGCGTCTTCATTGCTACATCTTGTCACAAGGCAGAAGACATTCCTGGCAGCCAGCATCATGGTCTTCTCCCCCCAGCATGTCACCTTCCGTCTGGCCTGGGTACTGCAGAACTGCCCGGAGGTAAGGGTGGTGCTCTGCAGAGATGTGTGAACAAGGATATCTATCTGTCTGACCGGTAACCTAACACAAGAGGTCAAGCTGTAGCACGTCAAAATGACAAGCATATCTCTGCTAGAAACTGCACGTCTTGTTGTCTTAACAATACAGACAAACCTGTTGTGAGAACAAGTCAGATTTTTAAAAAAGACTTTTTGGTTTTGAATGTCTAGGTTCAGAATGCTGTGAAAAATGGAACTTGCTGCTTTGGAACCATTGATACCTGGCTACTTTATAAACTTACAAAGGGTGACTATGACAGCCAGGCAATAACACCGACACAACAGTTCCCTCTAACAAAGCACAAAAAGTACATGGGGAAGTCTTCATGTCAACCAGTACTCATTTCTCTTGTTATATGAATTTAGGAGCTGTACACCGAACTGACTATTCCAATGCCAGTGCCACAGGGGTGTTTGACACATACCAGGTGGGTTCATAGACTCATGCATTATACTAAGTAGTAATAATAGTGCTCTCTCTCTCTCAGTGGAGAAAAAAGGCAGTGTGGCTGCGTATGATCTTAAAAGCACAAGTGTCTGTAGAGAGGTATCCATGTGTACATGGTTGTGGGTTTGGAGTGCTGTTGGACCGGTTTGTGTTTATTTGTGTGTGTGACAGGGTAAATGTGTGTGTGTGTGCATTTGTGTGTGTTTGTGTGTGTGTTGTTGGTCTGTGCTGTGTTGTGTATTCATTAAGTGTGTGCTGTCACATGACCTGAGATGTCTCTCCTCAGATGTGCTGGAGTGGACTGCTGTGTTTCCTCGTCTCTCTTCCTCTAAGCATCTTCCCTGCAGTGGAGGATACAGGGTGAGTGAGGAGCTTTGATACAGTCTCAGACGCTATGCTTTGTTAGAAGACCCCAATGTTTAATGATGCTCTTTGCAAAACTTGTTGTTTGCTCTGAATAAACACAAGTAAAGTCAAGCAGTGTGTGGTAGTCTTTCCTCTTTAAATCATCTAAATGCTCCTGTTTTCTACCAGCACTTGATCGATGCGGGCTGTGCATGGGCATTGAACCTCAGTGTTTAACTTTAATGTCAGTTGATCTTTATGTAAATAGGAGAAACACTTCTACATTGAGTCTTGAGGGTATAATTCTCAAAGGAAATACATTTGTTTGCATGTGTTTCAAAGTTATTAAACCAATTTCTTACATCTTTGGTCAAGGAAGCCCTCAGGCTGTTTGGATAGCACACAAAAGTGCAACAAGCATCAGAGCTAATATTTCTCTCTCACACTCTCTTTCTCTCGCTCTCTCCCTTCATGCCACCCCCCCTTTGTATCTCTCCTTCTCTCCTTCTCTCTTTCTCTCTCTCTCTCTCTCTCTCTCTCTCTCTCTCTCTCTCTCTCTCTCTCTCTCTGTCTCTCTCTCTCTGCTTCTTCCAGCCATTTCTTTGGATGCACAGATGTAAGCATCTTTGGTGTGCCTGTTCCCATCATGGCATTGGTGAGTGATGTAATAAGCGTTGCATGTCAGACTTGACTGTCAAATGCATTACTGTTGCATCTCGTATAAAATCAGTCTACATGAATCCCTGTGACTGGAATACACTTCAAACGGAATAAAATGTTACCATCTGTCAGTGTTATTCTCAGTGAATTATTGTATTGTATCAGTGTGTCACAAAACTAAATTATTATAATATAATATAACAACATGGTAGCATTATAGGTTATGCAATGCCTCTCCGCTTTAATTAAGCACACTTGGCATCAAATTTTAGTGGTGCTCAGTAGTACCGTCTGTGTCCTGCAGATGGCAGACCAGCAGGCGGCCATGTTTGGAGAGTGCTGCTTTGATGAGGGGGATGTGAAGATCACCATGGGAACAGGAACATTCATGGACATCAACACAGGAAGTGAACCCCACACCTCATTCACAGGTAAGGCCATACAGCCTGTGTAGTTTTATCTGCATAACTGTCCTCTAGGAGGCAGCAACACCCAGGGGAATTCTGTAGAGGACCCCATGAGCCAGTGATCTTAAAGCAGCACTATGCAACTTTTTTCAGTTAATTTATAAACTTCATAAGTCTGTACACACTTAAATGGGCCATTAACAGGTGAATGAAGACTGTCATCTTCCCCCGCTGTCTGTGGACAGAATACTATGCTTGCAATATCTGGGTATCCGTCTGTCCAGTTGTTTTTTTTTTTTTTTTTTAATGCATTGGACAATTATCTAAATTTGACATTTTCAGTATTGACTCAGAATTAAAAAAAATCTGCAACTGTGACAATGGTATAAAATTGAAGCATATGTGACCAAGAGCTGTAGTTGGTAAAACATTTAGTGTGCCACTGACAAGGGTTAAATTGTTATTAGACATGACTTGAATTATGAAGAAGCACCTGAGGTACACCTGTAGTCATCTCTGTCTGTATGAAGTAAAAATGTAGACTAGGATAGGCCGTTTGTTGAAAAACACAGCAGTTCCCCATGAAGACAGTGGCATTATAATGCCCCTTAGTGGCTAAAACAGATGTATTCAGCTTAGACCGGATGTGCTGAGGAGAAATGAGTTATGCAGAGCAGGCACAGTTGGAAAACACTTAAAGCATGAAAGTCCCTGTTTGAGAAGCTCTTTAAATACTTTTCGTCCCCTCTCAGGGCTGTACCCAATCGTTGGCTGGAAGATCGGGTCGGACGTGACATACCTGGCAGAGGGCAATGCGGCAGACACGGGCACTGCCATTAAGTGGGCTCAGCAACTGGGTAAGGGGGTGGCAGAGGATCTAAGATTCACTGAAGCGTGAAGAACAACCCAAAGCATAATCTGATATTTAGTGACTTAATGGCTTATTGTAATGTGTTATACAGCATTAGAGACTCATTAGACCGTCTAGACAGAGGATAACTTTATGCTGGTTTTATGCATGTGGAAAATGAACTCATAAGTGCATGTGAGCTAATTCTGATTATGGATTGATTTCCAAAAAGTTGATAAAATACAGAGAGAGAGAGTACATGTGAAATGTGAAGAAGGTTTTAAAGAATAATCACTGTCATGCGGACTAATCCTTCCTCCATATCTGTTAACCTAAAACAGCTTACCTATGCAAAACATGTTTTATGTTTTAGAGATTTCTGATACATAGGGAAGGGCTATAGATTCAGATAGGGATACAAAATGTTACTAGGAATACTGTTACATTATATTGCAATCTGATATGTTTATGCAAAGTGACTTTGCATCTATGCAAATACCATGATGTGCATAAATAAATGCTTTTACTTCACAGAGTACACACACACACACACACACACACACACACACACACACACACACACAAACACACACACCCTGGAGGAACAATAATCATTTTACCAGTAGGTCTAGACAGTCTAGACAGAGACATTTTTCAAACTATGTATTTCAATTATGTGTACTAGTTTCCAACTTTTTTAGAGTTTTTTAATTATGCATTTTTGTGTATAAGTCAGAGTTTGCATTTTATGAAATCCCTGCCATATGCACTGATTTAAAGTCATCAATCTAAATGGGAATCTGTGTCTAGAAGCTGAAAATTGTGTGTGTTTGTGATGTGTGTCTGTCTGATGTGTGTTTGTGTTTCAGAGCTCTTCTCGGAGGTGAAGGAGACGGCGGAGATGGTGGCGGCACTTAGGGACTCTGATGGCGTGTGTTTCGTGCCATCCTTCAGTGGCCTGCAGGTACCTAATTAATTCACATACCACACACTCACTGCTTGATGACATGGGTCTGCCCAAAAGGCAGTGACAGCATATTTTGTCAAATTGAGTTTAGACGGGAAATTGACTATGGAAATGGACACCTCCTTTGTCTCATGACTGTGTTCTGCTGCTTCTTGCCATTAAGAAAGTAGAAAGAAGAATCACCACTATTATACATACAACATGTTTGACTGGCCAGTATGACAACCTTACAGGCTTTTTCTCAGTTTCTATGTTCTATGTAGTTACTGCACTTTCCCTTTGTAGGTGGTAGCAGAGGTGTACTGTGTGACTGATGCATTACTTTTTACAGTGATGTTTTATGTGATGTGTACTAACGATACAGTGTTATTACTGGTATGTGGCATTGGCTATTAATAATTGTGTTTTGAGTGCATTCCATTCCACACCGGGGCCTTGGTGTTTAAGCTGTTTTTCCATGCACGTGAGCACTACAATTGACAAAATTCCTGCACCCTGGTCCCTCTGACACCTGACCAATTATTTTTTGGAACGGCAAAGATGACCTCCAAGCTCTTCTGTAACCAATGAAATGCATGCCACTTGATTTTCTTTGTGTTTCTCTAGGATGTGACACTATCTCGTCAAAGGCACTATTAGTTTTTACCCTTAGATCTCCTTTGGTAGTGTAACTTGACTGTGTCCTCACTTGTAATAGACTTTGGATTAAAGCTCAGTGCAGTGTCATGTATAAACATGATTAATTGGCTGAGGTGTGAATGGACAAGTGGGTAGCAGTCTATGTGGTGGAAATGGAAATGGAAACGTGTCTACTATAGAGGGTGCTAACTGGGAGCAAAGGCGAAAATCCATAACTACAGATTTGTAATCTGTCTTCCTAATTTGTCAGCCATTTTTAAGGAATGCTAATCTATTTCTTCCGTTTAAACGTCTGTGCCCATATAAGTCCTCTGTTTGTAAATGCGGGGACAGATTGTTAATCAGAGATTTTAGATTACAGTCCCGTGGGTGCGATTCATAACCAGAGGAAATGGATTACAGATTCATGGCTATGGATTTTCCTCTCCAAAACATCCGACCTAGTGAACTTGATATGACTCCGTTTGTGTAAAACGTGTGTGTGTGTGTGTGTGTGTGTGTGTGTGTGTGTGTGTGTGTGTGTGTGTGTAAAACCAATGAGAGCGCTTGTATGGTTGTGTGCTGTCTGTAGCAGGACTTGTATGTGCTGTGCTGATACACATGTAATTGAATCTTCCTCGCCACTGTTGAGCGGTGTCAAGATCGAATTCCCCAGTGGTAATGTACAGCATGTTCAATATGTGTTCAAGGCACCTTTGAATGACCCAGAGGCCTGTGCCGCTTTCATGGGGCTGAAACCCTCCACCACTAAGCCCCACTTGCTGCGTGCCATCCTCGAGTCTGTGGCCTTCAGGTGAGCCTGCGGTTGTGGCCTAGTTGTTAGCGTGCTACACAGACATGTGCTGTGTAACCATGTTGCAGTCATATCATATTCTAATACTTTTTTGTGTCTCACTAGGCAGAAAGTGTGTGTAGTGGATAACCTCTAGACACAATGCAGTGAAATATGTTGAACTCCTAAATTCTAAATATTAGTTCTAAAGTATTTTTATTTATAATGTTGTGTTTTTCAGTATTGCATCAGCTTGCTTTGAAAAAAAGTGTCTGCTAAGAAACATGAACACATAAGTGATTGAAGCTAACTAATACTTTTTTCCAGGAATAAGCAACTTTATGACATCATGATGCGCGAAACAAGAATACCCATTACAAAAATCAGGTAATTACATAGTATTTGCTGTAGTTTGTTTATATATGTTCTAAGAGTTTTTTTTTGTTTGTTCTGTTTATTTATTTCAAAATTTAGTTTTTGTCCACTGTATGTATGTATGTATGTGTGTGTGTGTGTGTGTGTGTGTGTGTGTGTGTGTGTGTGTGTGTGTGTGTGTGTGTGTGTGTGTGTGTGTGTGTGTGTGTGTGTGTGTGTGTGTGTGTGGTGTGTGTGTGTGTGTGTGTGTGTGTGTGTGTGTGTGTGTGTGTGTGTGTGTGTGTGTGTGCCTGCCTGCCTGCCTGCCTGTTTGCATGACTCCAGGGCAGATGGAGGTGTGTGCTCCAACGACTTCGTCATGCAGCTGACAGCAGACTTGTTGGGCAGGAAGATCGATCGGCCCAGTCATTTCGACATGTCCAGCCTGGGGGCTGCGTTTGTCGCCGGCCTTGGAGCCGGTAAGCCTCCCCTTTGCTTCTCAGGACCCCCACACACCGGCTCTGATAAGGATGCACAGCGCATCTTGCCTTCTAATCGCTTAGACTCCTTTGTTTTCATTACAGCCCCGCACACCACACACCCGTGTCGAACTCTGATGCCCACGGCGTGTCGATTACAGTTGGGGTCTATTTTAGACAGCAGTGCTCAGTGAAATCCAATGTGTACCATGACAGACATAGATCCTATCCCATGATGTTCACTGCACAGCTCATGTGCAATGGCAAACACAGTTGCCGAATTGGAAAGCACACCAGTGCAACAGTGTTGAAGCCAGTGTGTGGAGGTTAATGTACTGTACATGTCACTCTTATCACTCTGCAGTCTCCTACTTCTATTCTCACAGGAGCCCGTGATTCTTCTATTTCCAGCTCTATCTACAGTGATTTCGTAACACTGTCAGTTTTTAGGGTTCCAAAGGACAAGAGATTTTTGACATATATAGGTTCCACTAACAAGATTGTGACAGCATTTCTCCTTGGGGTACATGTGGGGCTTGTGGGATTGTGCTTTCCATTATGTCATACACCATATCTATCATTCTAGCAAGGATTGATTGTTTTATTCTTCTGTTAGAATACTACACAAAACAGTGCTGTGCAGTGCAGTGTGTCCCTCCTTCGTCTTTAAAGCCTAATTTACAGTTGCTCATATGCATGGACACACAGACGTCATTGTTTGCAGCACCTAAGATTTTTAACAATCTGTCCTAAATGACGGACGAGGCTGATCAGCGATTGATCCACATGACTCCCGGAATCTAACTTTGCTGGTTTCATTCCCTTAGCTCACAACCACAATGTCAAGCCTGTGCAAATGAAATATGAGGTAAATTATGGTGAATGTCACTCCTGTAGTCTCCTGCATCTGCTTTCCCAGGAGCAGCAGCCTGTGGTTCTTCTCCATCTCCAGCTCCAGCTCCATCCACACTGATTTTGTAACACTGTCAGGTTTCAAGGCTTTAAAGGGCAAAAGAGATTTCCATTGCACCGGTACTTGGCAGTGGCGTGGCTGAGTCATGTGTTTACGTCTCTGGGTCTCTGTGTCACGCAGCTGGGGAAGTGTGCTTCACACGTCTGGCTCTGCTGCTTACTGATGAGCTGTGATGTTTACACTTCAGACACGCTGGCTGCAGTCATGCTTGGGAAATTTTGCCTTTCTAATTTCTCACACAGAATACTTACTTGTATGTGATGCGACACAGATGACTTTGCTATTGATCTGGCGCCCTTTTTCCACACTAAAACTGTTAAATTTGCCCAGCTGTTTAATGACAAACACTTAACTGTCTTATGTTTCCCAGTTAAGTCACAAAAATGAAAAAAAAAAATAGACACAGAGCTACCGACAAAGGTTTCTTCAAAATATCCCACCACATCACATTGCACAGCACTGTATATTGTGTAGCAGGCAGTTAGGACATTCTTACAGAAGAAGAAAGCAAATTAATTGATTTTTTCGCTGTCGTACAGTCGCATCACATGCATTGAGAACACAGTGTTAACTTCTGCTTCAACAGCTCCATCTCCTTACCTATCCCCACAGCCTGGATAAATCAGAGGCACTAACATGGGCAGGACAGCAATGCACGTTGGGTCACTTTCCTCATTAAAGGCTAGTTTTGCTGCACTGTCCCCTTTCAGGAGTCCAGTAGGTAGTTCAGAGCACTGTTTGTAACAGTAACAATTTCCCCAACAGGATGGTGGCAGTATTTCACCTTGGTGTAAATGTGGGGCTTGCAAAGATCCTTGATTTACATTCCTTTAACCCTCTCTGGGGACTTTTTTTGAAGGAGGTTATGTTTTTCATTACATCATCCAACCTATATATGATTCTACGTTGCTGTTTCTCTAAGATCCGTGAATTCTATGTTAGTAAGCACACACATGATTTATTCATTTATGTATGAGCTCTATGCATTCTGTACTATGAGGCATGCTATGATTTACTGCATGGTATTTACAGATGGCATGCTCTGCAAAAAAAACAGGGTGATAGTAGACTTCGCATATAGATCTACATGATATATAGGATGTGTATGTATGTACACACATAAAACTACCTACACAGACATACTGGGTCCTCTAACCATATACACATTCTCCATGTGGCTCATTTATGCCTGTGTGTGTGTGTGTCCGTGTGTGTGTCCGTGTGTGTGTCCGTGTGTGTGTCCGTGTGTGTGTCCGTGTGTGTGCCTGTGTGTGTGCCTGTGTGTGTCCGTCTGTGTGTGTCAGGGCAGACTCTCAGTCCAGCTCTTATCTTTGCTGCCTTGTGTACTCCTGTTTCTTCTCATCTGCTCCATAGATGATTCATTGGAGCCACCATCTGTTAGTTGGTCACTGTGATCAGCATGTTGCAGATTATCTGGCGACTTCTCGTGCGGAGTCTGCACTAGGTGCACTCTTCAGTGCAGAAGGGAATGTAGCGTTTTCGCGGCGGGTTAATGTTACGTTTGCTGGAGGTTAACTTCATTTGCTTTCATAAGCAGGTCAACATGACTGATTTGATTTTTACTAATGCAGGTAGTAGGTCAAAACACCCTCTCCTTGAACCAGGCATGTCCAGTTCCCTGATGGGGGTGCCTGGTGGTGAGGTGGTTAAGTCGATTGTATGGTCCCACTGAAGTGAAGCTCAATTCCAAATGGATGTCAAGATGTCACTGAGTGTTATTTCTATTGCCCTCCAGATAGCCATTAGCACTAGCAGATCGATCATCTGATGACAGCTTAAAATAACATACAGACATTATGAAAAGCAGTTTCTTGAGGGTTTGACTAATGTGAATATAACATGTGTCCTAATAGGGTATGACTGATGATTCGCGCCCCATATTGTAAGTCGCTTTGGATAAAAGCATTTGCTAAGTGCAATGTAATTACTCAATGTGCATACAACAAAGCATGTAATGCTCAGTGAAGAGTTTTTATTATATAGATGTATGGGCATAATTTTAAATCAGCGGGTTCTTAATGGCTTAGAAATTTAGTGCGTATAAAAATATTTATAAATGCCACTGGTTCAAAACATTACTTAAAGGTTATAAACAATGTTAAGTAACTGAGATGTAGTATTGGTAGCATTAGCAACATTATGACTTTTGTTCTCTTCTGCAACACTGCTGTGTGTGTGTGTGTGTGTGTGTGTGTGTGTGTGCGTGTGCGTGTGTGTGCGTGAACATATGTGGGCTTGTGTGTGTGTGTGTTGGATCAGGGGTCACTAATTCTCAAATCTATTCTTAAAATTAAAAAATCTAATGATAGCATTGGCAGATAAACAGATTTTTATCGCGACTTCTTGTGGAAGTCACAGGTTCCTCCAGTGTTGCTGTAATGGGCAGGCTGTACTGTACACAATGTAAGACCTTTGCCAGAAGCTCTGTGTTCAGTAGCAACTGCACAGCCAGCTTATATGAAAAGTGATGAGGGAGACAGCAGTTCAGGAGGAATAGGAGTCAGCCAGCAATTCAAGGGTTTGGTTCCACCTCCTCCTGCCTTGATCACAGTGTCTGTGATTGAGACCCTGAACCCCATCCTGCTCCCGGTGTGCTGGTTGGCACCCTGAATGGCAGCCTTCAGCACCTGTGTGTAAATGTGTGTGTGCGTGGGTGAATGTGAGGTATTCCATGTACAGCGGGTACTCCGTGTCGAGTATATAAAAGTGTTATAAATGCAGCCGATGTACCATTTACCATTCACTCATGACCGAGTGGCCAGTCATAGTCTTTCACTCCTTGTATCTTGTGTCTCCACACAGGCTTCTGGAAGAGCCAGGATGAGCTGAGGAGGCTGAAGTGTGCTGAGCGAGTCTTCCTGCCCAGTGCGCTGTCACGGGGGCATCTGACCAGTCTGCACAGCTGGGAGAGGGCTCTACGGCGCTCCATGCACTGGTACAGCCATGCCTGAGGGGGCGCTGTCCTCCTCACCAGATACGCAATCCTGCCAACACTGACCACAAGCAGTACGCCCTCGCGGGTAGTCTGCAGCATCCCGGTTCAGTTTACGTTCCCAGAATACCCTCAAGTTGAAATTGTGCCTTTGGTGTCGAGTAGACGGAAGTGTGTTAACTCTTTTGTGCCATGCAAATAGAGTGGCGAAACATTTGTATGTAGTTGTGATACTGTTTCAGAGTTGACTATGTCAGTGTTCCTGAAGTTCCTGTCAGTTGGTGCTAGTTTTAAACAACTCATCAGTATTATGGCATTATGTATTAGTGTTTTCCTGAGAAAAGAATCAAGGTTTTGCCCTCCGCCTACTACTGTCAAGTAGTAATGTTGAAGTTCGCAAACATGAAGAGGCAATGCAGCCTGAAAATCCTGCCCATTTAGAACACTGCCATGGCCTCAACCGCTAACAAGATTACCTCATGCCGCAGTCTCTCAGTAACAGATACAGTGCCTTCATTAGATTTGTGTGTGTGAGTGTGTGTGTGTGTGAGTGTGTGTGAGTGTGTGTGAGTGTGTGTGTGTGTGTGTGTGTGTGTGTGTGTGTCTGTCTGACCCTGTGGGCACTGATCCATCAGGCCAAGTGAACTTTCCCCCACCTTCCTGAGTAGAAGTTCCAGCCGTACATCCCCACCCCCACTCTGCCCCCCCCCCCACCCCCCCACCCCCACCCCCCCACCCCCCCACCCCCGTGGACGCTTCAATGAGCAGGGGGCTTAGAGGGGGTCTTTGGCAGTGTTTTGTCTGTGTGTGTGTGCAACAGCGGAATCGGGAGGTGGTGGGCTTTTAGTCTTTGCTCAGGGATGCAATATGGTGATATGGAATAGACACACCCTCAGTTATGGGGGGAGGGAGGGTTGGGGGGCAGCTGTTGGCCCCTCTTCCTAACAGGAAATCCTCAAAGAATCCTGGGACGGCAGCCTGGAATAATGATGTCATTAGCTCATCCCATGGGTGGTTATGGTTTATCTTTTTTTTTTTTTTTTTTTTAAACTGCTTCTATTTTAAATGTTGTTGATGTGCCTAACTGGGCTTATGAGTTGAGCTGCAAAAGCGAAGTTAATTAATAATGTTAATTAAAGGCCTTTTGTCAGGGAAGTGTGCACTAACTTCTATGTCTTACAGTACTGTGAACCTTAAGAATTTCATATATGTATGTAATGTGCATAGAGATATTATGTGATACGACAGAAGTACACTATAAACTACTTGAAGGTCACGATTTCCTCACATATAGTCTGTAATATATTCAGTTTGACTGTGCGTTCTTGCTTCCTCTTATCTGTGCCTTGCTCTACGTTGAGCCCCCTTTTTTCTTCATTCCTGCACGCGGGACCAAGGAGGGCAGATGTGTCAGAGGGAACAGGTGTGGCCTCTGGGTATTCCAGAGCTGCACCACTCCGACCCCCCCACCCCCCACGTTCTCCTCCATATCAGAGTGGCTCATCAGCGCTTGCTTCAACTGACTGCACCATAACCTCAAGTGTGTGTGTGTGTGTTTGTGTGTGCCCTGAGTATATGCTCAAACATGTCAGCTGTGGTTTACCTCACACCTTCAATGAGTTAAAGTTTGTCTGTTCCCTGTGTTTTTAGTGCAGAGTAACCAAGAAAAGTTTTTGTAACTCACTCACAAGCTGTACACACCATACAAACTGTCATTTCATCTCATTTAGTGGTATCTTTGGTATGTTTTCATTGTTGTAAATTGGTATAAAAATATGTCACTTTTTAATGATCAAATGAAATATTGTTAAAACAAGCAATGCCATGTTACTTGCCTAGTGTTTAACATGCTGTTGAAAGTATGCAAATAGCATTTGTTTTAATCATTTTGCAAAAACACCTTTTTTTACATGATTCAAGTTGACTTGTAATAAACCCTTAATCACATAGTAAGACTTTAGTTTTCAGACTATTTTTGAACAGTATTTTTTTCAAAGGCTACTGGACAGTTTTCTTTTTAGAAGATCCTCTAACGAGCAAAGGGAAACACTACATGAGAAAGGCACTTGTAATGTTATTGATTCATAGCCAATGGATAATGTCCTCACTGGTCGTATTTGCTCGTGGCTAGTGATGTACTGTTTATAACTGGTTGAAATAGGCTACATGATAGTTGGCTACAGGCTAACTACTGTAACTACACAGCAAAATTGGAGACTTGAGCCAGGGCGTCTTGCTAAGAGTCCTGTGTTATGGTACAGGCAGCTCGCCTTTGAGCTAACCCACCCATCCAATCCATTGGTAACGTGAAATGGCGCATATTTCAGCTGTGAATGAAGGGTTAACATTGACTCGACAATTGCCATTTGCAATGAGATACCGTTATTCCACATTTTAAGTAAGTCCACCAGTTTAATTATTAAACGGAGTAGCCGAAACTAATGCTCTTACTTTTCAGTAACCCGGGCATTCCAGTGTCACCAATACAGACTAAAGTTTACCGAAAATTAGAACTGAAATCTGCCCTTTGTGTAGGCGATCATTCATCACTGGAACGTGAATGGACACTGTCACGTTAACCTCTCTGAAAAGGGAACAGACGAAGATAGCACAAAATTAAATTCATTCATCACCCTACTTTTCTATTGTCCTCGCAAACTAATTGAAGTAATCGCAGAGGCTTTTAATGACTTTTTGTTTGGTGGTCCCATAGCATGTGTTTTTTTTGTGTGTGGCTTGTGTGCAGCAAAGCTGTTTACATCTCCGCGGGGACATCCAATCTGCTTCCATCTGGCGTCTCGCATCACGATTGGGTGTAACCAATCAGAGTCGACAGCTGGCTGCCACCGCCAAGCTTGTGTGCGGAGTTCGGCACACAGGAAGTGAGGATAGGGCCAGAAGAGTTCTCTCCCCGTCACTGTCACAGAACCACACAAAGATAGCTGGATTTTTAGTTATTTATTTACTCTTTGTATTTTAACGAACCACTTTTGTGGTGCAGCAGACCAAGGTCAACCAA
>CM059279.1:12724227-12739227 GCA_030347295.1 Setipinna tenuifilis
TGTGTGTGTGTGTGTGTGTGTGTGTGTGTGTGTGTGTGTGTGTGTGTGTGTGTGTGCACTCATGCATGTCCGTGTGTACGCACATTCTGTATATGTGTGTAGTGGGCAGAGCGGCGTGTTTATGAGGAAGTATTTGTGGCAGTAGCCTCCAGAGGGCCTATATTTCATCGTCCAGCCAATCAGGCCCCTCTGCACATCCCCTGCAGTAAAGGCCAGCTCCCTCGTCCGTCACTGCTGCCTGCCGCATCCAGCCTTGACCCGGGACCAGCAGGGGAAATTGGTGTCACAGCTAAAAGGGTCCCTGTGCTACTGCTCCCATTCACCTTGTCTCCCGTCATCCTTTCTTCAGCTCACAGTCTTTCTATCTGTTTCGCGGTCTCTCTATCACTGTCAGTATATTTTTGGCTGTTTTGCTCTATCGCTCTCTCTCTCTCTCTCTCTGTCTCTGTCTTGCTCTCTTTAGCTGTTCTCGCTGTTTGTATTGTTTTTTTGCTTTCTCTTTATCACTGTCAGTTTAGCGGTTTTGCTTTCTTTCTGTCTGTCTGTCTGTCTGTCTGTCTGTCTCTCTCCCTCTCTCTCTCTCTCTCTCTCTCTTTCTCTCTCTCTCTGTCTGTCTGTCTGTCTCTCTGTCTGTCTCGTTTGTCTTTTTTTCACTCTGTTTCTTGCTTCCCCTCTTTCCCGGCATCGGTGTCTGTTAGTGTTGTTTACATACGGCCCTCACAGCTGCTGACTAGAGGTGTTTGGGTGTTTTTGGCGTTGAACGCTTCACGGTGCATCACACCAGCCGGCTGCTTCTTCTGGGAAGTGTTAAACTAGGCACAAGGTTTGTGTGTGTGTGTGTGTGTGTGTGTGTGTGTGTGTGTGTGTGTGTGTGTGTGTGTGTGTGTGTGAGAGAGAGAGAAAAAGACAGAGAGAAAGAGAGAGAAAGACAGAGAGAAAGAGAGCAAGAGAGAGACTTGTATGAAGACTCTATTCACTCATCTCTGTTTATTTGCGTGTAAGTGTGAGCGAGTGTTTTCTGTCCTTGTTCCTAGTTGGGCATTGCCATCCTTTTGTGTGCAGCACATTTCCGATCAGCTCAGACTGTGTTGCTGAGTGTGAGTGTGTGTGTGTGAGTGGTTGCACACATCCCCCAGTGCTAGGCATGCTGGGCTTGGGGATTTAATGGGGATATAATCACCCTCAACCCCCAACCTCCATCTTCCATCCCCAACCTCAATCTCAATCCCCATCCCCACCTCCGCTGCCTCTTCTCACACTGACCCAGAGCCTCTTACCTCCCCACTCAGCCACACATACACACACACACATACACATACACACACACACACACATACACACACACATACACACACACACATACACACATACATATGCACATACATACACACTCCCACTCCCACTCCCACTGTTTTTTCTCTAGAAATCACCTGTGTCCGGTGTCCTTCCTGTGTGAACATCAAGTGGTTCTCTGCATGGCCACTTGCACTGGAAAACTCTGCAGACTAGAAAGCAGTTGTTACAAAAACGACTATGCATCTGTGCTGTTCACAGCTGCCCATTGGTGTGTCAGCAAGTAGGTACAGTCAAGCTACAGTCAAGTCTCACACACACACACACACACACACACACACACACACACACACACACACACAGAAACGCACCCACAGAAACGCACACACTCTTGAGTATTCTTTCTTACTAGCAGGAGCAGCAGCAGTGTCAGAGTGTGCATAATGGTGTCATGTCGGTCTCCAGGCCTCCGCTAAGCCACAGTGACCGCTGCACACTCTCCCAGAGAGACAGGCGGCAGGCAGGGCCACAGAAAGATGGCCAGTCACTCAGTGAGGGAGTGAGTGAGCGCATGAAAGAAAGGAAGAGAATAGGAGAGGGAGAATAAGACCTCCAGCCCCTTTGAAGCCTCTGTTTCTCCTGTGCTCTGCAACTTTCCTACACACACACACACACACACACACACACACTCAACTCCTCACTTTCCTACACACACACACACACCCACACCCCAGCCCAGCCCTCAGCCAGGGGGACAAAAGGCCATTATGTGGAGCGCAGGCCTAGGCGGTGGGGGGTTATTATGGGATGGGGGAGTGGGTGGCCAGGCTCCTGCTCCCCTTCATTGATGTATTGAGTGCTTTGGGTCGGGGGGGGGGGATTGGGATGGGGGTTTCTTCCCCAGCCCCCTGGTCCAGGCTAGCCAGCTGGCCCCTTTACGGCCTTCCCAGACTCCTCCTAGCAGCGACACACACACACACACACACACACACACACACACACACAGACACACACACACACACACACACACACACACACACACACACACACACACACACACACACACACACACACACACACACACACACACACACACACAATTTCCATAGATAGACACCCATATAGACATGTATATTTCCCTTGAAAATACAGACAGACACACACTGATTTACATAGGCTCTCCTAGGGCCTACAGTGCAACACACTCCAATAGACAGCCACTCATTGTTCTGCATTGACACAGTCTGCCTCACAGATTCAAAGCCACACTCAAAACTCACTTGCTGTATAGACACACACCCTCAGGCAGGCTAACAGTATGTACTTGCGTGCTTAGACACACACACACACACACACACACACACAGGGAAACCCTTTGACATTTAAATAAACACTCACTCTCACACGCTCCCAAAGTATGCAGAAGCTGACACACACACACACGCACACACACACACATACATACACATACACATACACATACATACACACACACACACACACACACACACACACACACACACACACTAATACACACACATAGACACGCACACACACTAATACACACACATACACAGTTCCTAAAGACTGCAGTAACAACTAGGTGACAATGTGGCGGACAGACTATTCAGAAGGTCGGCGAGGGAGACAGAGAGCCGCTGACACGAACTCAGGACACACTCTTAAATCAATTTGAGGGCAGCGGCGCTCACACACACAATAGGGCGCTGACAGGCGAGCAGCGGAGATGGTCACCGCTCTGACCCCGCGGGCACACACAATGGCATCTCTTCCCATCAGCGTATCTCTCTCTCCCACACACACACACACACACACACACACACACACACACACACACACGCACACTCGCTCTCATTCTCACACACACACACAGAGGCATCAAAGACTCACTCACTCACTCACTCAGTCACTCACACAGTGGCACTAAGTAGGGACAGAATAGCTGCCATGTTCAGCAGTGTCCTGATTACTAGGCATACGGCTCATATTAACGGGGCCCTCTGACGTGAGTATGTAACAGTGTCCTGTCCTCCTTAGTACCCTCTACTACTACTATTCTAATCTACTAGAAAACATGGATTGAGCTGAATTACATCCTGCCATTGGTACTGTAGTGCATTGGTAGTCAGAAGCGCTCAGTAGTATGCAACTTTCAAGCTCCAAAAGAAGTCCAGTTGCATACAACTTGGCTCCTTTGACTACCATGACCTGGATAAATGAGAGAATCATCAATACACACTCACAGACGCTTTTGTCCATATCTTTATGGACTTCAGATGTTCTCTGCCTGTTCTGTTTACCATTGAATTCTATTTAAACATGTCAGTGCACTGTTGGATCCTAGCAGTCCCATTTCAGTTGGATGGGGGGAGGAACTTTGTGTTGGTTGTGGGGTCATAATGAAGTTGATGCAGCCTAGCTGTGAGAATACTTAAGGGTAAGATTGTGCAGATCAGTACTAAGCTCCCACCACATGCTGCCTTTCAACAGTTAGCCTAACTGACGTGTGTATAAAATTAAATCTTAACACAAGTGTGTTGTGTAACTCTTGGGTTTGTGCAACTCCATTACCAAGCACTTTTTTAAGCTTTAAAAACTCATATGAAGACATCAGTTCATTAGATACATTACATTCTGTGTTGCCATTTAAACCGGCTACATGTAGGCACACACACAGAGTGACATATTCTTCAAGATTTGGTTTAGCCTAGTAATCAAGCGGTCCCTAAAAAATGTAGTGACAGTCTGACTCTTACCCGGTGGTCTTCTCCTCATACTTTGATGTTGTGTTGGTGGTTATTAAACATGAGAGAGTAAGACTGTATGCCACTGTGCCGTATGTGTGTGTGTGTGTGTGTGTGTGTGTGTGTGTGTGTGTGTGTGTGTGTGTGTGTGTGTGTGTGTGTGTGTGTGTGTGTGTGTGTGTGTGTGTGTGCCATGTGTGTGCATGTTTACATCCCAGGGTGTGGTGAGAGTGAGGCTGGGGCAGGTTGAGACAGGTGGTGGGGGTCTACTCTGCGCGAGTCTCAGGTAGGGCAGGACGCCACCATGAAACGTTGGCGGCAGAAAACCTCTGGAATGTCACTGGGTGTGTGTGTTTGTGTGTGCATGCATGTGTGGTGTGTGTGAGAGTAGGTCAGACAGGTGGTTGAGGAATGCTAAAGCTTTGTGGGATTGCCTGTCATTCCAGGTGTGTGTGTGTGTGTGTTTGTGTGGGTGTTTTTGTGTTTTTTGTCTCTTGAGGTTTCTTGTTTTTTAAATGGCATAAAAGGTTGCGTGTCAGCATGACCTATTGAATCATGTTGTAATTATGCCTAAGCATATGCCGAAGACTTAATGTGGTATAGTTGTGTCCATATGTAATGTATTTCATATTTTAGTATATTTAGAAATGTGTGTGTGTGTGAGAGAGACTACTGGAGTTTGAAAGATGGAGTACTGTGCTGTCTGTCTTGAGTGCATTCTGCCATGGAGCTGAATGATTTGAACACATCCATGGGGAGGGGGCCAGGGAGAGAGAAAGAGAGAGGGGGGTGGATGGAGAGAGAGAGAGAGAGAAAGAGAGAGGGAGGAGTGCAGCCAGTGGGGGGTATCTCGGGGGGTGGGGTGTGAATACGCCTCCTCCAATCCACCCCCATCTCCCCTACCCTGTCCAGTGTCCTTAGTATGCCAGACCAGACCAGACCACCACCTCCTCCTCCTCCTCCTCCTCCTCCTCCTCCTCCTCCTCCACACCCCACATACACAGGCTCTCTTCATTATCAGCACAGCCTCTGTTTGACTTCTGTACGTGCATGTATGTATGCATACACTCTTGCATGTATGAGTAAGCGTGTGTGTGTGTGTGTGTGTGTGGGTGGGTAAGAGACAGACAGAGAGAGAAGAGAAAGAGAGCTTTCAGCCAGTACCTACCCTGACAGTGCCCTGTGTGCATTTGACGGAGAGAGACCGAAAGACATTGTAGCCATAGCTTACTGTACCACTGCTCACAGCCCCCTGTGTGTGTGTGTGTGTGTGTGCGTGTGTGTGCTTGTGTGTTTGTGTGTGTGTGTCTGCAGGTGCTCTGCTGGGAAGCTAGGCTGCAGTCTCAAGCCAGGAGCTTCCTTTTGCTGTCAATATGATGGCCAACGCGGTGAGTACTGACCTATATTTCAATCTTCTCTGTCTGGGGACATGCATGTACGTGTGTGTGTGTGTGCGCCTATGGGTGTGCCTTTGTGCGTGGGTGTGTGTTGGGAGAGGCTAGACAGGACTGATGTAATCTTCCCTATATAAGGATGTTTAGATGTGTATAGTCTAACACTGTTTTTTTGGCAGTTTTGAGAGAGAAAGAAAACCAGGAAGTAGCTTGGATAGTGTGTGGTGTGTGTGTGTGCGTGTGCATCTGCACGCCTTTGAGAGCAGCCTGGTGCTCTGACTTTTCATTATTTATTAGCCTTCAGTGTATTTACTGCATACATTTGGGTGTGTGTCCCTCCCTCTCTCTTCTCTCTTTCTCTCTCTCTCTCTCACACACACGCACACACGCACACACTTTTCTGGGTGCATTAGTGGCTATAATCCTAAACACCATCTTTGAGAAGAGAACCTACTCATCTCTTCTTTTTCTTTATACCTGCTTTCTTATCTATCTTTTGTTGTTTCTTTCTTTTGTTGTTTCTTTCGTTGTGTTTTTCTTTCTTTCTTTCTTTCTTTCTTATCCTAAGCACACATGAGCACTACACACAAACACACGCACACACACACACGTACACACTTAGACACAAACATAAGTGCCAGCGTCATCAGGCCCAACCACAAGAATGCAGAAACTGCATTGTTTACATTGGTGAAGCTATACATAAATACCTTTTTTAGCATGTCATGTAATCACACATGGACCCTAACACCCACGCACACAGAGAGAGGGAGAGAAAAAGACTGTCACGCACACACACAGTCTCTTTCACACACACCTTGTTAAAGTATGTGTTTGAAGCGGTTGAACCGCTGGGGGTGGTTCCTGTTCTTTGTAAGCAGGGATAAATAACTAGTGGGGAAATGTTCCCTCTTCTCAGTGCAGCACCCACGCACGCCTCACATACTTGCATCTTCACAATAGGGTGACGCATTAGCCCACAATAGAACACTCCCCACACACTCCCCACACTCCTCACGACCAGGCCGGCCTTGGCTCCTTACCATATGGTCATGCATCCACCTGCAGTAGTACACCACTTACACACTTGGATCTCTGCCTTAAGGGTCACCATTCGGCCTGTAACACAACACAACGCAACACAACACAACTTACACACACAACACACACTTGGCCGCTTACAATAATGTCACCTTTTGACCCAGAATGAAAGACAGCCATGATGCATGATGAACCAATCATGACGCTTGTATGGAATAGTATTGGAGACTATAATGACTCCAATTCAAAATTCACCATTAAAGACTTAAATTGTAATTGTTTTTCATCCTGCCACGATTAGCTGCATTGCGTTGGTATGAGATGCATTAGCGCTACAAGCCGCGGAGCTTAGAAGCTTTAGCTGCAGGGCACTAAGAAGATACAAATAGATTTTGAACATTTGAAAGTACTGCTCCTGCAAGTTTTAAACCCCAAAGGATTGCAGCTGTCGTACTGACAGTGCAGGCAGGCAGGCGGAGAGCTGGCATCTTGGCTGTGAGGCGTCACTTGAATGAGAAAGAGCCGTGTCCTCAGAGCGAGGCGAGGCGAGGCGAGGGTAGGCGAGGCTCGTGCCCGCACAGGGAGGCAGGGCAGCAGGACAGCAGGACAGCAAGGCGGCCCGCGGGTCTGTCTCCATCTTCGCGCCACCAGAGAGATAGCAGCCTATCAGTCCCCGAGCACATGGCAGCCCTGTGCCACTGATAGACAGAAGCCTGCTCAGTCTGCCTCAACCCCCCCCACACACACACACACACACACACACACACACACAGCTGCTGAGACACAGAGAGAGAAAGAGGCAGGGAGAGAGACATAATGGGAGAAAGAGAGTGGCAGATAAACAGAGTGAAGGGGGTAGGGGTGGGGGGGGGGGGGGCAATAGGCTATGCAGTCAACGAGAGGGGAAGAGAGAGAGAGTCAGAGGGATGGAGAATGAGAGGGAGGGAGAGAGAGATATGAATGTGCAGTCAATGGGGCAGAGATAGAGACATAGAAAGAGCGAGAGAGAGGGGCATATACAGTCAGTAAAAGGAGAATAAGAGAGATCGAAAGGAGGGGGGGGGTATAAAGGGATATCCAGCCAACGCGAATGTAAATAAGAGAGGGGAAGGGGGACAGAGATAGAAAGAGAGAGAGGGAGCATGAAAGAGGGAGAGCGTGAGAGATACAGGTTACAGGGTGGCTGTGGGTGATTGGGAGCAAAAGGTGTGGATTAATGTGAAGGGTTGCTCTTTTGCTCGTCATTTCGTCTGGCATTTGACTTAATGAGCGCTTGTCAAGGGCTCACAGGAGTGACAGACATGCTGCCCAGGAGAACACGGGTTGTGTTTGTGTAGGCCTGTGCATCTGAGGTGGGAGGAAAATATCATTACAGACGTGACAATATTTTTTGGCGCAATATCACATCGACAAAGCACCGCCAAGTTAGCTTGGACCTGCCCATACTGCCTGTGACGCTACATTTCATGTTCAAGTCAGTCTGGCCAACCTGCTTATTCTCAGTTCTGCCTGGTCCGGAAAAAAACGGTACCAATGAAAAACAAACACTACACACACATCATCAAAATGAGTAGTCTGATATGTTATAGTTCTGTTGATTATAGTTCTGTTCCGTGGTATACAAAGGCATTTGAAAGACACCTGTTGTAGCATGTGTGCATGTATGCACGCGTGTGTGTGTTGTGTTCAAGGAAGCCAAGTGTCCATGTGTCCATATCTCCTATAGCTACCAATCAGAGTTAAACACTCTTTACATGCTCATACTGCTCATTCTCTAAATGTCTGTGGAAGGGTCTGAGCAAACACTGTGTTTGAAGTTGCTAAATCTCTTTGCTATGTCTCTCTCTCCCTCTCTATCCCTCCACCCTTTCCGACACCCCTACCTCACCCTGCCTGTCTGTCTGCCCCCTGCCTGTCTGTCCCCCACCACAACCACCGCCAGGTTGGAGCTGCCACTCTCTGTGGGGATCTCAAGGCCTTCCTCAGCAGCCACAATCTGCCTAAAGGTAAGGCTCTGAACCATCCTCCTGTCACTGCTTATATGTCTATACCTTATAAACTACAGCCGTTCTAAAGTTGAGCTAGTTCAGGTCTAGCACAGGCACCAGCACCGGCATGCATTTCCACAGGTTTCAGCAACGAGCACTGTGATATTCCAGTGCCTAACTTTGGGACCAGCAACTTCAGGGAGCCGTGCCAGTGGCAGCCTTTGGCACCAGCACCTGTCCTTTTTCAGTCCAAACACGCAGAACCAGTTCTAGATCTGGCACCGGCACTCTGGCGCAGGAAATTAGCTAATAGAGTAGCCATGTCCGCCCTCCCCTCTCCTCTCCTCAACCCCACACCTAGGCCCACATTGACCAAGAAGGGCTTGAGTGTAGCACTAGGGGCCGTTCACACTGCAACACTTTTTGCTCAGCCAGGTGCTCAAATTCAATTGTTTTCCTGTGGAACGATGTGGCTGACAAGCGGTTTGACCGTAGCTACAGTGACTCACAGACAGCTGAGGTTTAACCATCAACGGTGAAGGACCATATATAACTTGGCAGCAGTAAATGAATCTTAAGCTCTCCAGCAAGCGTTTATTATGTGCTTGGGTTTCGGAATACTAGCGATGCTTGTCACGCTTTGTAGGTAGAAAAAGGGTCCCAGTGTCAATGCCCCCCTTGTTTGGATAGGTCGCACTGCTCACAGAGCCTGCTAAGCTTGAGGAGGTGACCTTACACCGTGTTGATCTGCGTATGTGCGCTGCTGCATTCAGAGGTGCAGGCTGCCTTTCTGTTGAGTTGCAGGATGTGTTTTGCTGCATCATGACCTGCCAGTGTGGGTCTCATCATTATTTAAGGAGTGAACTGGACAAAGGGATGTTTTGTTTTTGTGCGACCTACATGGCGGAAAAAAACAGGGAAGCAGGTGTGAACAGATGATTGCTGTTAAAGGCCGCAATTTTGCAAGTCCCTTTAAAACACATATTTTATGAAAATGCTAAGGACTGCCGTGTAAAAATGGCAGTGTCACCCATCTGTAAATGATGTAAATATTGAACATACCGAACATATACCCATAAATGTTTTGAGTAAAGCTACAGTTTCAGATAGAGCTGTGCCTCCATCAATGGTGTAAAGCCTTCCAGTGTTGGTGCCACAACTCCACATCCAGTGTCTGAGTGGCTGGTGCTCTCCTGCAGTAGCAGTTTTAGGCACAGGCGAACCGGGCAGCCGCCCGCGTGCCATTTCGTGGGGGGCGCCACGAGCGCTTGGGGGAAAAAAAATAAAAATAAAAGTGTGGTGCTGAGAGGTGGTCTCGCCCGGGGTTATACACTATACACTATAGAACCGCCACTGCTCTCCTGCAGGTGTCTGCTGTACAGCAGGTTCTAAAGGCCTCCGCCATACACTATATATAAGAGACCTGGACACACCATCTCTAATGTCACATATAGATTTTCTCACAGACCGGATGACGCTTAAGTTGAAGGTTCCGGGCACGGCCATCTTTGGCAATTCATTGTAGTCATGTCAATGTAAATAATCTGAGAATTAAACTTATCGATTCTAAAAAAAAAAAAAAAAAAAAAATCACTCGCCCTTTCCAGTAAACTACCAGAAAACTATTGAAACACACCTATGGGAAGTAGCTCGTTTCTGCAGCCTGCCCCCAGTGGACATGTGAGGTATTGCAACTTGTTTAGCCTGGAGTGTTGCCACTTGGCCTCCGCACACCGGCTTCGACAAAGTGAGGCGCACTGCACTTCCGACATGCCATTAGTTCACATTGCTTTGTTTTTAATACTACACACCGAACCCGCCAAACTGCTGCCGGTGGCGTGTTGATTACAATTCGAGTCTATTTTTGTTGGCGCCGCTTATTGAAATCTATTGTGTATTATAACAGCTGTAGGTGGAATACTTACATGTTCATTAAGCACATTGTCGGACTCAAAAAAAAAATGTGCAACACTTTCTCAGAAGGCCTTGATGTTGGCCTGGATGGTGCAGTGTGTGTGTGTGTGTGTGTGTGTGTGTGTGTGTGTGTGTGTGTGTGTGTGTGTGTGTGTGTGTGTGTGTGTGTGTGTGTGTGTGTGTGTGTGTGTGTGTGTGTGTGTGTGTGTGTGTGTGTGTGTGTGTGTGTGTGTGTGTGGCCAATTGGAATGAGGGTTGATTGCAACGGAGAGGGCAGCAGCTACACTTTGGAGGAATGAGTTGTAGCAAGCTGTTCATGTTCTCATGGGTCTGATTGGAGAGTTATCCACTCAGTAGAATTGGCACGTAGCTCTTTCCTGGACTACCCTGGAGCAATGGTGTGGATTGACATGGCCTCGCAACAGCCCTCTGATTGGGTGCTTCCTCTTCCTGGACCACTTTGATTGGCTCTTACGGGGTCGTCATGGGACTGGGGTAATGGGTCTCACTTCAAGACCCCATGACTTTTCCTTCTCTCTCTCTTTCTCTCTCTCTCTCTTTCTCTCTTTCTTCCTCTCATTCTGTTTCTGTTGATCTGCTGTATGAGAGGGAGCTGTGTATGTCTGAGTCTGCTTGGTGTGAGCAGCACAGGGCACTCACTGACCAGCTAATGTGTTCCCTAAGGCCTTTGGGAATCCTCCTCAACAAGATAGAGCATCAGACCAGGGGCCTTTCCCATACACACAGCAAGCATACCTACATCAACATGCACTGCACTGAGCTGATCTATAAGACTATACATCTCCTATGCTATAGCTTGCTATACAGTAGAGCGGTATGTATTGGTGTGTCAAGACTGTAATGTACTGTACTAGGTAAAGATGTGGGTCTGCACACTGCCTCGTTTGCTCCAAAAGTTAAACTTTATTACTTTAAAATGCAACGTTTCGATCCTTGTGGATCTTCATCAGGCATATCTCCACAAGGATCGAAACGTTGCATTTTAAAGTAATAAAGTTTAACTTTTGGAGCAAACGAGGCAGTGTGCAGACCCACATCTTTACATTGTCTGACACTTTTGTCTTGCACCTGCCGACAAACTACCTGGATGTGCGCACCCACTCTCCACAACATGTACTGTACTAGGCCCATATAAACCCTTTCCACAGGAAAAACAATACCCATTTCATTCCTAAACTTCCGCTACATTTCACATCGTTATGAATGTTGACTTCATAACACCTCCTTTGTCTCGTGACTAAATGTCTTGCTTCTTGCTATGAAGAAAGTAGATAAAAACATCACCAGTGTTATACAGTATGTACAACATGTCATTTTCCATGTCCACGTAGTTACTGCACTTTGCCTTTGCAGAGCAGTATACAATAAGCTATGCTAACCCACAGTACTATATTGCTCTCCTCTGTACTCTTTAACCTACACCATAGGCCTATCATATCACCCGACAGTATCTGAAATGGCCTGATTGCTGTGATGGATGTGAGGTTTTGGTGAACACAGAGCTATTATGCGGTGTTGGGCCTGCGCGCAGATCAGGAATCTGACCAGGGCCGTATGTAAACACCGTTAACCCTGTCAATCACCTGAGCCAGCAGCGTTTCCTGTGCACGGTCAAGGTCCTCTGTGACCACATGTGTTCCCTCTTAGCCAGAAGCCTCCACCACACCCCCCGCCCCCACAGCCAGCCACCCCCTGCATTTGCCCACAACTCACCACACACACACGCACACACACATACACACACACACGTGCACACGTACATCTATCTGCAATTATGTGCGCAAACACACACACACATACACACATCCTTATAGCTGCACTCATGGGTGTGCGCACACACACACACACACTCGCACTCACACATCCCTACATCTACACTTCTATGCACACACACACACAAGCAACCACACATACACACAAAACCACTGTTCCCCACTAATCGCTGATCATCTACCAGACTAGCCACACGACACAAGCATGGCGAGCCCTCAGAATGTGTGTGTGTGTGTGTGTGTCTGAGTGTGTGTGTGTGTGTGTCCATGTGAAAATTTGTCTGTGTGCCTCAGCATGGAAAAGTTTGAATGTGTGTGTGTGTGTGTGTGTGTGTGTGTATGAAAGGGGGAGCCTGTGGGTGTGTGTGTGTGTGTGTGTGTCTGTGAGTGCATGAATGAGGCTTACGTGCAGGCACACGCGCGTTTTCCCATGCTCTCTGGAGTTCTCCCACCCCCCTTATGCTTTTAGCCCAGTCAGCCCAAAGCAAACGATCCCTCATCCTTCGTCTGGGAACCGGAGCTCCCCCCCTCCAGCATAGAGCACACACACGTGTGTGTCTATAGGTGTGTGTAGGTTAGGGCACGCTCTGATGAGCAGTCTCTGAGAGGGGGGAAGCTGGATGACAGGCCGGCTGGTGGACTGGTGGAGTGGCTCTTCACTCGACTGGCCATGTCTGGGTGGCCTCTCAAGTTTCCATTCAGTGGTAACAAAAGAAAGTGGGGAGAGAGGGAGAGAGCGCGTGGTGGTGTGTGTGTATGTGTTGAGTGTGTGTTTGTGTGAGTGTGTGTCTAGGAGTGGGTGGGAGCGTGTGTGTGAGTGTGTGTGTGTGTGTGTATGAGAGAGGAGAGGGGGTACAGGGTCTCAAGCTGCTTGGGATACTGTGAAGCATGCTCTCAACTGCTCTTCAGGTAAAGAAAAGCTCTCTCTCCTCTCTCTCTCCTCTCTCCCTCTCTCCTTCTCTCTCTCTCTCTCTCTCTCTCTCTCCCCCTCTCTCTCTCTCTTTTCTTCCTTTCCCTCTTTATTTCTGTAGGCTGGTAATGGGATTTAGGGCTGTGTGGCTGGCTCATGCTCTCGTGGGTGGGGGGCTGCAAAGATTCCCTTAATCTCTCTCTCCTTCTCTCCCTTGCTCCTTCTCTCTCTCCCTCTCTCTCTCTCTCTCTCTCCCTCTGTCTTTCCACCCCTTTCTCTCTCTCTCTGGCTCACTCTCTCTGGAAGTTCTTCGACTCCCCACATGCTTTGACGGGGGGAGGGGTTTGGTGGTCGGCTCTTGAGTGTGTGTGAGAGTGTGTGAGTGTGTGTGGCTAGCTTGCTGGCTGGCTGGCTGGCTGGCTGACTGGCTGAGTGACTGGTTGGCTGGGTGGGTGGGTGTGTGTGTGTGTGTGTGTGAAAGCACAGGACTTTTACTCCACGAAAGAGAGACTTGAAAGAGAGATCAAGAGAAAAAGAGACAGAGAGAGAGAGAGAGGAAGAAAAAAGGGGACAGAGGTATGGAGGTTCTGTTCGTCCCCCTACCCAAGCCTCCAGGTAAAGCCTCCAATGACCAGAACGCCAACCACTTGTAGCATCGTAGCTTTGCAGCCTTGAAAGTCTTGCAGCCTTGTAGCCTTTTAAGTCTTGCAGCCTTGTAGTCATGCAACCTTTGTAAGTCTTTGCTGTCGATGCCTTCGGTACACCGGCTTCCCATTCTGATTTCTTGTGCCGCTGTCAGTTTGTCTGCTGTGTGGTTGAGCGTGAGATGTTGGTATCATGGGCGTTGTGTAACTTGGTGTTTGAAGTGGCAACAAGGGTGTTGCCAGGCTATTGCCAGATCTGCGGTGAGCATGTGTGCGTGCCCATGCTGCTGTCGTTGTGCCCTCTCCCTCTGTGGTCGGCATTGTGTGTGTGTATGTGTGAGTGCAAAAGTGTGTGTGTGTGTATGTGTGAGTGCAAACGTGTCAGTGCTTGTGTGTGTGTGTGTGTGTGTGTGGGCACGTGTTGTTGCGCTTGCAGATGTGCCCTTGTGGTTTGTCAGGAGCAGGGTGAGGAGGCATCAGTCACAGAGTTGTCACCCAGAGAGACGTGTGTGTGTTTGTCTTCCTGCTGCATGCATGCCAACCCACTGACTCACTCACTCACATCTCACACTCATGCCAGGGGATGGCACAGATAGCAGCTAAACGATAGCAGTATCATTGTTTTTAGTGTGTGTGAGTGTGTGTGAGTGTGTGTGAGTGTGTGTGAGTGTGCGAGAGAGTGTGTGCGAGAGAGTGTGTGCGAGAGAGAGTGTGTGCGAGACAGAGTGTGTGCGAGAGAGAGTGTGTGCGAGAGAGAGTGTGTGCGAGAGAGAGTGTGTGCGAGAGAGAGAGTGTGCGAGAGAGTGTGTGTGTGTGTGTGTGTGCGTGCATGCGTGCGTGCGCGTGAGTGTGTGTGTGTGTGTATGTCTTTGTGTGTGCATGTGTTTGTCTGTTTGCACTCTTGTGTAAGTGACTGTATGTGCTAAGGGGTGTGTCTAAGGGGTGAGATAGATGAGTAGATGAGGAGTCTTCGTGGAGGATGGTGAGGAGTTGGAGAGTGGATGCCCAGTGAGGAGTGTAGTGAGGGGTGAGTGTGTGCCTGGTCCTCGGCGCTGCTGGCCAGGCTGATGGGCTGCTGCTGTGACTGGCTGTGGAGTGCCCCAATTAGGCCTCTCATGGCAGTCTAGCATGGCCTTGGACACATTCCTCTCCCAAGCCCTGTGTGTGTGTGAGTGTGAGTGTGTGTGTGTGAGTAAGTGTGAGTGTGTGTGTTGTCAAAGATGTTTTAGGAGACTCTTTGTGTCTGTTGTTTTGCGTG
>CM059279.1:12744227-12754227 GCA_030347295.1 Setipinna tenuifilis
CTTCAGTTATGCATGGCCCCATAGGCGCACACACACACACACACACACACACACACACACACACACACACACACACACACACACACACACACAGATTGCCTTAATGCCATAGAGGGTCTCAGGTTACGCACTTGGCCCCCACTGTAGACAATGGATGACTTATAGTGGCTCTTGGGTCAGTGTGTGTTGGTGGCTGTATGAACCCCAATGCGGAATACAGGGGAAAATTCTCTCTCTCTTTCTCTCTCTCTCTCTCTCTCTCTCTCTGTGCGCGCGTGTGTTGTGTGTTTGTGTGGGTGGAGGCGTCTAAACCCACGCAAATGAATTAATGTGTGTGTGTGTGCGTGCATGCATCTGTGTGGAACTACCATCTACACTCAAGAAGTGTGTGTGTGTGTGTGTGTGTGTGTGTTACGCAGTTGTCTCTCTGGCTGCCTCTGAGGGACAGTAGGCCGAGTGTTCTCCCCCTGCATGCATGCGTGTGTGTGCACGCTTGTCCTGCTCCGTCACCGCCACATTTGCATAGCCCCCCCTTCTCCCCTACTCCCCCCACCTCAACCCCACATGGTTTGCATACTCACCCCCCCGCCCCACCCTCGAGGAAATGAACTCTGGGTGGCACCCCTTCTCCTCTCTCTGCACACACACACATGTATACACACACACACACACACACACACACACACACACACACACACACACACACACCCCTTGCTGCGACAGGCCTCCATTATAGTCTTCATAACTCGTGCAGCATCTATGCCTCTTCACAACTGCACTGCCAGCCCGGTGGCTGGGATTGGGAAACATTAATGAAGGATTTGCCTAAGCAACCTCCTCTTCTCACACCGCACTCTGCAATCGACACCATCTCATTTGACTGCCACCTTTGTGGATTACAACAAGATGCAATTACTGATGGAAGTTCCCGTAAATGCTATGTGAAATTAACAAGCATTTCAAGGGGTTTTTTTTTCTCTAGACTCATGGTCCGGTTAACTTGATTGATGTTACCAATTAACTGTTCTTATTTGCTAAGAGGAGTTGATGAAGCGTGTGGTTGGTGGCATAGATTGGAAGCGCAGTCACAGTGCGTAATGAGGTACAGCCTTCATCGAGCCTTCAGGATCTTCTCTTGCGGGTGCTCGTCTCAGTCTCTGCTGTTTGTGTTGGTGCCGGGTGGGCATCAGGTCAGGCTTTATCAGCCTCTGGTTTTATGCCCTCTCATAGCCCATTATCAGGAGTTATGCTGAGGCATCTTATCCAGCAGATCATAAAAAGGAAAGGAGCTAGAGAGCGTCACTGCAGTAGCCAGTCTGGGTTGATCTGGGTTGAGCGAGTCTGAGGCACCGCTTGCGGGTAGTGCTGACACACGGACTGGAGATTGTGGTTCTCCTGGAGCCTTGAGCAGCTTCATGTCTAGCAGATGCACAGACTATAGTCATGAGAGCAGCAAAGACATCCTCACTTTTACCTTTGTGTCCCATATTGTCATACATGTTACATACATACATGTACGTGTACATAGGGTTATTTTTTTCTACCGACTGCTTTCGTTGTGCATGTTTCAGGATGCATTACAAGAGGCCAGTTCTAACCCTAAGTAGTCTAAGTACATCTTATAACAACACATACCAATGTAATAACAAGGCTGCATTGTACTTAGCTACACTGTCCGCTAGACATCTTTGTTAATTTATGTTCGTTTTCCCACAGTCCTCCAAAATGGAGGAGCTGTGATGGAAGACAGATGATGAATGTGTTACTAGAGATGTGCCCCCCCCCCCCCCCCTCTGCTCAGGCTCAGAGACCCCCCCCCCCCCCCCCCCCCTTGCAGGGCCTCTCTGCTAGTCTGTGGGATCACCATCGTCATAAAATGGAGGCCCACAGTTTGAGGTGACTGCTTCAACTCTGAAGTCATGGTGTGTGTGTGTCTGTGTGTGTTTTGCAGGCAATATTTCCTTGGTAACGCCTTCCAGCTACAGCCCCGCCACCAAGATTACTCTCGGAGCAGTGAACTCCAATGTTGGGACTCCAATGGTAAGTGTGCTGAAAAAAGTTTCTCTTTCAGTCGTTTTTTTCTGCACTTTATTTTGTTTCTTTCATTTTCGTTAGCTTCTGGTTTCTGTTCTGCTTCTTTTTTCATTCTTGCAAAAAAAAAGAAAATGACATCACATGAAAAAGAACAAAAAGTAATTGAGAGTGTTCAGATGTCATCTAAACTGATAAACATAAAACAGACTGCTGCTACACAACAGAGATTTGACAATAATGCTAAAACACAATAAAGAGGACCTTAACCAGATTCCTTTCCAATTGGCTGTTGCTACTAACTGGGACTCAATCTGTTTAAGACCAGCATGAGGGAAAGCAGATGTGTAGGACCCACCTAAAAGCTGAGACTCCCAGGGTGGAGTGACCAGTTGAAAACTCTGTAATTGTTTTTGGTTGGCCCACAGTTGGTAAAATAGCTTGCTTGTTTTGTTTAGATGGCTGGCAGAAGATAGAGAGGAAATATCCCAAATCCTATCAACCTACAGAACACACACACACACCCTCTCTCTCTCTCTCTCTCTCTCTCTCTCTCTCTCTCTCTCTCTCTCTCTCTCTCTCTCTCTCTCTCTCTCTCTCTCTCTCTCTCTCTCTCTCTCTCTCTCTCTCTCTCTCTCTCTCACACTCTCACACAAGCAAGAACACAAAACAAATGGAGAATTGTATAATATCTAAATGACAGAACTGATCTGTTAAAGTTGACAACTGTACTTTACATCGTAACAGACACCCGTCGCACAGAGAACTATAGGACTTTTACTGTACAAAGAAGAACCTTTTTCTTAATTTAGTCTTGCAACATCCCAGACAAGCTGAAGTTCCCATAGTCTGTGGAGCTGAGCTGGAAAGGGTTGACCTTTGGAGTGGTGAGACGGTGAGTGCCAATCACTCCCACAGGGATCTGAGCCACAGAGCCTCAAGCCTGATCCATGCAGGCAGGCCGCCACACAGTTTCTGCAGAACCTGTTTTAGCCCCAAAGAGGGTACATTCTTCCGTACGGGGGGGGGGTGCGAAAAACAAGGCCAAGGCTGGATCCGAAGCCCACGCACTAGTGAAAAATTAACTGTGTTTATTAGCCTTAAATCAAAAGCAAAACTATGGGCTTATCTGTGGACACGTGGATGGCGGGGTGAGGGGAGGGCGTGTGAGGGTTTTTGCGACAGGTGAAGATAATTGCAAAGCAAATTAGATGTCAAATAGTAACGCCCCACAGGTGAGGAGTGTGTGCTAGGGTTGGGTGTTTAGAAGGAGAGGAACTGGACGAGTCGGATAAGCAGTCAAACAGTTGGTGCCCACGTCACGCCACAGTGAATGTGGAATGGGGGTGGCTGAAGCAAGCATTTTTTTTTTTTTTTTTTAACATTGCGCTTCCTCTTGCTAATCAGTTCCAATCTTGTGCACACACAACCATGCACATACATACATACACACACACACGCACACATGCACATACATACATACACACACACACACACACACACACACACACACACACGCACGCACACATGCACATACACACACACACATACACGTACACACACAACCATGCACATACATGCACAACCATGCACATACACACACAACCATGCACATACATACACATACATATTCACACACACATGCACATACACACACAATCATGCATATATGCACACACATGTACACACACACACAACCATGCACATGCACACACATGCACACGCACACACACACACACACAACCATGCACATACGCACACACAACCATGCACATACACACACAACCATGCACATAAACACACACACACACACACACACATATGTGTGTACACACACACAAATCAAATGTTGAAACACACATCAAACCAGTCTGTGTATCTGATTTCCATATAACCGCCAGGGCCATCTTGTGTTTACACTGGTGTTAAATGGCCTCCCCACCCCACCCCACCCCCCACCCCACCCCCAGACCCACCTGTCGGGGGCAGTGTGCCAAGCCGGGCCTGCTCAGGTGCTAATGAGCCAAGCCTGCCCTTTTGGCCCTTTGCCCCTCAATAATGCCCCGCACTAATGGTGCCGTGCATTTCTAGTTGGAGGTGGGAATTTTACAGTCCTAAGTTGAACATTTCTGTAGGAGCCCCTTACCGCCCCTAGTTAGGATTCCAAGCTGTCTCCTTAAAATAGCCTGACTTCACAATGACGAATGGCTGCTCCCTGCAGCAATGGTAGGGAAGATCACAATTTGTAGTATTTCAGGCCTTTTGTGCCTTTTTTGTGTCCAATTTAATAAGTTGTGCATACAGTGCTGTTGTAATGCCTTTTGTGAACATGTTGTATAACTTCAACACTAATCTGTACTGTCTACTTTAAAAGGACATGTTTTGTTGTACATCCAGAAGCCAAGTATGTAGAAGAGAAGGAAAAGATTAACATTCGTGAATGAATTACTTGATGCAAATTCTTTCACAAGTAGTCCTTGTAACATTTTTCAGTTTCCCTCCAGGGATGACTGAAGTATTCAAATTACTGTAATTCTGAGTAAGTAAAAAGTGGATTATCTGTGTCTGTAGGCTATGAGCTGACAGGTGTGCTAAAGTGTGTAGCATGCTCCTTCGCCACAGCAGACCCTGGTCAGGGATGGGATCAGGGGGAATACTGCAGTTATCTCCTTGGCCATAGTGAGGTCCTGGGTCAGGGATGGGAGTCCTGCAGTTATCTCTGCAGTCAGCAGGGGGCACTCACCCACCAAGCTGCTTCACTGCCACTCATGCAGGAGATGAGTAGAGTGACTAGAGTCTTCATATGAGTTTCAGCCTCTCTCTCTCTCTCTCTTTCTCTCTCTCTTTCTTTCTCTCTTTCTCTCTCTCTCTCTCACACACACACACACACACACACACACACACACACACACACACACACACACACACTTGCAGACGCATATTTAATTGAAGCATTTGGGTGAGTTGTGTAACAGTTGACGTGGTTAAGTGCACTAAGGAGAAGATGCCAAATGAGGGGGGCAGAGAGATGGAGGAGAGAAGGCGTAGAAGGAGGTATAGAGGAAGGGATGAGCACAAGAAGAAAAGAAGGAGAGGGTAGAAGAGGGACTTTTAACTTTGCTTTGTTGGTAATAAAATCAGGATATGCATGGAGCGAGAGTGAGGTAGCAGTGATTTTAAGAAATTATTTGTCACAAAGAGCAGTCAAATGGAGATTATGACTAATACTCCATTTTGTGCAAGGAAAGAATCTCTAATAATAATAAAGTAATAATATTTAAAATAAAATGAATAAACAAATGATTTAAGGTAAAGTAGGTTGGGGAAGTTATGCATGTTATGGACAGAAGTTATGCAGTGATGGACAGAAGAGAGAGCTGAAGGGTAGAAGAGAGAGAAAGAGGCATTAAGGAATGAGGAGGGGGATCCTGCCTGGGGAGGAGAGAGGAGGAGAGGAGAGAGGGAGTCTCTCTTTGCTCCTCTAACAGGGCTAGAGTGGGAACACAGGCCTGCTGTGTGGCCCTAATGAGCTCGTTAAGGGGCTGGGTGGTACAGGCACTCGTTAATCCCATCACCCCCACCAACCCACTGCTGCCATACATACACACACACACATCTCACACACACATCCTGCACAGATATACACATCTTATACACACACACACACACACACACACACAGCATTCATACAAACACCACAAAAACGGCATACAGTAAACACACACACACACACACACACACCATACACAGCACACTAACCCATCCACACACCCATACAGAACAGCTTGTTCTCGAGGCTCTGTGCTGTGAGACCGTGGGTGACTGCCCTCTCTCTCTCTCTCTCTCTCTCTCTTTGCCTGGAGATCCCCTCATCAAGACCTGGGATGATGGACAGCCCTGCTGAGAGAGAGAGAGAGCGAGAGAGAGTGAGCAAGTTAGAGAGAGAGAGAGGGAGAGAGAAAGGGAGAGAGGGAGAGAGAAAGGGAGAGACAGAGAGGTCACAAAACTGAAGAGAGGGGGTGAGATGAATAAAAGAGAGGTGTGAAAAAAACTGCAAAAAGAAAGGAAGGAAGGAAAAAAAGGGAAAAATTGATGGAGAGGGAGAGAGAAGGATGAGAGGAGGATAGGAATGAGTGAGTGAAGGAAAAGTGGAGGATGGGAATGAGAGAAGGAAAAGAGGAGGATAGAAAAGAGAAGGATGAGAGGAGGATAGAAAAGAGAGAAGGATGAGAGAAGGGTGGAAATGAAAGAAGGATGAGAGGGTGACAGGCTGAGCAGGTGACAGGGTGACAGGGTGAGATGTAATGTGATGTGGGAGAGGCGTGGCTGTGATTGATGAGTGCTGTAACACAGAATGTCCTTGCTAAGAACCTCACAGTCACTCTCAGAGAGGAGGAGGAGAAGAAGAAGAAGGAGGAGGAGGAGGAGGAGGGGGTTGAGGGAGAGAGAGAGAGAGACCGAGAGAGAAAGTGAGGTGAAAGATGCAAAGCAAAAACAGGCAGAGCAAGAGAAAGAGTGATGGTAGCGATAGATGGAGAGGTGTGAAGAGAGAGTGAGAGAGAGAGAAGTCAATGTGAGTGAGTGAGTGAGTGAGGGAGGGAGGGAGGGAGTGTGTGTGTGTGTGTGTGTGTGTGTGTGTGTTGTGGTTCCCTACCTCCCTTGCTGTGTGATGATGTGGCAGATGGGAGGCGGGCACTAGAGTGGCACTGAGAGTTCATTCTGCCCCCTCCTGCCCCCTGGCACCACCGCACTGCCAGCACCCACGCCACTTCCGCTCACCCACAGGCTGTGTGTGTGTGTGTGTGTCTCTGTGTGTCTCTGTGTGTGTCTGTGTGTGTCTGTGTGTGTCTGTGTGTGTGGTTGGGGTGGAAGGAGCAAATTTTCACCTCATTAATTTTTATCTCTGAGTGCAGATATGGCTCTCCCACACACACACACTCACACCTAGTAGCTTCTCTCTCTCTCTCTCTCTCTTTCTGTCTCTCTATCTATCTCTATCTCTCTCTCTCTCTCTCTCTCTCCCTCCCTCTCTCTCTCTCTCTCTTTCTCTCTTTTGCTCTCTCTTTTGCTTTAAGTTCATTGAAGCTTCATTCATTCATTTAACTGTGGAGCCACTCGTCCCTCCACACCTATAGAGGGGGCTCTTGCCCAAAGCACACATATATACATTAATCAAAGAACTGTAAAGGAACGGTCTAGACTTCATTTATTCATTCATTCCCACAGCATAAACTGTAGATGGCTCTTCCTAATGGCTTCTTTACACACTCCTGTTGTCTGCAGGGGGCAGGCAACAAGCAACAACGCATAGGCCTACACACACTTAATGACCAGAACCAGCTGAAATGAAGCAAGAAATAAGCCCATCATGCAGATGCGTGTTTGACGCCGTCCTCTGTTACGTAATGAGCATATGGGAACGCGAGGAGCCTCTTCTCTCCTCTCGTCGGGTGGCTGTCTTGATGTGTCTCCTCTTGTCTAGTCCCGTTTGATGGATGATTTGTTAGCCTGGCACACCAGGGGGGCTTTGAACAGTGTGTGTGTGTGTGTGTGTGTGTGTGTGTGTGTGTGTGTGTGTGTGTGTGTGTGTGTATGTACTGTATGTGTGCTTTTTGTTTTCTTGTACAAGTCTGTGTAGCGTGGTCCTTTGTGTTTGTGTGTGTGTGTGTGTGCGCCTGACTGACTGTGTGTGTGTGTGTGTGTGTGTGTGTGTGAGTGTGAGTGTTAGTGTGAGTGTAGGGGGACTGTGGGCCCCATCACTAATCGGCCAGATGCATCTGTGTCTTCAGTTGGGCACCTGTCTCAGCCTGTCTCCTCAGCTGCTCCCCATTTGCATAAGAACTCTTATGGAGGGAAAAGAAGCCTCTGGTCGGTTGGGCGTGTGTGTGTGTGTGTGTGTGTGTGTGTGTGTGTGTGTGTGTGTGTGTGTGTGTGTGTGTGTGTGTGTGCGCGTGTGTGTGTGTGTGTGTGTGCGCGTGTGTGTGTGTGCGTGCGCATGCATGTTGAAGTCTTGGTTGTGCGTGTGTGAACATATGTGAAAGTGTGTGCTTTTGTCTACAAATGTGTATGTTTGTTTGCATAGCTGTGTGTGCGTGTGTGTGTGCATATGTGTGTGTGGACACACTGGTGGGTGTGCCTTTAAAACTGTGTGTTTGCCTTTAAAAAAAAAAAAACCTGCTGAAATATTGATCCATCCATCACACCTGCCTCTGGACAATTAATCTTCCACTGCCCTGCTAACAAGACCCATCCTCACAATCCTTCTCTCTATTTATCCTTCTCTCTCTCTCTCTGTCTCTCTCTCTCTATCTATCCATGTCTCTCCTTCCATGTCTCCTACTCCCTCTTCTAAGACCCATCCTCGCAATCTCTGTCTGTTCATGTCTCTCTCTCTCTCTCTCTCTCTCTCTCTCTCTCTCTCTCTCTCTGTCTCTTGCTCCTCTGGTGTATCTTCATCTCTCTCACAGTGGTGTAACTCTGGCTCTAATCTCCAGCTCTGTAATATGATAAAAGAGTAGGATGATAAAAATCTGGTGTGTTTGTTAGGCTTCCCCTGCCATCTGGTTGATATCAGGGGGGGAGAGCCCCTCATTGGCTGCGAGCTAAGGGAAGGGCGGGCCTTCAGATGATCTATGCCCACTGATGTGGCATTTAACCATCTATCGATCGCACACACCGTCCCTGATCTCGTCCCATCGATTGTGTACCCTTCAGCCTGCCTAAAGTTTATAGGTGGCGAATGTGTTGTAGCGGAGGGCAGTGAAAATCCGATTCTCTCCTTCTAACCTTTCTTCTTCTTCTCTCTCTCTCGCTTTTACTCTCTTCCTGTTTATCATTCTTTCCTGCTTTCATCTGTGTCTGCTCTCTCTGTGTCCATCTGTATGTGCCCCTCTGTAAATCTTGTTTTACTGTAATGGTGTAAGGCTTGTGGGAAAGGGTTTTTAACGTTGCGTGTTTTCTTTTATGTGCGTAATCACAGTGCAAAATTAGACAAATGGTAAAATCAAGGAATGTTAAACATCTCCACCCACCCTTTTTCCAACCCTCTCTCTTTCCCTCTCTCTTCCCCTTTTCTCTCTCTCTCCATCTCTCTCTCTCCCTCTCCCTTTCTACCTCTTTCTCTCTCACTCCCTCTCTGCCTCTTCCTCTCCCCCCCCCTCTCTCTCCCTCTCTCTCCCTCTCTCTGTTTCCCTCTCTTCCTCTCCCTCTCTCTCTCTCTATCCCTCACTCTCTTCCTCCCTCCCTCCCTCTGCCTCTCTCTCCCTTTCTCAGATCATAAGTACGCCGCAGAGAGTCTCTCACCCGAGCAGCATCATCATTGGGAGCCCGTTCCAAGCACACACGCCCACAGCCATGGTGACGCAAGCACGGGCGCCAGAGGCCAACGAGTGGACCCCTGGGTCAGTCTCATATCTCTCATTCTCATTCACACACACACACACACACACACACACACACACACACACACACATACACATACACATACACACAGTGGTCAGGTCTCAAATCTCTCATTCTCATTCACACACACACACACACACACACACACACACACACACACACACACACACATACACGCAGTGGTCAGGTCTCAAATCTCTCATTCTCCCCTTCTCTCTCTCACGCTTGCACGCTTCCACGCATGCACACACACAATTTGTCTTCCTCCCTTCCCTCCGTCCCTTTCTCTTTGTCATTCTACCCTCACAGTATCCTTTTCTCACCTCTTCCATTGACTTTTTCTTCAATTGACATTTTTCTTTTTTTGCATCTTTGTTTGGTTCTTTTTCACCACTCATTTCTTGTTTTATTTCTTTCATTGCTGTTGTCTTCCCTGTTATCTTCTCTCTGTCTTCCTGTTTTCCCCCACTGTATTGTGTGAGTGGCCTGTATACCTCCTAGCTGCCCCTCACCTCTCCAGGGTGCAGTGTATCGCCCCCTGCTGGCCACACTCACATCTGTCACATCT
>CM059279.1:12761727-12764227 GCA_030347295.1 Setipinna tenuifilis
TTTTGTTGATCAACGTGGGAAAGTCATTATCCCCCACAGCAGTGATGGTCAGCTGGGCAGGCCCAAATGCTGACCTCAGTGCGGCAAAGCAGTCCCAGTCCTCCTCCACCATACTCATAATGTACTGTACTGCTGGGATGGTGTTTTGATGTTAATATGCACCGCATGTTTCCCATCAGACAAAATTCTGTTTTCTTCCTCCCAAATAGTTTAGTTTTGGTTTTTAATAACTGCACAAAATATTTTCCCAGAGCCATTGTGGTTTGTCCCAGTGCTCTTTCGCAAACTTCAGACCTGCAGCATTGTGTAGATTTTTTGTTGTTGTTGACATCAGCTGCTTTCTCCTTGGTGTCCTGCCATGGACTCTCAAACTGAGATATTACTCAGTTTTACTGACTTCTTCAAATCGTTTGCTGTCACTTTAGTGTTTTTTCTTTACCTCACTGTGTGTGTGTGTTTCGTGACAAATCCAAAATTGTCCAAATCAGAATTTAGCTATAAATAGAGAAGCGATTCTAAGCGATTTTAAGAACATTTTCTGAACACACAAACTCATGCACCCACCCACCCACACACACACACACACACACACACACACACACACACACACACACACACACACACACACTTAATGACTTTTAAATATTCTCATTTACACGAGCACTGTACATTGACAGTGTAGATCTACTGCCATTCACTTCACCCACACTACACCCACGCACTTCACCACTCTCATGATTATCTTCTTTTCTTTCTTTTCTTCTTCGCCCCTCTCCCCCCATTCCTCTCCCTTGTCCTCTCTTTTCTTTTTTTCTCTCTCTTAATCACTCATGTCTTTGTATCTGGTCCTCTGACCCTAATCCTGACTCAGTTTCTCCCTTCCTCATCAATAGGGCATCAATAGGGTCTGTGCTGTGTCGCTTCCATGAGGCCTCTTTTTTGTTATTCTCTCTCTCCGTCTCTCCCTCCCTCTGTCTTCCTTCCCTCTCTCTCTCTCTCTGTCTCTCTCTCTTTATGTCTCTCTCTCTGTCCCCCTTCTCTCTCTCTCTCTCTCTCTCTCTCTCTCTCTCTCTCTCTCTCTCTCTGTCTCTCTCTCTCTCTGTCTCTCTCTCTCTTTATGTCTCTCCCTCTGTCCCCCTTCTCTCTGTCTCTCTCTCTTTATATCTCTCTCTCTCTCTCTCTCTCTCTCTCTCTCTCTCTTTCTCTCGTTATGAATGAGGTGTATGTGGGTGTGTGTGTGTGTGTGTGTGTGTGTGTGTGTGTGTGTGTGGGTGTGTGGGTGTGCAGTCTGTGGCCTCCTCATGCGTACGTCACAGTGACTCTGCCGGTCATTAAAGCACTGACTTGAGTCTTAACACTGTTCTGTGTGTGTGTGTGTGTGTGTGTGTGTGTGTACATACACGTTCGTGTGTGCCAATGAGGCCCAGTTTAGAGTGATGCTTCCACCAGTAAACCACTGTGACATGACTCCAGGCCATTATCACACACACACACACACTGTCACTCACACTCCCACACACACACACACACACACACTCTCTCTCTCACTCTCTCTCTCTCACTCACTCACTCACGCGTACATACACACATTCACACACACACACACACACACTCTCTCTCTCTCTCTCACACACACACACACACACACACACACACATACACTGACACACAAACACTCACTCTTCAGGGGAGATGATTAGAGAAACCAGAGGAAGCCGAGTGACACAGCAGACCCACTGTGAGTCTGTGTGTGTGTGTGTGTGTGTGTGTGTGTGTGTGTGTGTGTGGGATTGCGCCTATGTGTGTGTGTGCTCCTGTGTGTTAGTTTTAACGTAAAGGCACGTGAGTCAAACTAATCAAATGGCAAAGCAATGTAACTGTGTGTGTGTGTGTGTGTGTGTGTGTGCGCGCTATTCTGTGGGGGGAAGGGAGAGTTTGCTGTGAAAGGGCCTTGGACACGAGAGGGGGAGGGAATGCTCATTCCCCTGAGAAACACTTATACACACACACATACACCCACCCACACACACATACACACACACACACTCTGACACAAAAACACACACACACACACACACACACACACACACACACACACACACAGTGGAAGAGAGAGCCATAGCAGAGCACAAAGATATGAGTGTGTGTGTGTGTGTGTGTGTGTGTGTGTGTGTGTGTGTGTGTGTGTGTGTGTGTTTAATGGAGAGAGGTGCAGACCGCTGCTCTGGTGTTAGTCAGCCGTGGCGCAGAGAATGAAAATATGTCACAGAGACGGATGGACGCTAGACACACACACACACACACACACACACACACACACACACACACACACACACACACACACTCACACACACACCTGGCTCACATTCAGCACACAATCCAAGAGCTCCAGAGCCTGCCAGTACATCCTGACCTGGGCTGTGTGAGAATGTGTGTGTCTGTGTGAGAATGTGTGCTTGTGTGTGTGTGTGTGTGTGTGTGTGTGCGACCAAGAACAAGA
>CM059279.1:12766727-12771727 GCA_030347295.1 Setipinna tenuifilis
CTGTGTGTGTGTGTGTGTGTGTGTGTCTGTGTGTGTGTGTGTGTATGCATGCGTGTGTGGTCCCACAGCAGGTGTACGACCAGAAGAACATCCGACGGCGTGTGTACGACGCACTGAACGTGCTGATGGCCATGAACATCATCTCCAAAGAGAAGAAGGAGATCCGCTGGATCGGACTGCCCACCAACTCAGCCCAGGAGTGCCAGAACCTGGAGGTCAGGACACACACACACACACACACACACACACACACACACACACACACACACACACACACAGACCTCATACATGAACATATTAACACATCATGCTTTCATACATACACTCACGCCTGCATGAATACATTGCATACACACACATGAACACACTCTCACACACTCATGCACAATTTCATTTTACCCATACATGAATACATTGTTCACACATGAACACATCTCTCATACACACACACACACACACACACACACACACACAATGATGGGAAGGTACTACTCCAGCGCGCTGCGTGACCTGGCCTTTTGAACCAGATGACCTCTGCTCCTAAAAATAGCCTGAGAGCCATTATACGGGATGCAGACCTTCTGGCCTCACACTGCAATGGACCATTAACTAATCAATGACTCCACAATCAGCATAAGAAACATTATGGCATAGGCACAAATGAGACATGAGGTCTTAAGACAATGGAGAGAGGCCTACAGTACTGTGGCAATGGAAGCGTGGAGGATGGCTGTTTTGTGCACAAAGGAGGAGTAGCATAGGAAAGCAGTCACACAGCGGGCAGATATGCACAGCACGTACACCACTGGGCACTGATGTCAGCCTAACGAGCCCAGAGAAAGACGGCCTGCCACATAACGCGCCAGCTGAGGAGTGGATCTCAAGGATGAGATAAAGCGCTGAGTTGAGGGAGAACATCATTCACACACCGTTTATCCTGATGCCAAAAGCATATTTATTACATTAAAGACACCAAAAAATAAAGTGCTGCCCAGTGCGGGTTCTTTCTCTACCTCTGTAACCTACACACCTGCCAGGCCTTACATTTAACAGAGGCTGGATGCCCTGTTGAAATATACGCTCAAGGATAAGATCGAGGAACCTGACTGTTTCCTGAGAGAGGCTACATAAAACTCAAGAGGAACTGTATTTTGACAAAAAAAGAACAAAAAAAGATCCAGACTACAGTATCACAGAAAAAGACCTCATTTAAGGTCCTTATGATCAGTAGGGCACTGGAGATGCATTCCAACATTGAAACAAATACCCATTAGGCAACTCTCATAACTCATATGTGCATGACTGTGCTCACAAACACTCAGACATGGGAGGATGGGAGGAATTCTTGCTGGAGTAGAGAAATGGTCAAAGGGCCATCAGAGGTCAGACCCTGTGGCCTGTGGCTGTGACTGGAGATGGCCAGTGCTGGACACGCCCTGACCCTGACGATCCACATCCACTCCCTCTCTAACAATGTGGCCTTATCACGAAAAGGGATAACATAACATTACTTTACTTTACATTGCATTACATGAGGTGCTTATCCAAAGCAGCACCAGGGAAATAGGGACAGGGACATTTACCACTGGGTGTCAAAGGTGAAATCTTCATCTCTCACACTGAAGAAGGGTGCCAGCCTGAGGCAATTACAAGAGTGACTAAAACTGCTAAAAGTGTTTGCTTCATTTTTCTAGGTCTGTGCTTTAATTTTCAGAAGTTTAAGCATCCAGTCGTAGTAACACAGGGTGTCAAACGTGCTTCTTTGTTTTGTTTTTTTTTTGTTTGTTTTTTATAGTAGCACTGGTGCAGTGTAGAGTTGTATGCCCTAGATCAAGAGCACTTCAGCCATAGAGCACTGGTCATTCGCTCCCTCACCTGCATTTTTCCTACTGGTACAGGAATCAAACCTGTGACCCTTCAAATACAATACCGGTCTTAACCGTCCTTAGCCATTAGACCACAGCTGCCCCAGTAACATTAGTGTGAAGTCAGTACAGATGCCAGGTGATTGGACAGAGGCCCATATATGGAGTCTGCCAGGAGCCCTCCTCTGAAGCCTGGACCACACCCCCTAAGGGGTGGTTCTTGAAGGATAACCAACCACTAAACGCCATCTCATTTTGTAGTAACCAATGGCTGAGTGCTCATTAGCATATGCCCAATCATGGCAGGCCAGAAGGCTAGCTTCCATGCTGAGAGCTGGATTTATGTTTCTGATTTTACTGTAATATTTTACAAATACATTTGTAAAAGAAATTGTCTTTTTCACTATATGTATATTACTGTAAATAGGTCACAGTCATCATAAAGCACACGTACCTTGTCCTGTTTGTTGGTTAATTGTAGGTACAGAGTATACAGATTGACAGTTGGAGACAAGCTTTTCACATAACAGTAGTATCCGCCGGCATTGGGGCTGAATTGGCCATTTTAAAATACTTTGAGTGGCAGTTCTATTCCTGTAAATTGTGTGCGTATGTGTGCGTGTGTGCTTTGCAGTGTGTTTGTCTGTGTGTGCTTGGCAGTGTGTGCGTGTTTTGTGTGTGTGTGTGCATGGCTGTGTGTGTGTGTCCTCCTCCATGCTGCCTGGTTGTGCTCTTGAGGAGCAGTGTGACAGCATCTGTTAGTGTCACATCTCTGGGCTGACAGGAGAAAACAAAGAGGATGACACGCCGCTCAAACGAGGGGGGTAGACTCAGGAGCTCAAGAGTCCTTCAACTTGTGTGTGTGTGTCTGTGTGTGCGTGTGTGGGTGTGTGTGCGTGTGCATGTCTGTGTGCGTGTGTGTGTGTCTGTGTGTGTGTGTGTTCATGTATGTGTGTGCGTCTGTGGGTGTGGGGGTGTGTCTGTGCGTCTGTGGGTGTGTGTGTGTGTGTGTTCATGTGCATGCGTTTGTGTGTGTTCATCTGTGTGGGTGTGTGAGTGCAGGCAATGTCTGTGTCAGGTCTGTGACAGATGTGAGACGTTCATTCTTGTGCTAAACAGTGTGTGCACACCACACACACACACACACACACACACACACACACACCTGCACATATATGTCATGCATACAGAGTAGCATGGCCTCCCACTCCACCTATGTATGGATGTGTGATGTATGTGTGTGTGTGTGTGTGTGTGTGTGTGTGTGTGTTGGCATTTCTGTAGCTGCAGCCACGCATCTGATCACCAGTAAGCAAGAGTCAAACAAGACGCATACACACACACACACACAGCCTTGAGTATGTTCACAGCCTTGAGTATGTGAATTGTGTAGTGATTGACACACCTCATCTATGCGTATGTGTGTGTTGCTCATGCTCAAAGTGTGTGTGTCAGATTGGTACAGTACTGTACAGCATATCACATCGTATATCTTTCTTGTGTGTGACAGTGTGTGTGTGACAGTGTGTGTATGTATTGGCATGATGCAGTAAGTGACTCCCGTCTCTGCTTCCTACTCCAGCTGGAGAAACAGAAACGCCTGGAGAGAATCAGACAGAAACGAGCCCAACTGGACGAGCTCATACTACAGGTACCTGTGTGTGTGTGTGTGTGTGTGTGTTTGTGTGTGAATGTGTGGAATTTGGGAATGTTTTTTTTATGCCGGGTGTTTGTGCATGTGTGTGTTTGTGTGTGTTTTATGAATTTAAAAATTGTTTCATGCTTGTGTGTGTGTGTGTGTGTGTGTGTATACATATATAAATGCAACAGCTGTGATCAGCAAGTGGCCGGAGTGGCTGCCAGTGGGCATGCTCCAGATTAGCATGTGATTAGGGAGAGAAAAAAGAGAGAGATGGAGAAAGATGCCATTTTATAGTCTCCCTCTCTCCTTTGTCTCTCTCCCACTCTTTGATCTCTCTCTCTCTCTCTCTCTCTCTCTCTCTCTCTCTCTCTCTCTCCCTCTCTCTCTCTTCCTCCATCCCGCTCTCTGTCTTTACCTATCTGTAAATCTTTGTTTTTTATCCATCACCCCCCCCCTTCTCTCTTTCTTTAAACTTGGCTCAGTTTCTGTAATTTTGCTGCTGGTGAGAAGAAGAATGGTGGGGGGCACCATTAGTTTCTCTGCTGACATTGTATTTAGCTGATTTGTTTTTTATTGGTGTTAATGTTGTTAAATGTTGCATTAGTCTTTCTCTCTATCTCTCTCTCTCTCTCTCCCCCTCCCTCCCTCCTCCTCTCTCCATCCTGTCAGTGTGGCCAAATGTAGTGGGAGAGATGGTGACAGTGATGGAATGGATTGGAATGCAGAGGAGGCGTGTGTGTGACGCACAGAGAGACTGTGGTGTGTGCGCACGCGTGTCTGTGTGTCTGGGTGTATATGTTAAACAGGAAGAGAGAGACTTGGTGGATGTATGTGAGAGAGAGTGCGTGTGTGCATGTGTGTGTGTGCGCGCGTCAAAAAAGTGTGCAAGAATCCTGGTGTTTGTGTGTGTCTGAGTGAGCGACACGTGTGTGTGTGTGTGTGTGTGTGTGTGTGTGTGCGTGCAAGTGCACACATGTGATGTGTATGTTGCGGAATGAGCCCAGCTCTCTGGACGAGTAATACCAGATGCCTGGACAGCTGATCAATACTGTTGAGATGGCCTGACCCTACCCTAAGCCCCCCCCCCCGCCCTCTCTGCTTTCTGTCCTTCTCCTATCCTCTCCTCTCCTCCTCTCCCATCCTCTGCCCTCCCTTTATCTCGTCTCCCCTCCTCTCTCCTCTCCCCTTCTCCCCTCACCACCTCTCACCATACTGCCTCCTCTCCTTCCCTGATCTCTCCTCGTCTGTCCTTTCTGTTCCTTTTCCTTTCCCCCTCATTTCCATTTCTTTTCTTACCACCTCTTTTCTCTTTTCTTTTGCTTTATGAATCACCTGTTCTCACCATTCTTCTTCTCTCCTGTCCCCTCCTTTTTTATCCTTTGTGTTTCTTTCCATTGCTTTCATTTCCTTTTCTTTCTCTGCCACCTTTCTTCCTCTGCTGTCATCTTCTCTCCTCTGTCCTTTCTCTCTCCTCTTCTCCATCCTTTCCTCTC
>CM059279.1:12776727-12784227 GCA_030347295.1 Setipinna tenuifilis
TCTTTCCACTGTTTTATTCCACATTCCCTTACACACACACACACAAACACACACACACACATGCGCAGACAGACATAAACATAAATGTCAAGTAAATACAAATGCACTGTTTATGGGGCATTAATGTTTAATAGTCTCATATGCTTCCTGACTGACTTACTCTCTGTTTGTGTGTGTGTGTGTGTGCGTGTGTGTGCGTGTGTGTGCGTGTGTGTGTGTGTGTGTGTATGTGTCTCTGTCTCTGTCTCGGCCCATCTTCCCTCGCACAGTTCTCTCCCGGGTGATCTGGACTCCTCCTCCCTCAGTGGTGGGCGGAGCTACACTCACAGTAGCACCGCCCCCTCTCACGCCTCAGAATCTCGCAGCTCCTTCAACGAGGAAGAAGATGATGAAGACGACGACGATGAGCCCTCATCACCCGAGTGACCAAATCCCCAAAAAATCATGCCCTACCAATCAGCAAGCCCCAGACCGGGGACAATTTAAAAACAAATAAATAAAAAATAAAAAAAGACTTCCAATGCACCTAATATCCCTATACAAGGAATTGGAGGAAAGCTACACAGGAAATAAGCTGCAATTGTTGTTTTCTATTCATAACTTTAGGAATATATATCTCTCCATATCTTTTCCTGTCCTCTTCCTTCTGTCACTCCCACTCTGTGGGTAATTGGAATCAATCTTGCCACCTAGACTGTGTGTGTCTGTGTGTGCGCGTGCGTGCGTGTGTGAAAGAAAGAGAGAGAAAAAGAAAGAGAGAAAAGAGAGAGCCTGGTAGTGCAGTGCTTAGAGATTGGGGGGCTTGAGCCCATTGCTCCGTGACCTGCAGCAGACCAGTGACGGAACAGCGAGTGACACTGAGAACTTTTATCAGCAGCACTCAGGCCAATCGTACCCCTGTCCTCCACTCCTGACCCCACCCATACCCAGCTATGGATGGCCGCCTATTTATTTTCGCACTCAGCTCAGAACATAGTTTGACGATTTTACTGTGCCATTTTCATGGTGTTTTTTTTTTTGTTTGTTTGTTTCTTTCTTTCTTTTCTATGACTGCTCCCAAACCGGGATTGAGCTAAAAAAAAACAGTACCATGATTCTCCTCCATCACATGTTCGCTCATGCAAGGGAATGTGTCCGGATCTTTCGGTCTGCAAAACATTTTTGTGTTTCTACACCATTTTCAATTTTGCATTTTGCTCCTACAAAAAATATCAAACATGCTACCTTTTTAAGTGTTACTAATAATAATTGTCGATGATCCTCTGTTGTTGTTATTATTTCATTGTATAGCCAATCACTTAGATTTTTTATGCTCGCCTTTTACTGCATTTGCTAGTGCGGGAACCTGGACCGTTTGAAGAGGTGCAGAAAGAAAATGAAAAGGTGTAGTTTTGCGCGTGAAAAAGTAGTATAGCATCTGTCGTTCTTTATATTTGGTTGTTATCCCAAAGCTGATTTATAAAGAGAAACTCCCACCCCCAAAACACACTGCCCTGCTTTCTGAGAAACACTGTTGCTTTTTTTCCTTTTTTTTAAAGGACAGATTACTTAAATGTAAGTACAGGCATTTTTCCTCCTGTTTGTATTCCCGCGTTAAGGTTCTCTATTTGGAAATGTAACTCTGTATGTATATATCTATACATATATAAACATATAATTTTGGTTATAGTGGTGTGGTATGTTTATTTGGCACTACACACTTTAGGTGTCCCTACATTAGGATGTCACAAGAAATGTATGTACACATTGTTCCTCTTTATCTTAATTGGCAAGATTGCCACCAGTTAGTCCCTGATCTCACCACCAACAATGTGTGTGCTGTTTTGGTTCCCGGGAGTACACAACATAATTATTAACTTAAGTTTGACATTTAACATGGGCCATGTGAATCGTTTGTAACTGATCTGATTGTTGTTATGTGTTTGAAATACTCTTTCCGGTGCAAAAAGGGGGACCTCATGTAACACATTTCGGAATCTTGCTGCAGATTAAATGGAAAGGAAACAGACGGCAGACATAACGATACTTGTAAATAATACATAGGGATAAGCGATGACAAATCATGGACCGAGGTTCACTAGCAGCTCCCCAAGCGCAGCAGAGTGGAATGCCCCCTTCAGCTCCGCGAGCCCAGGAGGTCGGTTGTCACGCTCGTGCTTCACACGCACCGAGAGCTGGCGAGCCTGCGTCACGCTAGGCGTTGGAAGTTCAGCACATTTTTGCGCAAACGTTACCAAAAGCAGTCAGGAGTGTGCTCACTGTTTCGGTCGAGATTGGAACAGATGGGGAGATGGAGCCGCGATGTTGCTTATAGCTGCCTTGATCAAGTTAATGAACCCCTTATCTAACACCTGTTAGATTTGGCACAGCTGCTCGTCATGTTTCTGCCACTGACCCATGGTGGGCATCTGGAACGCAGGGTCTGAAATATATGGGGGTGCGCGTATGGGGGAAATAAAAACAGAACTTGTCAATTAAAAACTGAAATAAATAAAATGCCCAGTGCCTCACTCGGACCACACAACAACAAATGAATGGCTGTTTGTGGACTGGAGTAGCAAATCTGTTTTCTGTTTTTTTCCCACTTTAAATGTAAGTTTCGGGTTTGTGTGCAGGATCCCAATAAGTGTAGTTAAATTAAATTAGTGCAATGTTATTAAAGCACAAATGGTGCTTACAAATCTGAGTACTCTGCTGTCAACTGTCACAGACGTCCCTCAGAGGCGTGCATATTGGCAATGAATGCTTATCTCGGAATTTCGGGGATGGTGTACTGCGCTTGCGCCATGATGTTTGAAACGCGATTTCTCCAAGAGCACGGTCGCTGCAGTCGTGTAGCCGTGTGAGAGGGATCACCAGTGAACCGAGCCGAGTTGGACCGGAACCGCGCGGGACTCTTTTCTTTTTGACATATCATCTAAAAATCATTTTTATCCCAGTTTATTTTCCTCTTTCTGAAATCCGCTTTTCCAACGTTCTTTCTATTGATTAATTCTCAATAACACAGCCATGTCGACTAAAGAAGGCAAGCCCGAAGAAAACAAGTCCAGTTGGGCAGATTTTATCTACAATCCACGCACAGGAGAGTTTATGGGCCGAACCGCCAGCAGCTGGGGTAAGAAGCCGGTTCGATTAAGTGTATGCGGCACCCAAAGCCTCTAATTCAACTTATAGTATAATTAGCTTAACGGTTGCATGCTTCAAAGACCAGTGGTTAAGGAATGTGTGGAAAGGTATTTGTGACCCCAGTTTTCATTCATAAACTCGGTAAATTAGCCTATTTGTGTGGAAAATACATGTATGCCCACATAACGTTACGATTTGGCGCACTATGTGTTTTTGCATTTTAATCTGACAAAATACGCACAGTAATGTATGATATGAGTTCTTCTGATAATTGAACCAGGAAAGCTAGCAAGACTGTAGCAACAAGACTACATCGAGTCACTATGCCTATAGGACTCCGATAGTATTTGTGTGCCAGCGTTAGCTGTCAAGAAATTGCGACAATTTGAGGATCACATATAACGTCGTTTACTTTACAGATGTCGTTGTGGTTAACTGTTTATTTGGGAGGGTTATGTGCTGTGTGGCTGTGTGGTTTGAGGATTGAATGACTAACATCTCATCGGATCGATTTGTGCATTATTAGCCATCTGACTGAGGGACCGAACAGAGTAATGACATAAACCGATTAGTGGTGAGAAATAATCCACGGGCCTTATCTAGATAACCTTGATTTAAAGCGTGAAAGCACTTTCGTCCAATCAAAACAGATTTAAAATGGAGATTAAACGTGTTTTAAACATAATTCGTGTGAAATATCCTGAAGTGAAGTAGCAGGCGGTATGCCCTCCAGTGTTTGTCAGCGAAAGCTGGGCCATTATGGAAATTTTAACCACATAGCTGCAACACTGTAAAAACATGAGGTCGCGTTCCCCCTCTCCATCTGAAGACTCGTAACTGCACGAGGCTCGAGGGCCCCGTGCCATGCTTAACCATCTCCTTGATCACTAAAGGGCCATTTTCTTTATATCATTGGCCAAAGCAGCACTTGTAATTGTATAAGATGTTAAATATTCGACACGCTCATTCGTCCTTGAGAGGAGAAAGAGATCGATGTTCGAAGAAACGCTTAAGGTCTCCCTAACGTGCCGTTAGTTTAGGTCATAGCTCACAAATGGTTGGGGGTGACACCTCAGTCACAGGCTGCGTCCATTGGACAGGATATGGTTGTGCGGCATTAATGCCATCGCTATATTGATGTAACAGGGTAACGCACAGTGGATTTTCTCTGCCTTTTTAGTACACTGCCAGTCATTCCCAACTGCCGTGACGTAGCTGCTCTAGATTCATTTGAAATGTATAATAGCGCTGCTGCCGCTTGCTGCTATTGCTGCATAACTCCCAGCTACATTCCATGTCTCAGCCTCCCTTAGTCAGATCGATCCCCCGTAGAGGAAGTCACCCACAGCCGTTTTTAGCGCATCTACCTTTTTCTGTTTGCCCATGCCACCGTTCTCAATCTTAGCTTTGCGAGCACAGCGTCGGTTGAAGGTTGTGTGTAACCCGACTGCTCTTATATGACTGTAAAAATAGGCAGTTTTGGTCATTGTCGCCAAAAAATTAACTCAATCACCAGATGCTGCCTAGTGACATGAAATGACAACGAGGATGTGCGGGTTTCCCTTCTGCGTGCTCAGCATATTGAGCTGTAACACGGTGCGGTCGGTGTTGCGAACTCCTCTCATCCTCTCAGCCTCCGTTCCTCCCCCTCATCCCAAGGTCAAACCGGTCCTTCTCACCGGTGCAAAGAGGCGGAGTAACGACAGTGAGGAGAGGCACCGACACCCTCGCCACTGTGGAATCCATTCGCAGTATGGGAGGAAAATCATAACAGGGAGTCTAGCTGGAGTTTACTGTTGTTCCCACTGATAATGGGAACTGCAAAATACATGTTCCCTTAGCAGACCATTCCCTTGACATGACATAACAGGGATGTGAGGTTAAAACGTGTCTTAACCATACAAAGTATTTTACTGGGACCGTAGATGATAAAGCGGCTAGCATGGTTTTGAGACATTAGTTTTGTACATGGGTCTGCGGCTAGCCCTTTTACTTGATGACTTTACCGTATGTGGTGCATGGGCTATGCGTCATAAGCCAGCGCAGATAACTTCGGCTGCACGTTTGACTCCGGTGCCACCAAAGCACGACTAGTTGTTACAGTGTGCTTTTTTGATTTGCTCAGCAAAAAAAAAAAAACTGGTCAACCAATTCCACCGAGACCAAGTCTGTGGTCCACTAATGGAAAAGGTGCGTGCAAAGAGTGAAAAGAAAGGCACAAAACAAAGACGTGCGTGCTGTTCGCGTGCAGGTCCCAGTGGCTCTTAGCTACTCCCCGAGGACCACGAGGCGAGCGCGAGGGGGACAGCAAGGGACTGGTGGATTGCTGTTGGAGAGAGAAAAGGGATTGGGCAGGAGTTAATGGGTTAGCCTTGCTCTCTTCGTGAGCCTAGCGCTCATCCTGCGCTCTTTGGCTCTCCCTGGCTGATGCCTGTGTGGATTAGACGGCTTTACAGTATTCAATCTGCACGGCTTTACCGAGCTAATCACACATGAGCACAAACAAACAGCACAGACGTGTACACACACACACACACACACACACACACACACACACACAGGCTATACACACAGTCACACACAGAGCACCGAAAGGCACCATGTCTTCACCTCCCCTCAAAGATGGACACAAACATGTCTCTCTCACACCTGCACACCTGCACACACGCACACACACCATCACACCTATGCTTTGACATAACACCAATCCATGGAACCACAAACACTAAAAAGATTGTAGCCTAATTCTAGTTTGGGTCGGGCTCACAACTGGAGTCTCTTGGGACTATGTGGAAGAGGCCCATCACTTGCTCTCTGTCAGTTCACACTGTACCTCAGTGCCCCAAAACCCACACGCACGCACACACATACACACACCGGGTAAACAGGTGATTTTTCACTGACTGTTTATCTGTGTAGGACTGTGACCCTCCGCCTTTGGTTTGTTTGTTAGCGTGCTGATAGCAGTGGTGTCTTCTGCTCCGCTGTACGGTGGTATAGAAGGCCTTTTATGGCCTAAACGGGCAGTGTTGGTTTCAGATGCGTGTGTTTACCGCGGGGAGTTGGGGCGATGAAAAGAGCATTTCTTTCCCCAATAGGATCAGCCATGTGGCAGTGATGCAGGGCCATTTTTTCACATGGCCAACAATGACCCAGTTATGGACGCTTTATCAATGACACACACCGCCTCTCTGATAGGGCGTCACTCACACACACACAGGCCCTTAGGTCACAGCCATGTTGTGTGTGTGTGTGTGTGTACGTATGTACGTGCATGTATGAGTGTGTATGCAGTGTTCATGTGTGTATTTGCAAGTGTGTATAAAAGTGTGTGTGTGTTTGTGTGTCAAACAGGGAAAATTGTGCGTGTATGTGATTGTGAAACACAGAAACTGTGTGTGTATATGTGTGTTCATGTGCCTGTGTGTATTTGTATATGTGTATGAAACCAAGGGACCAACTGTGTGTGTGTGTGTTGAGAGATGAAGGTCAGGAACCATTACAGGGTTAATTGCACGCCCTCTGGTTCTGCTCTCCCCACCTCTCTCCCCTTTGACACAGGCTGCTCTGTGGAGCTGCCGGCACAGCCATAATTGATGTGAACGTGTCTCTGTGCATAGATACCGCCCCTATGGCTCCCTATAAGTATAGGTGCCAGCATGGGACAAACACAACCAAAAACTAAACAATAAAAAATGTCCTTGAATAACTAGGCAACTGTGCAGTAATAACTACTACTGACATTATGACACAAGCCTTTTGTATTGTGGTTTTTCTTATCCATCCCTAAATGCAAAAACATTGTCATTGGGGTCTGAGGTCCACAAAGCTCAAGTCCAAATTTGAGCTCAGATTGTGTACTATTCTCTGTGGTGATAGATTTGCAGTTAGTTGTGCACACACACATCAAGCTCCGTTAAAGACACACAGGTCACACAGATCATGCATTTCACTGCCGAGGTCTTCTTTCCCAGTGCCTAACATGTCATGGTTTGTTATTGTGAGAGAAGGTTGATAGAGAAGGGTAGTCATATTGTATAGTAATGTAAATTGCGTGTGGAAAACTTGTTAGTAATCTGTGTGTGTGTGGCACATACTAGCCTCACCCTTAGCTGTCAGTCCTGAGTGTGAGTGTGTTTCTGCCCCACTGGACTGGGTGTGGGCAGGCAGGAGGGAGAGAGGCCATTACTGAGATGAACCTGTCATCCTGGGCCCAGTAGCTGAGAGTGAATGCTGGCGCTGCCTCCTCTGCTCTCCATGTTTGCCCCCAGGAGCAACCCTGACCCTGGAGAGAGTGAGTGTGTGTGTGCGTAAGGGTGTGTGTGTTACCGTAAGTGGGGGTTTGAACGTTTGTGTAAATGAGTGTGTGTGTGT
>CM059279.1:12789227-12839227 GCA_030347295.1 Setipinna tenuifilis
TCCCACATGTCATCCCCCGTTCCTCTTGTTTAGAAGCCTTTGTTCCTCTCTTTGTAGTACTCATGCATTCCTCCTCCTAACCCCCTTTTCTCCTTCTCCTGTTTTTCTCTGTCTTTTGTTTTTGTCTCATGTGCTTTCTTTTCTCTGTTTTTTTCCTTCTTTGCCTTTCTCTCTTTCTCTTTCTTTCTCTCTCAGCGCTTTTTCTCTGTCCACCCTTCCGTGCTGTGTGCACAGTCATGCATTTGTCTGAACTGTACTGTACAGTGGCTGCACTGTGCCCTCTCTCTCTCTCTCTCTCTCTCTCTATCTCTCCGTCCCCACACTCCCTCCCCTCTCTCATTTTTTCCCCCTCCTCCGCTCCCTTCATCTTTTTCTACGTCATCCCCCACCTCTGTCTTTCTTTCTCCCCTCCTCCATTTCTCCTCCCTCCCCCTCTCTCTTTCTCTCACTTTTCCTTTCTCAACCATTTTCTCTCCCCCTTTCTCCTGCTCTCCCTCTTTTTTTCTCTTTCCCCCTTTCCTTTCCCCTCCCCCTCCCTTTCTCTCCTTGTCTCTTCTCTTTGTCGGCCCCTCTCTGTTTCTCTCTCCCTCCCTATCCCTCTTCTTCACTCTTTCTTTCTCTCTCTTCTTCTCTCACCCTCTCTCGTTCTCTCTGTCTCTCTTCCACCCTCTCTCCTTTTCCTTCTTTCACCTCTCCCTTTCTCGCTCTCTTTCTCTCTTTTTCTCTCTCTCTCTCTCTGCTCCCCCCCTCTCTCCCTCTTCCTCTCCCTTTTCATCTCTATGTCTCCCTCTCTCTGTGTTCTCTCTCTCTCTCTCTCTCTCCCTCTCTCTCTGTTCTCTCTCTCTCTATCTCTCCCTCTCTCTCCCTCTCTCTCTCTCTCCCTCTCTCTCTGTACCCTTTCATGCGCTGCCTGGCTGGCGTGCCCACGTAGGGGCCGTGGGTGCTGGGGTCGAGCAGGGGGGCGGGAGCGGCATGCCAGCCCTAACCAGGACAGGGGGGGGGGGGGGGGGGGGTCGCAAACCAGGCCACCACAGATCGATGGGTCACAGGACACCCCACTGACTGGGTGAGAGACCACAGAAAGAAAGACAGAAGGAAAGAAAGAAAGAGAATGGTAGAGTTGTTTAGAGAAAGAAACACAGAGGGAGGGGGTGGTTTTGAAGAGAGAGAATGAGAGGGGGAGGTTAAGAATGACAGATGGGGTGAGAATGCGGGAAAAAAAAAACATGAGAGCGAAAGAGAGAACGAACGAACGAACGAAAGAGAGAGGAGTGCAATGGAAAAAAACCCGTGCAGCGTGAATGATGGAGGGAGGCAGTCTCACTTTGTGTTCTTAGGGAGGAGTGGACATGTTGAAGTGGATGAGAGGAAAGAGGGAGAGAGGCCAGAGATTGACAGAGTGGTCAGATAGCGGTTGACGGGAGAAAGGCAGTCAGCGCCGGGACTCTGTCGCAGAGCCTTGCACACGGGCTCCGAAAAAAAAAAAAACAGACACGAGTCCACAACACAAACACTCCGACTATCTCCTCAGTCATCGCTTCTATCAGGAAAGGAGCTCTAAAACATCTCACATGTGTTTATCGGGAGAGTCTACCGTGGGGGTTAGCCATGGGGGTAATTAGCCATATATTACACACACACACACACACACACACAAACATGGGAGAATCCTCCTGGCCCTAAATAGCCTCTCAGACTAGCGGGATGAGCCAAGAGCGGAAAACTCTGAGAGATTTATTGTTGGACATATAGGTCCCGGAAAACACCAGTGCATGTTTCATATCTGGATCACAGAGGTTAATAGTTTTATTCTGTCTGGGCTACGGCTTTAAGCTATGCTGTTGTCTGTATCAGTGACTGCTTTGCGGGTCAGGTTAGCTAGAAATGGGCTGTTTCTCTTGTGAGGTCTGGAGATAAGAATGCTGTTTACTAAGAAAACACGTCACACTAAACATATAAACATATCTATGTTCATAGCATGTAGGTTCATAGTATGAACACATACATTCAGTATGCACTGTTTCTGGATATTCCAGCCGTGTTATTATAATGTGTCACTAATATTTTCATGTTTATTTATCCAGAAAGTGTACATTTTTAAACATTCCCTTTTTACATAAGCTCTGTAAATGTACCATATTATACCCAAAGGCTAGTTTTCATCTGTAGTCTCTGTGTTGGACACAAGATGTTGGATGTGTAGTCTAACAGTTGAACACATATGACAGATGTTCTTCACTATAGTTAAATAGCAGTAATTATCTTAATATTAACTATACCTCATACAGCAAAGGGTAGAAAGTAGTCAGCACACCCCGTGAATAGAATGCAGCCTGAACATGTATAGTACTCAAGTATACATATTACCAGTGTATGAGTAATTGTTGGAGAGAGTTCGCAGATTATAGCTTTGGCCTTGATAGTTGGCGTATTCATCATACAATAACAAAGGTTGTGTAATTTATAGTCATAGTCCTAATTACAAGGTTCTGTGATGCATTCGGTGACAAAAAATGTTTGTTTTTTATATTCTCTAGAGAGTAGCCTTTGTTCTTGAGATGCTTAATGGGGTATGTTCAGGCACAGGCTCTAAGTTATGCCAGATAGCAGGTGCGCTAATATTTATCATCAAGCTATCACACTCCCTTGCACTCATCTCTGTCTGCTTTGATATTGGACAGGGATAGAAAATGTGCTCTTTAGCCCACACCCAAACTCCACAAATCACACCCACACACACTCTTTCACGCTCTTTCTCTCTCCCTCTCTGTCTCTCTGTCTACCTCTACCTATGCACACATGCATACACACCGAGTACACTAACTCAAATGTCATATTAATATAGTGCGAAGAGCACCCATACCATGAATGGGTCCATGGGGACCCAGGTTCAAATCTGGCCTGGGTCATTTCCCAACCCTACCCCAACTCTCTTCACTCTCCCCATCACCAAAAGCCCAAAAAATAAACTAAAAAATAAAATGTGTTTTATTACAGTACTACTCTGAAGCGCTTAAGTGTGTGCCGTGAGCATGCTCAGTGTGTCGCTAGGTGCCCTTGACTGGTGCGGCAGGAGCAGGAGGCTGCATAAATAATCCATGCGGCTGTATTGATCATCAGCTCTCACTCCAGGAGCAGGAGCACTTTACAGCAGCTCAGCACACAGAGAGGCCCTGACTCCTGACTGCAGCACAGCAGGTAGGGGCAGAGAGAGAGGAAAGAGGTGGTGTGGGGTCGGGGGTTCTTTCCGTCTTAACTGAGGAAGGGGGGCAAGTGAAGGGCAAGTAAGAGATGGAGAAGGAGATCCAAAGACCACAGAGTGTGATCAGGTAAGAGAGAGAGAAAAATAGAGAAATATTTATATATATATGTATGTGTGTGTATATGTATATATATCTTCCTCTCTCTCTCTCTCTCTCTCTCTCTCTCTCTCTATCTATCTATCTATCTATCTATCTATATATATATATATATATATATATATATATAGAGAGAGAGAGAGAGAGAGAGAGAGAGAGAGAGAGAGAGTGAAAGGGAGGGCAAGGGAAGAGTAAAAAAGTGCAGAAGGGAGGGAGTGGGCACAGAAGGAGTAAGTAAGAGGAGACGAGGGAAGGGAGAGATTGAAGAGACAATGGCAAAGGGGATAAGGAAGAGCGAAAGAGAGAGATTTAAGAGGGAGAGGGGTGAAAGAGGATTGTATAAGAAAGGGCTGGGCCATTGAGGAGGCTGATAAGAGAGAGGAAATGAAGAGGGGGTAAGAGAAGGATAAAAGAAGATAAAAAAGATGTGTTAAGGCATAAACACTGAAAGAGAGTTTAAAGGGGTGAAATAAGATATGAAGAATAAAGTTTGAGAGGCATGAGGGATAAGGCAAAAGGAGAAAGAGAGCATTAAAAAAGAGGAGAATGTCAGTGGTGAGTAGGGTGACCACCTCCAAACAGACAATATGTGGGACAACTAGCAAGTCTGTGTGGGACAATGTGGAACAGTTGTTTGTAACAAACAGAGTTGTATAAAGTAGAAGTAGAAGTACTGTTTTGGATGTAATTACAACACTGGTAGTATGGTGTTATGCAGTTGCAACTGCGTAGTACCATACTACTTGTGTTGTAATTACATCCAAAACAGTACTTCTACTTCTACTTTATACAACTCTGGTAACAAACCTCACATATTATGATTAAAAATAAAACATTAAAGCACCTTGTATCATATACATGTGTGTCGTTTTTAACAAATCGAACCGTTTGGTTTGTACTAAGATGGCAGCGCCTAAGAACATCCCTCCATAGCCGATGTGGAGTGTATGTATATACACACCATGTTTGAGATTGTTCCCAACGTTGAGGAGGCGTTCCCTGTGAGTCAGCAGTTTGATTGACACAGGACTCAGCCTGTCAACTACCACCTTTATTGCTCGCTTCTGAAGCCTATCGGTGTTGACAGCACTACTTGATTGGCAGAGCATCAGGCCAATAAAACACTTTGTAGGCCCTACTCGTGTTTTTATTTTCAATTCAGTATAATGAATGAAAAAGAGGGACAAAATGATCTCATTTGCGTGACGTGGGGTAAAGGCTGAAATTGCTGTAAAGTACAACGCAAAGCGGGACAGGTGGTCACTCTAGCAGTGAGAGGGAAAGGCAGAACGCAGAAGATGGAACATGAGAGGAAATGGATAAGTGGAAGAGGCGATAACGGACATCTTGGCCCCACGCAGAAGGCCTCTTTATCCTGTGTACCGATCGGCAGCACTCGGACTCAGCACCTGCCAAACAATCAATACTCTGCAGAGAGAAGACTTCCCGCTGTACACATCTGTTTGTTTCGCTCTCTCTCTCTCTCTCTCTCTCTCTCTCTCTCTCTCTCTCTCTCCTGCTGTCTAACTATCCCGCTCTCCCGCTCTGTCTCGCAGCTCGTCTCTGTCTGGAGTGGACAGGGCCACCTCCTCCAAGGCCACTCAGCACGGCCGCCCTCAGATAACAGCACTCAGCAGCCCCTAACACAGCCATCCAAACATGCTCTATCAACACACACACACACACACACACACATTCATTGAACATCACACACACACTGACATATACACACACGCACACACACACTCACTTACTGTCACACAGACATACACACACACACACACACTATCACGCGCACACACTGGCATACCATCACACACACAAACACACACTTACTGTCCATTCCGCTGCTCCCCTAATGGCCCTGCCCTGTACTAATGGCAGTAAAAACACACACTGCTTCACGCAGCCTATTGGAGTGGGCAAGAGACATTTTACCAAATGCGGAAGTTGGCGCCACTTACAGTAACGGCCACACTACCCACAAGCAGAGTTTAAGTTGGACCGGAGCCCTCCGGAGCTCAGCCCCACCACCTTACCTCAGCAATACAGCCATCCGGAGCTAAGCTCCCTCTGCTAACAGTATTTATAGTAAGATATAGGGAGATATTGACCACTGTGAGTAAAGAAGGGCTCCTCCTTATAAAAACCAATTTAAGCACTTCCCACAAGCATCAGCAGGCATTGAGCTCCTGGCCCTCAGTTGGCCCAGGTGTGGCTGTGTACTGTATCTGGGCACAGCCATCGGGTCTGCATCGTGACTTCTGTGTCTGTTTCATAGGGAGCTTTATTCTGATGATGGGGCTCTGCATACTGGCTTTGACAAAGTGCGGCACACTGTGTGCTAACCCTAACCCTAACCATTCTATTCATTTAGATTCCAGTTTCAGTGCAGCCCTGCATGCCAGCATCAACTCTCCTGCCAAAGGCTTCTGGATTACAATTCGGTTGTATAGTAAAATATACGCAGACATATGGCACCTCTCATTGAAATCCATTGTCATATGAAAATGAAATCCAACGGACATATGCAATTCAATGATGTTTGCTGTACAGCCCGTGTGTGTGTGTGTGTGTGTATGGGATGTGATTTATACATTTCAGTAATTGCTTTGCAGTAATGTTAAAGCTGGTGTGTGGAGGCCCCAAAATATTCCCCACGCCTCCCTCTATCTGTGTAAGATAGTGGTGTGTGTGCCCTGTGTGTGTCCGTGCTGCTGACTAGGTCCATTCTTCGCAGGCGGCATCCCCAGGGCCTGAGTACAGCAGCACTGCAGCACTGTCCATATATAGCCCAGGACTGCCCAGTCTCAGCCTAGTGTGTGCCCTTACTGTCTCAGGGGGGGACACCACTGTTCATACACACACACACAGTGCATACACACACACTCACATACTGTGTACACGCTATACACTACTGTGCACACACACACATAGATACGATGCATACACACACACACCAGTTCATGCTATGAATGCACACACATACACACACACACACACACACACACACACACACACACACACAGCCTACTGGGCCATGGTTTGCAGCCTAATCACTGGGCCCTGTACTTGACACCATCTTTACATGTCCCAGTGTGGCACATGTTAGGCACATGCCCATGCTCATGTTAGCCCCGTACAGTATGGGGTGACGTAGCATACTGTAGGATGCCACATACAGTGTAGCGTAGTATCCTGTGTCGGGTGTGGGCCCAGTGCAGTAATTAAATTACAGTACTACACTTTATGGTCTCTTCCCAGTGCAGTGAAATGTAATAATATGGCATATGGCGGTACAGTGTCGTAATCAATAGTGTAGTAATCGATAAGTACAGTGTAGTAATCAATGGTCTTTACGCACAGTATAATGTGTAGGATATTGGATAACGTAGTCTTGTGTTACAATACAGACTCAGAGGAAATCAATGGTCGTGACTCACAATGTAATGTAGTGTAGGATATTGGGTAACGTAGTGTTGTATCACAATACAGACTCAGTACAGTGGAATGAGGGTTGTGTTGGGCTATGTATTAGTGGTGTGAGTGTGTGTGTGTGTGTGTGAGTGTGTGTGTGTGTGTGTGTGTGTGCTGTGGTGGCTGTCTGAATGTCTTGATGTGGCTTGATTGGGAATATTTGGCTCATCAGGGCCTGAACTTTTGTTGTTTGTCCAGAGCATCTGTGTGGCCATCCAGTAGCCGGGTTCACAGGGGCATATGCCAGAGCCTCACAGGGGAAGCTGCGCCACTTGGCAGCCATCTTGGCTACGGCTCCCATTGGCCGTTATTTTGGGCCAATAAGCCCAAGCTCCCTGTCCTGAATGAATGGGGAGGATTTATAACTCTATTTCTGGGGAAAACAGACTTTAAAAATGAAATCGGCTCTATAAGTTTGAATGACTATTTTAGTCATAAATATAACCTATGTGGTTAGGGCAAGGCCCACCTGTTTTTTTTTCTGGGCCCACCCATTTTATGATTTCTGGCTTTCTGGCCCCTGCACTGTAGTAAGGGTTGAGGGGAGAAAATAACATTTAAGTGTGGCAAAATGTCAATAACTCCCTCTTCTGGCAACCTGATGGGTTGTTTGCAATGAAGGGCAGAAGAACTTCCTGTTTCAGGTCCACCATCTTTGGCATGACAGATTCCCCTCCCCCACTCTTCGCTCCCCCGGTGATGAGTCTGCTTCTTCATAATTGGCTGTGCGGATTCAGCGCTGGTGCCTGGCCTGGACCTCTGCACTGCTGGACTCGTCCAGAAATCCGCTTTCCTGGTAGCTGCTGCCAGGCCCATCTGTGATTTATCATTTGGACACACACACACACACACACACACGCATACACATACGCATATGCACACACACACACACACACACACACGCATACACATACGCATATGCACACACACACCTTTACAGGCTAAAGGGAGAGCAGCATGCCATCTATTACAAACTAACGTGTGTGTGTGTGTGCGCGCGCATGCGAGAGAAAGCGTAGGTACATTATGTACTTGATGCTCCCACAGAGAGGTAAAGGTTGATTGTCAAACTGAATAGGATGCCAGCTATCAACACATGGGTAACACAGAGAGAGAGAGTGTGTGTGTGTGTGTGTGTGTATGTGTATTGCTGTGTGTGAGGCAGTGCAAGAGAAATTGACTACGTGGGTGTCTGAATGTGACTGGAGAGTTGTAAGTGGAGAGTATGTATGGTGTGAGTGTGTGTGTATGTGTGTGAATGTGTGCGCGTAGTGTACTACAAATAAAGCTTGCCTTCCTGCAATGCTGCAAGTGTGTGTGTGTGTGTGTGTGTGTGTGTGTATGCGTGCTCACAGTGTACTACACATGAAGCTTGCTTCCTGCGATGCTGTATATGTGTGAGTGTGTGTGGGTGCGTAGTGTACTACACGCAAAGCTTGGCTTTCTGCGATGCTGTAAGAGAGAGAGTGTGTGTGAGAGTGTATGTGTGTGAGCGGTGCGTCTTCCCCAGGCCAGTGCTGGGCCATCACTGAACTGTCCTCCCCCTGCTGCTATTTATAGCAGACGTCTACCTCAGAGACATCAGCAAACAAGAAATGCATCTATAATTAAACACACCCTCGCCCCCCTCTACCCCACACACACACTCTCTCTCTCTCTCTCTCCAGTCCTCCCACACGCTCACTATCTCCTCTTCTTGCTTTATCTTTCCATTTATATCCTTTCTGCATCATCTCTCCCTCTTCCCCTCTCTCTCTCTCTCTCTTCCCCACTCTGGAGTAGTTCTCTTCTCCACTGGTCGCTGTTACTATGGCATCCCTTTCTTTGTGGCATTTTTCTTCCTGTTTATCCATTTTTTTTACATCTTAAGCTATCAGTTGGTTTCTTTTGGTTTGTAATTGTTTCCCATTCTCTAGATTTAGGGTTGCTAAATCTAGATTATTTCTTTTCTCATATTGGGCTGGTCTTTTCCTGCCTCAACGACGAGTTGTTTTTATCTGTGGGTCCAACTTTTAGAGGGCTCTGCTTTTATAGCCCTGCTGAGTTATTTTCAGTCTATCTAATGTCACATCTGAATCCAAATATACACCAAATGTAAGATAATCTAAATATATAAACCTCTTCTCTGTCCTCTTTCCTTGTCTCTCTTTTGAGGAACTGGCCAGTGTTATTTCACATCTATCTACCTGTCTGACTCTGACTCTGACTCTCTCTCTCTCTCTCTCTCTCTCTCTCTCTCTCTCTCTCTGTCCTTTCCTCCCTCTCCATCTGTCTTGCTGGCTGCCACCATAGATGTCCAAACATCCTTTCTGCTCAAGTAGGCAAATATGTCAGCACAACCATATATTTTGTTATCTCCTCTCATCTCTCTCCTCCCCTGTCCTCCCCTGTCCTGTCTGGTCCTGTCCTGTCCTGTCTTGTCCTGTCCCTTCGGTTTGGAACAGACAGAGATTGTCTGCAGGGCCTGTGTGTCTAAACTCAGACAGGAGCAGACCCTCCATTACACTAATGGTGCTGCATGGGATAGACCGGCCCGACCGGCCATTTATAGGCAGGAGGCCCAGTGTTCTTGGAAGAGGGGCCACAAGCAAGCAGGCCGCTACCGCTAGAGATTTGTGAAGGCCAGGACACTGCATTCTACAGCATGGTTGCAGACCTGGCTAATGTTCAGGGTGGACGTGGACATTGGTGGAGTTCAGGAGAGGGGTGTATATGTGTGCATGAAACATGTGTGTTCAAGTTTTAAAAAAATTGGTAGTAGAGTTTTCTGATCCGAGTCAACAACAGAGTCCTGCCACATATTTGTTCCAGCCAAGTCACTGAACGAGCTGATCCTGGGTAGATGAGATAATTAGTAAAATCACCTGTGTTAAGAGCACAGGCAGATGGAATACGTGGCAGGGCTTTTACTTTCTCAATCCGCTTTGTCCTTTGACCGATACAGACCCGTATGACGCAAATCCTGGGAAATCCACAGAGGGGGATCTGTTAGCCTCGGAAGTCTTTCACACTACATCGCTTGTCATTTAGCAGCTACTCTGCTAGCTTAACATTCACTCACTTCAGTCCCTTCCATCCGACTACTGTGCATGCTAACTACAGGGACAGAGCCCTCATGGAACAAAGCAGAATCAAGAGCCTTGTTCAGGCCCACAGTGGTGTGGTGGCAGCGAACTCCCTGTCCCCTGTTTGGACGCCCAGAGTGCCAGAGCGCTAAGCACCAGAGCCACAGCTCCTGCCCCCACATCAGAGCGCTCTGATGGGGAAAGGTGACATGAGAGGGCTGGCTTTGGTCTCCATTCTAATATTAGACGAGCCACTTCCCGATTCCCACTGTTTCGGCATGGTTACGGTTGTCAGGCAGAGAGTAAGAGAGGGTGAGTGAGGGAAAGAGAGGGAGAGAGAAGGAGGAGTAAGAGGGAGGACGAGAGAGAGATGAATGGTTGGCAGTCAGCTGAGGGATGGTGGGACTGAGTCAGCCCAGATCTGGCACAGACTCGGCCTGCTTTTGTTACCCCAGAAGACCCCTAATCCCCCTAAAAGAAGGCTAGGGGAAAGGTCATCTAGTTCCAAGGCCTCGTCTCTGCTCTTTGGTTTTCTCTGTTCTTCCTCAGTGCCTTTCTTCTTTTTCATCAAAACCATTTCTACTGTAATGACAGGGCAGTTGACCTGTGTGTGGGTAAGGGTCATCTTGCCACTTTCACACTCTCTCTGGATTCCACACTAGTCCAACTACAACGCCACAATTTCGGTTAGGTCGTTCAGTAACTTGCAGCATGTTTTATCTCAAGTAACACACATTTGTGTATTTAATAATGGATTTAATCTCTCTCTCTGTCTCTGCCTCTCTCTCTCTCTCTCTCTCTCTATCTATCTCTCTCTCTCTCTCTGCAGCCCTGATCTTCGTCTTCTACGTGATCTTCTATGGCTTCTTGGCCGGCTTCTTCACCCTGACCATGTGGGTGATGCTGCAGACTCTGCCCGAAACCGTGCCCAAGTACAGGGACAGGGTGCCCAGCCCAGGTAAGCCAGCACTGATGATGATGATGATGATGATGATGATGATGATGATGATGATGATGATGATGGTGGTGGTGGTGGTGGTGGTGGTGGTGATGATAATGGTTAATGGTGATGAAGATGATGATAAATACAAACACAGGCTGAGCTACTGTTAGGAGACTACACCCAAAGCACTTTTAAAGTTTTTTTATTGTGGTGCATAAAAATGACTGTCGTTTCAATGCTGTACTTACAATGATAAACAGCTTCTAGCCATACCCTCTCAGCCACAGAAAACGCTCATAGCTGCCTGGTGGATCAGCCTTTAACTCATTTCCTACTGGCCATCTGTATTATGATCACAGAAAATACTCCTTATGTCACCAGTTGACCCACTTCTGCACAGTGAGTAATGGCATGTCTAATTGACTGCCCAGCTGTATGTATTAACCAATAAGCACTCTCTACCACAGCCATATAAATTACTCCTTTTTGATTGGCTGATCAGTCTCACCTAAACCACACTCATAAACAGGGGCGATTTTAGCATCTGGTCTTTAGGGGTGCCCGGCCCCCAGTGCTTATCACACAACACTATTATTATATATAATATATTATTCATTTTGCACTGAGCCAGGGGGTGCCGAGCAGTTTCACGGGGGTGCCTTGGCACCCCTAAAAATGGTCTAGATTCGCCCCTGCTCCTAAACATGCTCATACCTTATTTGATAGTCACTGTTGGCCTCTGCTTATACACCAGTGAACAGCTGTGGCACATTAGTATCCATCGTACTGGGTGGAAGGAATTTGTTAATGTTAGGTGCAGAGAAACCCTAAACATAGATAAAACATTTCATCATCTTTCTAATTACAGTCTAACTTATGCTATGGTATCTATGGCAAAAGTAGAAGGAGCACACCGTGGTTGATTGATAGTAGTTCAAGAATGAATTTTATTTATAACCTAACTTCCATGCCTGAAAATGATTTTAAAAAACAGTGATAAAGACATTTATAAAAGTCTGACAGTTTTGTACTACAAATTAGTAAAGCTGCACAGGTATTACAACACATGCTTTGTCATTAAAGCAAACAGACTTCTTGTGGTTAGCAACTAGGTGTGCTAACTTAGTTGCTGGTTGGTGTAGTATTTTAACATCAGGAGTCTCCTCTCCCCCTGAAGAAGAAAGGAGTTGGGCGGTGGGCAAGAGACACAAGGCTGACACTAACACTGCAAAAAAGATAAATAAAATAGAAGTGTAAGAAGTGAGATTTCAGGAAAGTATGAGAGGAGAGATGTTGTCCCTTTTACAGCCTCATTCTGTCTCTCAAACACACACATACAGTACATTTAGTACAGACACACACACACACACACTCAGATCGCACACACAGGCTCACACATACATCAACTCAAGTAGGTTTTTATTGTCGTTTCAGCCATATACACAGTACATAGTGAGACGAAACACAGTACATAGTGAGACTAAGAATTGGTGATACACGCAAATGTTCAAACACAGTAGAGACCAGGACAGATACAGTATAGTGCGTGCACACACACACACACACACACACACACACACTATTATACATTTACACACACTTGTGCTTACACACACATACAAACACTGGAACTCCCACATGTGCACACACACACACACACACACACACACACACTCACACACACACACACACACACACACACACACACACACACACACACAGAAACAGACATCTTATTATACATTTACACACACTTGTGCTTACACACACACAGACACACACACACAGACACACACACACACACATACACACACACACACACACACACACACACACACACACACACACCTCAGCATGAGGCAGGGGGAAGACCTCCCTGTGGAGGATGCGTGTCGCTCCCTGCCGTGTCAGAGAGTGGTGGAGCGGGAAGGTGTGAGTCAGAGCAAGAGCAGCACACTCCTTACTGAGCACCGCACGCTAACACACAAGCATACACACACATACAAGCATACACACACACACACACACACACACACACACACACACACACACACACACACAGCGTGTGTACAGTACACACAAGCATACACACACACACATGTGCACGCTAACAAATGAGCATACACATATACCCACTCACATACACACACACACACACACACACACACACAAGCATACACACACACCAGGGATTGAATTTACTGATTCAATAGTAAATTATTAGTAGTAAATGACATAATCAGTAAATAATAATAAGTAGATCAACACTGCATTTTACAGCATGGGTGCAGACCTGGCTAATGTTCAGGGTGGACGTGGACATTGGTGGAGTTCAGGAGAGGGGTGTATATGTGTGCATGAAACATGTGTGTTCAAGTTTTAAAAAAATTGGTAGTAGAGTTTTCTGATAAGAGTCAACAACTGAGTCCTGCCACATATTTGTTCCAGCGAAGTCACTGAATGAGTTGATCCTAGGTAGATGAGATAATTAGTAAAATCACCTGTGTTAAGAGCACAGGCAGATGGAATACGTGGCAGGGCTTTTACTTTCTCAATCCGCTTTGTCCTTTGACCGATAAAGACCCGTATGACGCAAATCCTGGGAAATCCACAGAGGGGGATCTGTTAGCCTCGGAAGTCTTTCACACTACATCGCTTGTCATTTAGCAGCTACTCTGCTAGCTAAACATTCACTCACTTCAGTCCCTTCCATCCGACTACTGTGCATGCTAACTACACACCTGTGCTTACACACACACAGGCACAGACACAGACACAGACACACACACACACACACACACCTCAGCAATCGTACTTTAGTGTCCAAAATTTACCAGCCTCTTTCATATTTCACCACCATTTGGCTGGTTGCTGGTGCGAATTTCCATCCCTGACACACATCCCTGGGTGATAAAAGGTCTCTCAGTGCTCCAGACAAACGGGTGTCCCCTTCGGAGTATGGGGCGTCCCCTGTGTCAGATTTCGGAGTATGGGGCAGGGCGGGGTTCTCATTGAATGTTTAACATGCCATCACACATGGAACTATACCATCTGCGGGGGTGGGGATGGAACATCACAGTCATCACACACACACACACACACACACACACACACACACACACACACACACACACACACACACACACACAAATACAAATAGATATACACAACATAGATGCACACACATTTATTTGTCTTTTCACGTATTTCACACATCTATCTGTCTTTTCACATATAAAAAAGACATATTTATTTATTCTATGTTGTAAATATGCATACATGTTGCACTGGAGAAGGAGTAGCTTTCAATCTCCTTGTGCATGTTTATAGTGTACATGGTACATGTGCATAGTGACAATACTATCTATTCTATTCTGCTCTATTCTATGTTGTTGACACATGCCATGAAGCAGTAGTCATTGGCACCTCTGCTGGCCCCGTCAGTGAGGGGCTGTGGCTGGACTGGACAGTGTCCCATGCTGCCAGAGACAGGGGTCACATGGACAACACAGGAAGTAACAGGGAGGAGAAAAAAATGTCTAGAATGACTGTTTCTATTGACTGGAAGAGGAGAGGAGGACACACACACACACACACACACATACTCACACAGACGTACGCACACACACACATACACACAGAGGCATGCACACACACACACACACACACACACACAGATGGCCACAGCAGTCACTGATGGACCCTGAGGCCACGGCTCTGCACTCACTCACTTCCTAGTGTCATCTCTGTTCTTTGTCTGTCACTTTTTATGCTCTCTCTTTCTTTCTCTCTCTCTTTCTCTCTCTTTATGTCTCTTAGTCTGTCTTTGTCTTTCTCTCTCTCTCTCTCTCTCTCTCTCTCTCTCTGTCTCTTAGTCTGTCTTTGTCTTTCTCTCTCTCTCTGTTCCCTCTCTCTGTTCCCTCTCTCTCTCTCTCTCTCTTTCTCTCTCTCTGTCTGTCTCTTTTGTCAAAGTTGAACTCTTGCGGTGGCCTTTAGTGGTCTGTTCCTTTAGGCGTGTTCCTAATCAGAGAGTGGAATGCCTCATGCCTGCGGTATTGAATGGCCGAATTCCCCTCTCCGTCTCCCTGTGTCTCGCCTCCTGCTCTCCCCTCTTGCCTCTTGCTCTCCCCCCTGGACTGTGGCTCACCCATCGGCCTTCTCAGTGCAGCTGATGCTGGTACTGCTGGAGACCGTGGGCTGTAAAGCATACCATGGTGTACTGTACTTCCACGCACGCCTTGCCCAACGAGACAAAAAATTACGTTCTTATTGTGGCACTTGGAGGCTACCGTGTGCCCTCCCAAACTTTGTTACTTTGTGTGAATGGCACATGTTTACCACAAGTTTCCACTCCCCAAAAGTGTAAAATTTGACAAAAATCCTCCACCATGTCGTTCCAGTGTATCTAGGATGCTAGTGTAACCAGGGGCGAATCTAGACCATTTTAAGGGGTGCCAAGGCACCCCCGTGAAACTGCTCGGCACCCCCTGGCTCAGTGCAAAATGAATAATATATTATATATAATAATAGTGTTGTGTGATAAGCACTGGGGGCCGGGCACCCCTAAAGACCAGATGCTAAAATCGCCCCTGAGTGTAACAAACTCAGGTTGAAGACTTTTCCATACGGTCCAGCATAACCTCTGGAATCAGCCTGGACACAGCCTGTGCGTGTTCCCAGTCGCAGTGGGATATGCTTTCCTGGAAGCTTCCAGAAGCCAAGAACCTCTGGGCTACACAGGTCCTACCCGTGCCGCACACTCCAGACAGAAGGAAATCAAGTAGGGCTAGCGTTAGCTGTTAACACCCTGCTCAAATAATGCTGTGTGTGCGTGAATGCTGTGTGTGTGGAATTATAGAGTAGCCCAGAGAGACTCCAGAGGTGCACACACAGGGCCTCATACCTAAGGGACACACCACTTAGCGTCCATCTGTGTGGTCAGAATTCACCTGGTAAATAAACGAATGTTTTCATTATTTATAAGAGGGAAAACCTGACTAAAATCTTGACTAAAACTAGACTAAAATACCTTGATTTAAAACTAGACTACACTTACCAGACTTTTAATCGACTAAAACTTGAACAAAAATGTGTATGTGAATGACTAAAATAGCAACAAATTTAAATAAAAAAAAATAGTAACAAAATTAACACACACACACACATATTCACTGCTTACTGTGTCTGGAGCACAGATGACGAAAGTGGTGCTCCCTCTGGTCAGATATTTGGCCAGTGTTACACACACTCCCCTCTCTCTCACACACACACAAAGCTCAGTCCACTGTAATGGTAACCAGGAGAAAAACATAGCCACTGGCGAAACACACACAGCAGAAAATTAAACAGTGCCCACACTGCTGCTAGTGGTATCCCTGTAACAATCAATTGCTAGTGGAGTCTGTTGTCTATTACGTGCCTCTGGTGTAGCATAGCTTTACAGCATCGGAAATGGAGCCGCAAACTGCCAGTCGAGGAGCCAGCACCATTACAAGCCCCTTTGCAGCATGCGTACACAACACACGCACACACACACACACACACACACACACATACACACACACACACACACACATACACTCTCACACAGATGCACACCAACACACACAGACGCTTTCATTAGAGTTGCCACCCGCCTACACACAGCCTCTCTGCACTCTGCCTCTGTGTGTGTCTGTGTGTGTGTCTGATAAAAGCACTCAAGCACCTACACTTGGGGTATTGATTCCAGAGGTTGTGTGTGTGTGTGCGTGTGTGTGTGTGTGTGTGTGTGTGTGTGTGTGTGTGCGTGTGTGTGTGTAAAGGCCTACAGGTTCTTTGCCTCTTGAGCGACAATATATTCCTCCCACAGACTGCCCCTCTTCTCTTCCCCTCCTGCTGGTTCTGGGCCAGGGAGCGGTTTGAAGCAGAGCGGTGCCGTGCAGTGTGGTGTGGTGTGGTGTTGTGTGGTGTGGTGTGGTGTAGTGTGGTGTGGTGTAGTGTGGTGTGGTGTGGTGTAGTATTGTGTGGTGTGGTGTGGTGCGGTACTGTACTGTGCCTTGGCGTCTAGCATGGAGACCCGTTAGCAGCACGTCTACCGATGCTATCAGATGGGGCGAGGAAACTGCCGGAGCTGGGAGCCAGCCATGAGATGTGCTGCTGAATACTGCATGTGGTGTCAACACAGTGTGTGTGTGTGAGTGTGTGTCTGTGTGTGTGTGTGTGTGTACGACAGAGAGACAGGGTGCTTGCCTGCATATTCCCAGTGCATCTGTGGCACAGAAATAGATTAGAGATCTGGCCCTACCGCCCATGTTGGAATCGAAAGATTCTGAGTATGACTTGAGGGACTAGTTAATTACTGATTAAATTTATATTAATTTACCACAGGTTTCTCTAATGTTAAACTGATGATTCCCGTGCACTTTTAGACAAAAATGTTCTATTCTTAGTCACAAAGCGAATTGGTAGATTTCAGATTGTCAAATGCTGTGCCATAGTGTAGTTTCTCAGAGAGCTTTTGGTGTCTGACCAATCGGAAACCTTGAGACTTGCTCTGTGTGTGAGATTGGCTGTCATTCAAATACTCAACAACAGCTCATTGGCTGGTCACAACATGGAGGAGTAGAGGGGAGGGGAGGGGAGGGGAGGGGAGGGGAGAAATGGAGGAGGCAGAGTGAAGAGGCTCCTCTTCAAATCTCTAGCTTTCCTGCTGATCTGCCACCACACTGCAGTTTTAACCACTGATGTTTCTTCTCCCCCCCCTTGCCCCCACCCCACCCCACCCCCTTGTCCCCAGGTGTGGTGATCCGGCCCCGGACCCTGGACATCGCCTTCAACCGCACCAACCCCCAGGACTACAGCCTCTACGTCAGTCACCTGGAGAGGTTCCTGCAGAGTAAGTAGCCCCCGGGGGGGCAGCAGGGGGGGTGGGTGGGGGCAGGGGCAGGCCCCGGTGCTCGCATGAATAATTCACCAGCTCAAGCAGTCAAGGTTACCAATGCTGGGCTCCATGTCCTTGCACTGTCATCATTTTATTGAGTAGGGTATGGCAGCATGGAGCCTGCTCTGAGTGTGTGTGTGTGTGTGTGTGTGTGTGTGTGTGTGTGTGTGTGTGTGTGTGTGTGTGTGTGTGAAAGATAGAGATAGAGGGAGAGAGTGTGTGAATGTGTGTGTGTGTGTGTGTGCGTGTGTGTGTGTGTGTGTGTGTGTGTGTGTGTGTGTGTGTGTGTGTGTGTGTGTGTGTGTGTGTGTGTGTGTGAAACAGAATGTGTGTATGTCCAGTGTGTGTGTGTGTGTGTGTGTGTACATAAGCGCATATGTGTGTTTGTGTCTGTGTGTGTGTGTTCACATATGTATATGAAAGCTGCACCAAATGTATATTTCATGTCTGTGTCAGAGCTTGTCAGCATGTTGATATGTGCTGGCATTTGTGTGTGTGTGTGTGTGGTGACACTAACTGAGGTGACACTGAGGTTATGAAATGGCCGCCTTGAGAAGGTCGCACCGGTGCTGGTGCCTGTGCCTGTGCCTGTGCCTGTGCCTGTGCCTGTGCCTGTGCCTGTGCCTGTGCGTCTCCACGTCCCTGTTTGCTCCTCTCCTGCACTGTCCTATGCAGCACTGCGACATCCGTCTCATTAGCCCGCTAGTCAGAGTGCAGCAGATGACCTCATCCATCACGCTCATCTGTAGTAGCCCATCCTGCACGGAGCCCCACTCCTCCTGCTCCTCCTCCTGCTCCTGCTGCTGCTCCTGCTCCTGCTCCTGCTCCTGCTCCGCGCTTGTGGAGCGTGTCAGATGGAGTTCATCTCACTACTTGTATTAACACAGTCGCTGCGTGGTTTTTGGAGGAGATTCTGTGTACCGTGTGTGAGGGCTCTTTGGCTCTTGTCAGATAATCCTTCTCCGATGAGGGAGGGGCCGGCGTTATGGTGCTTTGGGCATAAGCCAAAAAAAAAAAGCATTTTGGGAACGTTTTCATGACTTAATCTTTCCTGTGTTTAACAGTATGTAACTGTTGCGAAATGGAAGCTTATGTAGTAATGCAGAATGTTTTGTTTTGATTTGTCTAAAAAAATACTTTCTGATTTTTTTATGTTTAGATAAGAATTAAGGCGAATATAATCCCAGCTTTACTTAGATAACTTGGTTATGTTCTTGTGTATACCAGAGAACAAACAATTAGCTAATTTTTCACTCTCCCTAAGTCATCTTATGTTCCATTTCTGAAGTAAGATAACAGTGCCCTGCTTAACTCAGTCTCCATCTTGATGCATAAATAAGCATGCCAGTGAATGAGCTACATACAAATACAGTGTTCCCCCATCTATGCGCTAGGCTAGTTCCAAAGCCGAAGTTAAAACTCTCCGCTCCTAACGCTGTGGGCTCATGGGTATTAACCTTCGCCCGTCTTCCAGACTACAACGACACGGTCCAGGAGAAGAACGACCTGTGCCTGGTGAACGAGTACACGCAGCAGGAGGATGCCAAGGTGAAGAAGGTGTGCCAGTTCAAGCGCAGCATGCTCAGGATGTGCTCCGGCGTGTCTGACCCCTCTTTCGGCTACGCCGAGGGCAAGCCCTGCATCCTGGTCAAGATGAACAGGGTGAGTCACCCAGTGGGATTGTGGGATTGTGGAGTACTGCGGTAGGGTTTTTTATTTCTTTTCAACCAGGTTAAGGACATTAACATTAACGTCGGTAACAAGAAAGCAGAAGCAGATAGTCTGCATTCCTTAGTGTGCTGACAAAAACACTTTAATGCAGACTCGTTACATTAACGTGACATTTTTCTTGTGAGTCTTTTGCCCTTCATTGTGCATGCAACAGACAAACGCACAACTATGCCTCTATCCAGCAGGCAACTGGGTAAGAATAGAAAAGTAGTAATCATACCCGCCACGTAAAATTCCACCACACCACAACTTCAGACTGTTTGATGGCCCTGTGTCTAGCCATCAGACTTACTAGGGAAAAGCAACTTTGCCAACTTTCACAGACTCCTCAAAGACTGCCAACTTTTGACAGTTGCCCAACACTGACTAAAACAATAGCAAGATTGTGGCACGAGATGCAGTGAAATCTTTTTATAGATGTCCGCATAAGACAGGACCCATGTGTCCCTTGCCAGAAGCACGACAAGTTGGCAACACTGGGGGACTTGTAGTCCTGTAGTTTTTCATCCCCAACTGGGTGATGAAAGATCTCTTAGTGCTCCAGACAAACGGGTGTCCCCTGTGTCAGATTTCGGAGTATGGGGCAGGGCGGGGTTCTCATTGAATGTTTAACATGCCATCACACATCACACAACTATACAGTCTGTGGGGGTGGGGATGGAACATCACAGTCATCACACACACACACACACACACACTAAGGTCCAACAAGTACAGTGGCCCACTAACTTGTAACTTGTTACAATGCTAACTAAATACCACAGTAGAGAAGACTGTTAAGACTACATGCTGAAGTAAGCTCAGTGACGTTTGTTCCCCTATTTCACTATTGGTTATCTCTCCCTGTAGATTATTGGGCTGATGCCACGAGGGGAGCCCTATGTCAACTGCACAGCAAAGGTAATGTTCACTCACATCTTCACCGCTCTTTGTCCGCCTCTGCGGCACTGTCCCCCAGACTTACAGGGTTTCGTACGGAGGGCGTGGAAGCAGTGTGGGCTAACAGCATGTTGTTGTATGTGATTAGCGTGTCTATATTCTTTTGTTTTTTTTTTGTTCACTGTTTTTGTGATGTGTGTACTGTGTGTGTGTGTATGTGTATGTGTAAGAGAGAGAGAGAGAGGTTGTCTTCCTGTCTAATGTGTGTGTTTTTTTTTTTTTACACGTTTTGTTTTCCCCCCCTTGTATTTGGTTTCTCTCCACGCTGCCAGTAGCACCTGCACTTCTCTGGTGGGTAAGACATCGGGTCCTCGAGCTCTCCTCCTGCGGCCGTCCCCCCCCCCCACCCCACTCCACACCCACCCCACCCCCACTGTGTCCCCAGGGTCCTAGCACCCGCCTTCGCTCCATGTCTCCGTGCTGCTTTCTCTTACAAGCTCCTGTGTTGTGACGCTTTTGTGTCTGGCGCTGCCTTTAACATATTATTTTTTTAAACAAAAACAAAGCAACCCTAATGGCAGGAGTGTGGTGTATTCCTTCATCTCCTGAGAGCCGTAGTGGGTACCGGGTGCCGATGGAAGGATGCCCATGAAATGGATGCAGTAGCGCTTTTTTGTCGCACGCTGGAATTTAAAATCTGCGCCGGGCTTTTAAATTCTCCCCCGTTTCACGCTTTTCAAAAAAAAAAAAACTAACACCCTGTCTCCTGGATAGTGGCCACCTCGGGGGAAACGGCTTTGGGTCCACTCAGATCCGGTCTGAACCGGATTGGTCTGGTCTGGTCTGGTCTAGTGTGGTCTGGCCTGGCCCGGCCCAGTCTGGTCTTTGGTCTGGTCACAGATCTGGACTACCAGTGGATCTGGATTACTGGATCTGTAATCTGGATGGGCGGCTAATCTGGGCTAATCTGCCACTAGAACCCGAGGTGACTTCCAGTGACGCCAGTTCATCTCTCAACTGCCCACGCACCTCCTGATGCTACCTGGGACACTGATAAGTCCAAAACAGGGCTTATCCACTAGGACCTGGTCTGTAGTCCCGTACGTTCAGCTTCTAACTGGATGTAGGCCTAAGACCCATCTCATTCCTGCTTTTGTGGGTGTGAAGAAGCATAAAATGATGGTTTATATGTTGGCTATAAGGGAGGATGGGACATAATGTTGTGTGTTTGGTTTTTTTTTGTTTTAAAAATGAAAAAGACACTTTTCATGGCACACGCACATCATGCAGTGCAAATGAAAGAGATCCTCAAAACTCGTCGCTGGACGGGTGAGGGGGTGCGTGAGTGAGTGTGTGTCTGTTTGTGTGTGCTTGTGTGCGTGAATGTATCTGGGTGTGTGTACATGTACAAATGTGTATGTGTGTGTACGTGTACAAATGAATGTGTTTTGGGGATCTTGTGGTGTTCACAAGCATATATGCCCACTCTGTGTCTGTGTAGATACTACAGTAGATAAGGCCTGCGCTATGCCAGGGTGCACAAATTCTTTATATTATCACAGGATGTTTGTTTGTTTGTGTGTGTGTGTGTGTGTGTGTGTGTGTGTGTGTGTGTGTGTGTGTGTGTGTGTCTGTCTGTCTGTCTGTCTGTCTGTCTGTCTGTCTGTGTGCTGTGCGCATGCGTGTGCGCATTTGTGTGTGTCTGTGTGTGTGTGGGGTGTGTGTGTGTGTGTGTGTGTTTGTTTGTCTGTGTTTGCCTTGTGTGTATGCATTCACGTGTTTCTATGTCTGTGTGTGTGTGTCTATGCATAGACATGTGTGCTTGTATATGTGTGTGTGTGTGTGTGTGTGTGTGTGTGTGTGTGTGTGTAAAGTTACACCATTCAGTGGCACCAAGCTTGTGTGTGTGTGAATATGGGTGTGGTTACCTGACTCCCCGCCTCATTCTCCTTTCTCCCCTCCTCCCACAGAGAGACACGCCCTTAAGCATCCACTACTATCCTGACCAGGGAAGGTTTGACAAGATGTACTTCCCCTACTATGGCAAACAGTTACACGTAAGTCACACACACCTGCCATTTGTAATGCTGTTTCTCCCGTGGGCTTGTAGCCCAATAGGGGTCTGTTTGGCCTAAATGTTCAGAGAGAGAGAGAGATGCAGAGAGTGATGCATATAAGACCTTAATGCCGATATTCATTGCTTTCCCCACTGATTGAACATATAGAGCAATGTAATTAATCATTAATCAATAATCAATGTAATTAATCAGTATTGCACTGAATGCCTACCACACCGAAATCAAAGGCTCATTATCCATGATGCCTGTGTATAAGTGTATAAGAATTAGTTGCTTTGGAAGTCATCTGTTAAGTGTTGGATGTTAATGGTAGCCATTTTAAGACATTTTAGGTGTTAAAAAAGGTGGAGATCCTGGCTCCAGGAAGTAAAAACGCTGCCATGTAGTCCCTTCTGCCTGTGCACTTAACGGAGGTCATTTCACTAATCAGCCAATTAACCTGCTTGATGATTTGTGTCGTGAGGATCAGCTGATTCACAAAATGGTTGGATCAAATATGTGGCAGAGTTTCTGAAGCTCTAGTGTGTTTTTGAACTTGCTTTTGTCCTGCTGTCTTTTGAACCTCACCACTAGCCTCAGCCCACCTGCTACATTGAGTTTTGCACTCAAGTCAGTCTGGCACCAATGAAAAATGAATGCTACGCATTTGTCATAGGGATCAGTGATCTGATTGGTTGTAGTTCTGTCCAGTAGTACACCAAGGCATTTGAAAGATGCCCGTTGATCCCGCTTCTAAGAACTTACCTTTTTCATGGGAGGTTTGCCAGACCATGCTCTGTCTAAGAACTTGGTGCGCCACCTTACTTCCTTTTCATTCTTTTTATTTCCTACGTTTCAGCTCATATGAGCATGTGACTATATTCTCTTCGAAGTGTAGAATCAGTCCTAGCCTGCACCTCACTGTGGGTATGCATCCTTTTTTTCTATATTGTGTTTTAACACCTCTCTCTCTCTTTCTCTCTCTCTCTCTCTCTCTCTGTCTTTTTCTCTCTGTCTCTGTCTCTCTCTCTCTCTCTCTCTCTCTCTCTCTCTCCCTCTGTCTCTGTCTGTCTCTCTCTCTGTCTATCTCTCTCTTTGTCTCTCTCTGTCTCTGTCTGTCTCTGTCTTTCTCTCTCTAGCCCAACTATGTGCAGCCTCTAGTGGCGGTGAAGCTGCTGCTGAACAAGGAGGACTACAACACCGAGATCACGATCGAGTGCAAGGTGGAGGGCTCCGACCTGGCCAACTCAAACGACCGTGACAAGTTCCTGGGTCGCGTAACGTTCCGGGTGACTGTGACCGAGTAGACGCTAAAACCCACTCCGCTTGAGCTCTGCCTACCTGCCCCACCCCCCACCCCTCGCCCCCCCCCCCAACCACGCCACCATCACCCCAAGCGGCCGCTGCTGGAGCAGCACGCTACCTGTCATTGCGCGTTTCCATAGCAACCATCCTGACTCCCAAACACTGCACCCCCCACCCCATCCTCCACACTCGCTCCATCCATCTTACATAGTTGCACCATCACCCACCCCACCCCCTTCTTCTCCTTGCTTGCTTCATACCTGACCACCCACCCCCCCCCCCCATGCAACCCCTACCCCCATACACCCCTACCCACCCACACCACTTCCACCACCACCAGACTGCCACCTCCTGGCCCTGTGTTAGACAGGGTGGAGGTACGAGGGGACATGGGCTACTCATACTGTATCAGTAGCATGGGGTGTGTTTCCGGGTCAAAGGTCATCCCCCAATCCACCTCTCCCTCATGTATTACTGCTCTGGCTATACCCCACCCTGCCTGCCTCTGCCCAGCCTCCCGCTCTCCTGCCCCCCTCCTCCCTCCGCCCAGCCTCCCGCTCTCCTGAACCCCCCCCCCCCTCCCCTTTCCCTTGCTTCCTCTGCCCTCAACGCACACTGAGCACAATGAACAGGAAAATAAGTAAACAATACACTGTAAAGAAAGAAAAACACAACAAACAAACAAATAAACAAACAGGAGTGAACAAAAGCACATGCCCCCCCCCCATCCTCCCCTCAGCCCCAGTGAGAGCCTAGTGACATCGTGCCATACTAGGGACCTGTAAATAGACGTATCAAAGCTCCGAGTTTGATGTGGTCTCCTCTCCTGTAGTACTGTGCAGCCTGCTGTGTGTACGTGAGTGTGCTGTGTCGTTCTCCTTTATGTACATATTTAATGGATTTAAAAAAAAAGAAAGAAAGAAAGAAAGAAAGAAAGAAATACACTGTACCCCCTCCTTATCCTATATCTCACTGATGTCTGACCGCTGTAAGAAATCAAGAGTTAAGAAATAATGAAATAGCTGTAAGTAAAGATTATTGATAATTAAAATATATTAAAAGGAAAAAACACCAAAAAAAATATCAACCTTGTTCATCCCCCTGGTCCAACATCTGGGGAAAGGGATTTTTTTTACCTCTGCAAGAAATGTGATCTCTGCAGATGCCTTAAGATCTGTAAGAAAAAAAATCTTGAAATAAAGGTGATTTTAAACAAACTTTTTCTTGGTTCAGTTGTGATTTCATTGCAGTTTTAAATATTGACTTGTCAAGTCAATGTAAAACTGATGTCTTAATGCATGAATTAGACGGATAGAAAAGGACAGATATACTGTATAATGTTTGTAGTACAGTGAACATGAGCAAGACCTCGTAGTGCTTTGGAGAAGACTATAAGGTAGACTATAAACCCTGTATAAGTACAACTCCAGCAGGAATAAATCTTATGTAAGGTGACGTCAAAATATAGAGTAATGAGTTAGTAAGTACTGAGTAAGGTGAAGTTGAGATAAACATTCTCCTAATAATTAAAATTAAAAAAATTAAAAAACGCATATATAGAATTCCACTAGAGGCCGTTACCATTTTGGTCTCCGCAGCAATCTTGAAGTACAGACTGGTGCAGTAGTTTACCTGTAGAGGTTGCACTGAAGGAGCAAAGAGGATTCTACAGACTGTCAGTACCAATTAAAAAAAAAGTTATGTGATGATTTGTCACTGAAGTCCATACTATTCACAACACATGATTTAGAAACAGGTATGGGTAACAAGAGAATAGATTTTTATAATGGATGTAAAGGCAATAATTTTATCTGAGTATATTATTATTTAATCGGAACATACTACCATGCCACATCAAAGGAGGCAGATTTCATAGTATTACTTGTAAGATGCTCATCTTTCCAAAGGGAAAAAAATCAACAGCTTGTTCGGTGGAATGAAAGTTTATGAAATGCTGCCACCTACCGGTGAGTCACAAACTGTGCACGTTTACTCCCCTGATTGCCTAAGCAGCTGACAAGCCCTTGACTTCGATGTGTTCTTCTTTGGGGTATCAGTGAGAAGTCGTGTTCATGTGGGTGTGTTAATGCACGAAAACATGTATCTGTGCTCACAAAACAATGACAATGTCAAGCCTTTGATAAGAGAAGTAGGCCACTCTAGGTGGCCATGTTGTGTAAGCGCCAGAAAGGTCACACGGTGGCATCGCTGGGTGTTGCTGACAGGAGCAGAACTCTGAAGTGGTGGGAGCTGGTGGGGGTGGGGAGAGGGTGGTAAGAGAAGCCAGTGCGGTCAGAGTGACCTTGGCTCTTGTTTGTATAATCTGCAGTAGCACCACCGCACACAGGTAGAGCAGCCTTTATCACAAGCACTAATGTGAGAGCGCTTTGATGTGTTAAGCATATAGGCTACACTCTGCATCATTGTGTACACTTCGAAAATAGTCAGAGCGCTTGTCTAGTGCAAGTGGTGTTTAAAAAAAAAAAACAAAGTCATGCTACACACAAATGGATGACAGAGGGAGAAAACTGTTTTGAACAGGCAACACACACCTGGAGACTTACTCCATTCTGAGGGACGACAGTACAGTCTCCTCATGGACCGGAGACCTAGCGTGGCCTCTCTGGAGGAGCAGCTGCGCTGCCCCGTCTGTCTGGAGGTGTTCGCCGAGCCTCTAATGCTCGAATGCGGGCACTCCTACTGCCGCAGCTGCGTCCGCTCGATGAACCTGGATGCGCTGGGCCAACTTCAGTGTCCGGTGTGCCGCTGCTCAGTCGACGGCCTGAGCCCTCCACTCAACCACTCCCTGGCTCGCCTCATCGAGTCGCTGCTGGAGGTCAATCAGCCGGGTGCCGCGCCGTCCGACAACTGTTCCCAGCATCACAACCCTCTCAGCCTGTACTGCGAGGAGGACCAGGGGGTCATCTGTGGACTGTGCGCCAGCATCGGAGCGCACCGCGCCCACAAGGTCACCCCCATCAGCAGCGTCTACAGCCGCATGAAGGTACACACACAGTCCTGTGACTCAACTAGTAGGTTAGAGGTGTTCATGAGATATCCCCTCACTGGGACCCAGAGAGCAATGGTCTCTTACAATGCTCTACAATTACTACATGTCTATAGACCAGCCAATATGAAAACAAGACTGAAAACACTGAAAATTGATATTTCTGTCCTGACATCACCCCACGGTGTATCTAGGCTACACCTCTGTGAATAGACATGAAAAATATAACGTATATTTATGTAGCTTCAGGTTTATATATGCTATATGTTCATCTCAGACAGTAGCCGTAGGCACCACACACACACTATAGAGAAGCAGAATAGTGAAGGATACTGGAGTTTACATTTTAGTAAAACATGCAATGCATAATCTACACAGAATTTTACAGTCTTTTTGTCTTTCTGAGTTCCACTGACTAGCCTCTCACTCTATTTTTATACCTATTTTCTTTCTATCTTCACATCTATTTGTATAACACGTAAGTCACGTAGGTCAGTTTTTGGTGGTGTTTATTTTATGTGTTTGGTGATTTATCTGAAGTGCTCTGTCAACACTCCACAAGGATCAATTAATCAGTCACTCAAATCAATCAACCAATCAATAAATCAACAGATTTGTGGTGTGCTGTCTAGTGTACCTGGAGGCCCAACTTTAATCCATTACTCTGAAAGACCGCAGTAGATCAACAACAGGGGATAGGTGACAAACACAAGATGGAAATAACGCCTTTGAAGAGAGAGAGAGAGAGAGAGAGAGAGAGAGAGATCTTGGTTTTCAGTATTCTGTACATGCAAAGATAATATCTTCATTTAGGTATGTGTAAAAATAAATATTTCAGTGTAACCTGTGTACAGAATTAGTTTCTCTATGTGTACTATTGTGTTTCTCATTTGTGGAAGCAAGACAAGAGAACCAGGAAAAAAAACCCTTTTCAAACCCTTCCACAGCACTCATGTTTTTCCTGGCCGTGCTTGTGTTGACGTGTTACGCGATAACATAGCACTAAAAGCCTTCTGGTGATTAGCCAGAGAGTATGGCATTGTTATCACCTCTAGAGCAAAATACACATCACACGCCACAACAGCACTATACATCACTGTTTTGGTGTTTGACCTCTCTCTCTGTCTCTCTCTCTCTGTCTCTCTCTCTTCTCTCTCTCTGCCTCTCTGTCTCTCTCTTCTTTCTCTCTCTCTATCTCTGCCTCTGTCTCTCTGTCTCTGCCTCTGTCTCTTCTCTCTCTCTCTCTCTCTCTCTCTCTCTCTCTCTCTGTCCGTCTATCTGTCTTCTACCCAGGAGGACATTTCCTGCCTGATGACAGAGTTCCAGAGCCAGAGGAGGAAGCTGGAAGAGCAGATCTGTAAAATGGCCTACAACAAATCACGCATCACTGTCAGTAAAACGCACCCCCCTCCCCTGCCCACAATTGTGTCTGAGTATGATGTTAAATATTAACATGACATGGTCTGCCAGTTAAGCATACACACATACACACACACACACACACACACACACACACACGCACACACACACACACACACACACACACACACACACACACACACACACACACACACACACACAAACATGCAAACACATACACACACAGGTCTGAAAAGGGAAAGGGAAGGGAAAAATCAGTTGAGGTGAGAGTGCACTAGCAATCTTGCTAATGGTGTTTGAGTGGGCTGCTGCCATAGCTGAGATGATTGGCTTGGCCCTCTGCAGCAGTGATTGCAATCATCTTACACAACTGGTCAAGACAAGGGGGAGTGGCAATGACAGTGGCAGACATTTGTGTGTGTGTGTGTGTGTGTGTGTGTGTGTGTGTGTGTGTGTGTGTGTGTGTGTATGTGAGGGAGGAGGGATAATTGCTGTGAGTAGTGAGTGAAAAGTAGTGAGTGAAAATATGTGTGTGTTTTCATACTATTGTTATTTTGGTAGTTGATGTGTGTTTGTTAGCTTGCGTAACAAGTTTGGGTTGTTCTGTATTGATGTCTTCCATTTTTGTGCAATTTTCTTCATTTTCATACAGTATGTATGTAAACATGTGCATCTTCTTGAACAGAATAAACATAGGCATAGCCACGGGTGGGCTGGGGTGGACCCCTGCCCACCCACTTGGCAATCAAGCAGAGCCAATCAGAAGGCTCTATAAGTTTGATTGAGTGCTTTGGTCATAAATGTAACCTTTAGCGTTTTGGGCCAGGCTGGGCCCAGCCATTGTATGGTTTCTGGTTATCCCCCTGAGAATGAACATAAATAGCAATGCTCCCGTGTGTGTGTATGTGTATGTGTGTTTAATGTGTGTGTGTGTGTGTGTGTGTGTGCGTGCGTGTGTGTGTCCTTTGGGGAAAGATTTAAAGAGGGACAACAGCGACAGCAGCGGGAGGAGAGGATCTACAGCTCCATCAACTTTGACCCCGGTGTGTGTATATGTGTGTGTGTCTCCCCATACACAGAACGAGTCGGACGTGCTGAAGTGGGTGGTGCGTAAGGAGTTTGGGGAGCTGCGGCGCTACCTGGAGCTGGAGGAGGCCTCCTTCATGACGCGCGTGGACGCCACGGCCGCCGCCCTCATCGCCTCCATCCAGAGCCAGGCCGACCACATGGGCCAGCTGCTCACACGCTTCCAGGAGGCCGAGGGCACGCTGGACGCCCTGAGCAACGAGAGCCACCTGGCCTTCATTACCGTGAGTACTCTGGGGTGGAGGTGGTGTAGGTGGTGGTGGGGGTCGAGATGGGGGTCAGGGGGGGGGGGGGGGGGGGGGGGGGGTCAGTAGAGGGCAGGTGGAGAGAGGGAGGCACATCTCGTATACATTCAGGACCAGGATTCAATATCTCACATGTAGACAAAGCCTAGTCCAGTCTGTTTTCAACTGATATCTTCACCTGTGACCTTGTGTGTATCAAGTCAGTATAACATATAAGTTTATTGAATTATTTCAATAAATTAACTTTTCCACGTTATTCTAATTCATTGAGAACATCCCTATACATTTATGCTCCTGCACTGTATGTTTATAATCAGTGGGCGGGGGGGGGGGGGGGGGGGGGGGGGGGTTACTCACAGTCGTCAATATCTCACTATACTATATTACTATAAACACTGTAAAAGAGTGAGCTGAGCTCTGGAGGGCTCCGGCCCAAATTTAAACTCAATATATAATACATACGTAATATATGTGTACTATAATATTGTGTCATCTCCCCTGAGTGTAAGTGGGAACCCAAGTTGGGCCCCCATTAGTCTCTGGCCAGATCAATGAAATCAGATGGAATCAATGAAGGGGCTGTCCCATCAGCATGTGCATGTCGTCTGATAAATGTGTTTCTCTCCTCCCCCCCCTGCAGAAGTACGGCTCGATCGCTCCAAGGTGAGTCCAGTCCCACGTGAGCAGGCAGGTCCAGGGCTCGTTAGGCCCTAATGGGGTCGGTTGGCGGGAGTGCTGGGGGTGCTGAGGGCACAGGGACTCATTAGAGGGGCAAGGCTACCAGTGGAGTATTATTATTATTGCATCTTCTCTTCCGAGCAGGAAGCCCAATCCCCTGCTGAGAACCAGATTAGAACTGCTTTGCAAGTGGGATATGTATTGTTGGATTTACTGCAGGATGTGAATGAATATTGCATGTGGTGTGTGTGTGTGTGTGTGTGTGGGTGTGTGTGTTTCATGTGTGTGTGTGTGTGTGTGTGTGTGTGTGTGTTTCATGTGTGTGTGTGTGCGTGTGTGTGCGTGTGTGTCCTTTGGGGGAAGATTTAAAGAGGGACAACAGCGACAGCAGCGGGAGGAGAGGATCTACAGCTCCATCAACTTTGACCCCGGCTTCAAGCACAGCGACATCAAGATGACCGTGTGGAAGAGGCTGCATCGGAGGGTGCTGCCAGGTAAAATTATTCAAGGCCAGTTTACAGTCCAGTCGACAAGTGTTGCTCGCCACAAGAATGAAGTTGTCGACAGATGTCTCGATGCTAGAGGCTTTCATAGTTCCGCCGCAAATATCCGAACACTTCTTCAAAGTGTGGCGTGATTAAAGCAACACTCCAGAACACAGAACTTTGAACTTCTATCCAATCAGAGTAAACAACAACATCTGTGCTGTTTCAGTTTTTTCGATGTATGAGACAAGCTCTGCATCACACCAGTAGGGGCATTCTGAGCTAGCACCATTCTAATCTAGAATCATTTTGAGTTAAAAGTATTCTTTGTGAGGGCCATTATCAGCAAAAAACACTCTAACCTACAACTAATTTGAGCCAGAAAAAAATGAGCGAGAGCCATGCTGCGAGAGACATTTTGAGTTAGAACTCTTTTACAAATACCCATGTTTTTGAAATAAAATTCCCATCAAAACTTACATCAACTAAACCAGAAATACCGTGTAGACATTGCTAATGAAATGTAAATGATCATTAACATTGGAAATAGATGCTGTGCAATGAAACATCTACAGAAAAGTACACAGGCCCATAATCACCAACTATCAGTCTGTTTCGTGTCAAACAATCCAAGCTCCTCTTCTTAAAATGCTTAATGATCATTAGAAAAGCCAGCTGCGATTATGTCAAGTCAGCACAGTTGAATACTGTCACTCTAATGAAAGAAGCAATAAAGCGGGTCTGCTTCAGTTCAGTTAAGTGATTAAGGGGAATCAGCAATTGCAGTTGCCATCACAGGCCCAAAAGGCCAGAAACAAAGAACTTCCTTCTGAACCTTCTGAAAAATTACTGTTTGAGATAAGAATGGTATTTTATGCTGTGCAAACTCATTATATATATATACAATACTGTACAATACAATACAATATACAATACTGTTCAAGAGTTTCCCTTGTTATATATATATATATATATATATATATATATATATATATATATAGAGAGAGAGAGAGAGAGAGAGAGAGAGAGAGAGATAACAAGGGAAACTCTTGAACAGTATTGTATATGTGTGATATCAAAACATCAAAATTTCATTAAAGCATGCTCACAACTCATTCAGATCAACTAATTATATACCAACAAACCACAGCACTGAAAGTCAAACACTGATTCTGATAGCTTTTTGTTTTCACTAAGCTTTCCCCATTGCTACTGTACGTGTTTGAGGCCTCCAGTTACACTAAGTCATTCTCCATTGACATAAAAGACTTCAAGACCTTAATTGTCGGACAGTGTCATTGAACAGTCTGTACTCACTGAACTCTGTCTGCCACACAAATTCCCCTTTCTCACCCTCCCTCCCACCCACCCCAACCCCAACCCCAAAGCCCCCACTGCTCTGAAGCTGGACCCCCTGACGGCCCATCCCATGCTGCTCCTGAGCGCCGACCTGACCACGGTGGAGTGCGGAGCCGTCCTCAGCCGCCTGCCCAACAACCCGGAGCGCTTCAGCTACAGCTACTGTGTGCTGGCCAGCCGAGGCTTCTCCTCCGGCAAACACTACTGGGAGGTGACTCATGCATCACTCCACTCCTGATCAACGCAGCTGCTTTTTCACCACATTTCTCTCAATGACAAATGGACTGTTGGCAGCATAGTTAAAAATGTCATTGATTTTCAAATGACTAGTATAAAGTCTGAATGACTACATAATCGCCAGTGAGTAGCCCTGTTTGCGGGGTGTCAAGTGATTCAAACTCTAATTCCCCGCAGAAGGGAAATGGCCAAGCATGTAGCACATAAAAATAGCACTAGGCTATTTGAAACGCAACATGTGGTTATACCAAACAATGATATATTGCACACAAAATAGATCTAATCTAAATATATATCCAAAGTTGATGTTGCTGCTTTAGTATGTATGTATTATCAGATGTTCCCCTTAGATTAGATCTATTTTGTGTGCAATATATACTAAAAGTTACACTGGGGCATAACTAAAGTAAGTCCCTCTTCACTGTGGTGTCCGCAGGTGTGTGTGGGTGCCAAGCCCAAGTGGCGTCTGGGCCTGATCAAGGGCACGGCGGGGCGGAAGGCCAAGCTGCCCAAGAGCCCCGAGGCCGGCGTGTGGCTCATCGGCTGCCGGGAGGGGCGCGTGTACGAGGCCTTCACCATCCCGCGGGTCACCCTGCCGCTGACCTCGCCGCTGCAGACGGTGGGCGTGTCCCTGGACTACCAGCGGGGCGAGCTGACCTTCTACGACGCGGGGAGCCCCAACGAGCTGCGGCTCGTCTACTCCTTCCAGGCGGAGCTGCAGGGGAAGGTGTACCCCCTCATCGACGTGTGCTGGCACGAGCGCGGGGCAAACAAGCACCCCATCACCCTGCCACAGCCCCAGCAGGCACAGGAGGCCACTGCACTGAGGAACCAGAACTAGAATGAGGATGTACTGTCCAAAGGCCTTAAGAACTGTTAGTACTGGTAGTATTACTATTAGTAGTGCCAAACCCATGACCCTGTCTTAGATACAGGTCTGATGAATAGGCACTAGAGAATGTACTGTCCTAAGACCTTAAGAACTATTAGTACTAGTGCCAAACCCAGGACCCTGTCTTAGATACAGGCCTGAGGAATAGGCACTAGAGAACTAGAAATACTGTCCAAAGGTCTGAATAACTATTGGTACTAGGGCTAAACCCAGATCTTTCTCTTTAATACTTGAGAATTTACCAGCACTAGAAGCAGAATTTACTGTCACGTCGGTGGTAGGAAGAACTACAACAGGTACTATGGCCAGAAAAACTTTACCTTCCCTCAGATACAGGCCTGAGCAACCAGCAAAAAACCCCCCTCAAATTTAGCTTAAACCAAAACTTTTCCATCCCAGGTTTGAGGATTGAGCATATTCTTAGAATTATATCAGCTCAGCTAATGGCTTTCTGTAGAAGGAATAAATAAAGTAAAGTGTTTTTTGTACATTCAGTGCTATGGTCTGTTAGGCCTGAATCATCACATATTCTATGCGCACTTTGAATATTTGCTACACTTAGCCACGTTAGTGCAAATGCTGAGTAAGCTGGTGTGTGAAATGTCTTGCCTACAGTGACGCATTAACACTGCCATGTCTCGTTATCAAATCCATAATGAAGGCTGTAAAAAACGTCAGCTTGTACTCTTTCACAGACATCTGGCTGTATCAGCGTCACAGGGTCTGAAAGGGTTGTCATTTTCATTTGTGTGTGCCTCAAATATTAATCACAGTGTGCATGTGGAGAGAGCTGCTGATCAGAGAAGTTGCCTGCTCACAATGACACATGGTGAAAATGTAGAAAATAAATAATTGAATAATATCTGTAAACAGACGGTTCGGCAGTTGCCAATTTCGTTTGCTTGTGAAAGCAACCACATTGTGGAAACTTGCATGGAATGATGTTTTATTTCAAGTGTTTCTAATTATCTGTGATTACATGTTCACACTTGTGTATCTGGTCTTGTTTTATAATACATTTTCCACTTGTTCTTTCTAAATGAACTTTAATAACATTGTGTGCACTTTGTTTCTGAGTTTTATTTGCGGTTTATTTGATGACTGTATTTTCTCGATTGATCTGATCTGAGTCTTCCCTGCTGTGCTTGATAATGACCTCTTCTTTTCAAATGATCTTGTGAAGACCCCCCACCCCCCCACCCCCGCAAAAAAGGGTAATTATTTTTCATTTGACAGCCACTATGGCTAAACAAAAGCTGGCCAGACATGGGCAGACAGAGGTATGTTGATTAGCATGTCCCTGTCTAAGGGTCTCATCTTTGTAGCGTGTGCCTCGGATGCCATTCACTATCATCACATATCATAGCAACACTTTAGCATTCACACTGAAGATCTCCCTAACGCCATAGCAGCACCCCATCAATAATGTAACATGGAAGGTTTCTTGGAAGAAGGCACTGACCACATGATGAGATGCTGATTATGTAACACCAGCACTGAGTGCAGGCTGATTTGGATAATGTGAACATGTCAAGAGTGCAACTAATGCTGCTGTTAACAGCCAACTGACAAAGCAGAACCCACAAACAATGTTGTCCTTTTAACCAACATTTTGGACGGTAAACACCCAGTATAAAGCTGATTTATTATTTTTACATATTTTTATAGTATGACATTAAATACTACGACCCATACATGGCCACCAGATGGCGATGTCTGCATATCAATCGAGACAAACCAATAGAAACGTCTTCATTTTACAGCAGCATGCCTTTCGTCACACTTCGCACGACAGACATGATGTCTGTCTTAATGAATTTAATGACATAATGCATACTATTTTATATAAAACCGCACTCACTGAAAGTATTAAATTATCCAGCGTGAATACAGCCAGTGTCTGATATTGTGTAACAGCTGGACGGACCTTAAACTGGTCACAGGCACACCCAGGTTTTAAACAGCCATCCAAAATAAAACAGCACCAAATCTAAACAGTATGTAAACAGATCACACAGTCCAAACAGATGCCTAGCCCAGTAAGCCAGAAACACAGTTCTCAGCTTTGACTGAGAATATAGCACAATACTTCAGCTCAGACATCAGCTCAGCTAAGTTCTTCCCTCATAGAGCTGCTATTTGCAGATACAATGAAGTGTGTAGTGTTTTGTGCATTTAGTATAATAGTAGTAGTCTATAGTCTTTTAGCCCTACATCATCACATTATCTGTGCGCACTTTAAATAGTTGCTATATTTAAAATAAAATTTTTGCTACATGTAAGCCACCCTAAGTATGCAATTTAAGTATGTAGAGTGTGGTACGCAGTATGCTATTATGGACAGTAACACGCAGGGACCCAGGTGGTCCGAGCAGATGCATGCTCACCTGGGCCACCCAGGAGGGGAGGAGGGGTCAGGGCAGGTCATTCTAGGGGAGCTGCTGCTGCATATTTCATTTGCTGCAGTAATTTGTGTTGCACTCAGGTTCAGTCCAGCCATGCAACGCTGCATCACCTGCTTAATAATACATCTGTTTTTGCCACCAAGACTGAATAATTGACAGACCTGTGATTTCTGGGGTTGGGGTTTGGGCTCTGGCCAAGGCTAAGATTTTGTCTCTCCATTCTAGGGAAAGTGGACGACTCAAGAACAGATCTGGCCCTGGTCCGGCTGTGGTCTGGTTCTAATCTGCCTCTTCGTCCTAGTTATGCCCATGCACTATAATATCGTGGCTTTCAGAGACTAGCAGTGTAGAACAACACTACATAAACTGCTATCCCGAAAATTCAGTAAATCACAACAAGACCTAACAAGATTAGCAAAGGGTTTGCCATAATATGGCAAATATGAGTGTACTTAATAACATTGTGATGTCCATGTGAAATATGTACAAAAATGTAAACCTGTGTACACTTAGCACAAAACAGAATTCATACACTTTCAAAAAACAATCAAACAAGCAAAAAGACAAAATGAAACAAAAAAAAAAACATTGCTGCATTTTTTTAAAGTAAACCACCACAACAGAGACTCCATCATTCCATCTTTCTCAGCTATTACCAAAAACATTCTCTGCCTGTGTAACTACAATAAAAACACAGCGCCTTTCCATCTGCTCAGATCTTTTCTGCAGCACTGCTTCGGAGACTCGTTCCTAAACTAGTCTTAAGCGTGGGATCTAGACTCGCCGTGTATCGTTTAATGAGAGACCTACTTAGAATAATTGCAGAGCACACATTAGAAACACACACACACACACATGCACACACACACACATATGCACACACAAACATGCACACACACACACACACATACACACACACACACACACACACACACACACACAAGTAGTTCAGCCACGAAAATGAGGGGGCTATTTTCAGCCCTGGCTCGCCGTGTGCAACAAGTACGGGAGGGAGGTGGCGCATGAAAAAGGGAAAAGCAAATTTAGAACCCTGACAGGGGTGAGAGAGGAAATCAATAAACTGTCAGATCCTCTCAGTCCTCTCCTGTGCCTCTCCCCCTTTCCCCCCCCTCCTTGTCCTGTCATCTATCTATCTATCCACCCATCTATCCATCTATCCATCCATCCATCCACCTTTCTATCCATCCACCCATTTATCCATCCATCCATCTATCCATCCATCTATCCCCTTTAGTCTGTCATCAGCCTCTAAACAGCTAGAGACAGTTGCCATGGTGATAATACTATGACAACGCCTCAGCTCCATCACATGGTATGACCAGCACACAGCGTGAAAGCATGTCTGCAGTGGAAGATGCTTAGAATGATGAAAGGCTTTGCTGTGTGCATATGGGGTTATATTCGTGACAGCATGTCAGCATAGTGTGTCTGCTATGTTTGTGTGTGTTCTTAGGTGTGCGCAAACATAGGTGTATGTGTGTGTTTGTGTGTATGTGTGTGTGTGTGTTTGTGTGAAAGAAAGAGAGAGAGAGAGCGAGAGAGTGCAGGCATAAACATATATATGTGTGTGTGTGTCTGTGTGCATGTCTTTTTCTCTGTGTTACTTCTACACCTAGCCCCATGTGATAGAAAGGCCTGTTAATCCAGACAACCATCTTGTCTGGCTGTTCACACAACCCAGTGGCCTGGGGTCAGCAGAGGGGGCAGAGTAAACTGAATGTCTTCCCTCAACCAAAGCCTGTTTCTATCACCGTGACTGAGCCAGCCATAAAACCACAGCATCTCTGCTCTGGACAACATGTACCTTCCATGGCTTATGGCACAGACATGCATGGCTCTTTCTAGGTGGACACTCTGCCCAGGATGGGCTTGCCAAATGCATCAGGCCCAGGTCTCGACCTTGGTTAACCACCACAAACCACCGTCTGCCAAGTTACACAATAACAGGTTCCCCCTGGTCTTTTTGTTACGTTTAACAGCACAACACTTTATTTCTTATTCATCCCTGACACCGTCTCTCTGTCTCTTCTCTCTCTCTCTCTCTCTCTCTCTCTCTCTCTCTCTCTCTCTCTCTCTCTCTCTCTCTCCCTCTTACACACACAGCATCACACAATACCTGACACAAAGACTGAGGGTAGGGATAACTTATCACCAACAAGAGACCAGATCAAACGATAGCAAGAACGACTAAAGAACAAAAAGCTTTGTGCCTTGCCCAAAAGGCTCGAACCGAAAGCGCCTCAAACCCGCCTGTGCCATTGGTTCCGCTTTACCCGTGTAAGTTTCAAGTGGCTGTGCGGATAAAAGGCACTACAGTTTCAGGGGCCAGGTGGATTAATTAGTGAATGCGAGTCTGTGAAACAGTCTGCCTCCAAAGGGGCCCCAGGGGGCCCGGGGCCACTGAAGCAAGAGACAACAATTCATTGGTTAATCCACGCGGGCACATTAAAACTGACACACCCACCCACCCACATTTTATGTGTGCACACACACACGCAAGCATGCGTACACACACACACAAGCACGCACACACACACACACACATGCACACACAAGCACACACACAAACGCACACATACATGCACACACACACACACACACAAACACACACACACACACACATACACACACACACACACACACACACACATGCTTCCACAAACACACACACCGACATACATGCACAAACACACACACACACAGACACACAGACATTTATGTGAGGAGAGAAAAAGGATGTGTCTGGAGTGGCGCACACAATGACGAAAGGGGTAAACGGAGGAAATATTCAATCTCAGACATACTCACACATACTTAAGCAAACACAAACACTCTCTCTCTCTCTCTCTCTCTCTCTCTCTCTCTCTGTCATACACACACACACACACAAACACACAGAAACAGAGATAGAAACAGAGATAGAGAGACAGACAGACAGACAGACAGACAGACAAACGTTGTGTAAAGAATGCCCAAGGTGAAACCAGGCCACGAGATGAAAGTCCCATCCCGTGGCAAGGCCATGCCCAAGGTGGGGATGTTATATCTGGTGGCAAGGCCAACAGCTGCCCTTGTTCCTGTATGGCACCTCCAGCCTCCAGCCTTCAGGTGCCTGTGTGCGCCTGCCGCCCAAGATAAGATTATACTCTTGTTTGCCTTCGCTAAACCGCTTTACGCACCCCCACGCGTCAAAACCGTTTACCCATACACAACAAAACATGAGTGCCAAAATACAGAAATAGCTCACATTTCTTGCAAAAGTTTGCACTTCCCCCCAAAATATAAACCTACAAAAAAAAATTCAGCACAACTTTAAACACAAACACCAATTACGCAGTTGTCCTAGCATGTCAAAAGCAGACTATTCGGCTAAGGGTAAAACAATTTAACCATCTTGAGTATTTTATTTGTAGTATGCTGTAAACAGACATGAACACAAACTAATACTATAAAATGCAATGAACACATTTATTCTTAATACCCATATTATTACATGAACCTGACTACAGATAAGTTGAACATGGTGCATTGTGCTGTGTCCATCCACTCTTTTGCACACCTTTGCTATCACCTGCATCACAATTTACCTCCCTTCTTCTGAAAAAGAACAAAACCCCTATTCCTATTTATAGTGTTAAGCTCTTATGACTAAATGTTGTATTAGTCATAAGTGTTTAGACAAGTGCATGAATAACTGAAAAATGGCTGTGGTATTTCAGAGGCAGTGTCTAGGAAAGGGCACAGCATTTAGATTTGAATGATGTGTCTAATGTTGGTAAGGTGTTTAGTCTTCTGCAGATGTCTTTCTCAATAGTAAGTATAAAGCAGACAATGTGTTCATGGTTATTGGGCTCATGATAATTAGAAGTATATTTGTTTGTATTTTCAGTAGTACAAAAGAACAAACGAATGAAAAAATATTGTAACTAAATATTGTGTGCTGTTTTGTGCACATACACTTCTGTATGTGTGGCATTTCCTTGATCCAGTAAATGCCATCAGTAAATAATAGCGAGTCCAGAATAGTTTCCAACCTAGTGCTATAAAGATAGCCTGCTGTAAAGCATTGTATGCAACTCAGATGTACGGCCTTTTATGGTTTTAATAGTAGGCTACATTATCCAAATGTAAACAGACGTGGCTACATTGTAAACAAGGCGGTGTTTTAATGAAATGGTCAAGACAAAGCATCGACACTTGATACAAATGGAAACATTAGCTGCCATAGACAGTGCAAGCAAAGCTTTCGTCACATCTGCTGTATGTGCAAGTGAATCTGTGTAGTGGACAGCCACTGGGACGGGCATCTGGACCCGGTGTCCACGCAGAGCTGAGTGGTACCGAACATTTAAGGACCAATTAATGCATCCGCCCGTGGGTCCTCGGCCAGTCGATGCGACACTACCTTGATCCAGAGCCAATCAATGCAATTAGGGCTTGGTTCGGGGCCAGGCTGACGTTCTCCTGTGGTTGCGGGCCACTTAGAAAATTTGACGGATGCAGCAAGTGGGCGGGGCGGAGAGCGTCGTTACTGTGTGACTGTGTTTACATTAAAAGTCTGGTGATATGAAAACTGAAAGAGCTTTCGTTTGAATGTTTTGTTTTAATTTTTCCAACAGTAAGGTGAAATAACTTATGTTACATCATCAGGCCAGGTTCGCTTATCAAATTATACAGCGGACATACTACCCTATTCATAATAAATTCTAGAGCAAGCAATCTTCAGCAAGAGAGGGCTTAGTTTTACGTCAAGATTCTACACACATCACGTTTTTCCCTCTCACCTGATGCGCTCACTAGGTGGTCTGGGCATATTTTAGCTAGACAATTTGCGTGTGTTTACAGAGAGAAACTGGAGAGCGCCCGAGAGAGAGAGAGAGAAAGAGAGAGAGAGAGCAGGCGGGGGTAGACTATAGATAATGAGGGAGTCAGCGGGCAGATAGTTATCGCTTCACAATCCGCCTTGTGTTTCTACACGCTTCCTACCAGACTTGAAGGAGAACAAGAAAGGACGTGCGTTTTCTTGGCACTGGCAAATAATCTGATTTTGTTATCATGCCCATATTAACTCGGTGCTGAAAACGTTCAATCATTGGGAAGGTAGCCAGAATTGTTCCTAATGGTTGTCATTGCAGAGACGTAGCCTATCCCATTGACCAAGCGTGTAAATGACTCATTTTTATGACTCGCTGACGGGATTTACTGTTGTTTTATGACAGGCTTTGTGTGTGAGAGAGATGGCTCCGGGAGTTGGCCAGTGCACTTCCATGCAGAGGTAGAGTAGCGTGTACGCCGATGCTGCTGCTCTCTGCACGATGAGTGTAGCCCTACAAGACCTGCGGAACAACGTAAGTAGACACGGAATGATGTTCACCTCTTATCTGTGTTGCTGGGAATTTACAGACAACGTGTTTAGATTGCAGCGTGGTCTTGCAGTTGTGGTTTCTCTGAAACGGTTCACTGATGTGCTAGCGTCAATATTCGGAGTACCATAGGTGTGTGTGTGTGGATGGGATTGCATGCAACATCTAGATTTTCACATTGTTGTCACAGCCTACTCAATTTTGAGCTTGCGCTGGCGCGTGTTCTCATGAGCTGTTGTCGTCTACAATGCAAACACACATTGCAATGGATGTGCATTGTTCTCTGCCCCGAATTAATTGCAAATCACTTACATTTGTCATAAATGGCCAATGCACTTATTGTATTTTGTAGACTATAAACACCCAGAGGCGTACGTTACGTGCAGATGCCTAGTGTCCTCTATGATTCTCGGGATGAAAACAATGTTTCTGTTGCTCCTGCTCTCATCGGGCGCGCCACCGACCAGTTCTCGTCATGCGTCACCAAGCACTGGTTAATTCTTAATTTGTTAATTTGTGTCCTAAAGCGGGTGTTTTCAGCGGCATGCCCAGTGGGCACTGTTGCTCGGGGGAGGGATCATGACTTGTATTCACCTTTCTCCCAACCCCCCTCTCCGCCGGTTCCTCTATTTGTCTACAAACCAGTCCACTGTGGACTACATGTAGGTTTTTTCGTTCTGTTTTTGTTGAAACATGACCCCACTGTCAGTGTGTCCATTCTGGATGAAATAAGAAACCTTGTAACGCGTAAAAAAGCGACGAGCATTCTTATGTTTCCATGACGACTGCACAGTCGTCAGTGAGACCCAGCGTGCTGGGCGTGGCTTACAGGTACACGTAGCGAGTTCAGAGTTTCGTGGTTTTGGTCAAGATGAGCACAACGACACGATGCACAGGCGGACAGTCTCCGCTGGACTCAATACAATTTCAAAAAGATGCCTTCCGGTACTGTGCTCATCCGCTTCAATTAACGACTGTCCGATATGCTGTAAATCAATTCGAGTCTCCACACTGTGGGTCATTTGTGCTTATCTTCATTATCTTTTTAATGAGGATAATTTATGACGCGGGGGGCCAAACCCTGGACAGAGAGACAGCGAGAGAGAGAGAGTGTGTGCGGCTGCGTTGGCTGCAAGGTACATGGAGTTCTGACCCTGGAAAGGGGGAAAAAAAGCTCAGACATTATTTAGATCAGGAGCCATGGACCCAGTGACCTTCCCTGACTCTGCTCATTGAGAAAGAGGCAGCTGTGTAACGTCAAGGACTGTTTGTTTATATCAACCTCACTAACCCCCACCCCACCCCAAAGAAATTTAATGCATCATTTCCAACCTCAGACAATTAGGTTGTGTTTGTGCCAGTGCAGTCAAACAGAGGCCTTCAGATGCATACAGCCGAACTGAGCAAACAAGGCCTCCATTTGAACTTGCCTAACATGCTTGAGTTATGTATTGCAGCCATGTATGCATACAGAAACAGTGGAACAGGAAGTATTTCACTATAGAGCCATTTCCTTGTCCTGTCTGTGAATACTATAGTGTTGGCCATGCGTACCATTAGTGCCTAAACGTGACATATCTCAGCGACTGCGTAACTGGTCAGCAACTGTATTGTATCACCCTCTAGGGCGTCGTCTGAAATGTTCACTCGTTCACTTGTATATAGTGCACTACATAAGGGTGTGAGTTACACTGTTTTGCTACCTAAGGAGTGCACTATATAGTAAACGAGTAAACATTTCAGATTTGGCCTTGATATGCATCTGTGTCTGATCTGGCTGTGATCTGGGCCAGACTCAGGCCGGCTCCGTGTGTCAGGTAGCCAGACTGGCGCCTCTGTAGTATCCCCCCTGAATGTTGCATGTTGCTACAGTGCCCATTCAGGGAACTCTACTAGGGCTTTAGTTGACCTTGGCTTAACATTTTTTACAACCAATCCGTGAACAGAGGGAGGGCTCTGTTGCTTGGCGGGAGGGCTGAAAGCTATGATGTTAAACTTTGACGTTAAGTTTAAGTATGCATGCTGTATGCATTTAGGCAGTCACAGTTGGATGAATGCAGGCCTAATATTTTTTCAAGTACATTTTGTCCCTTTTATGGCTTTAATTGATAGAATGTGAAGAGTGGGACAGAAGGATAGAGGTAGGGTTAGGAAATCACCCTGGCTGGGTTTGAACCTGGGTCCCTACGGGCACTTCGCCTGTTCATGGTATGGTTGCTCAAACCACTCAGCCACTAGCCTGCACCTGCCAATACTGTCTGTGACGCTACATTGAATTCTGCTTTCAAGTCAGTCTAGCCAAACTGCCTATTTTTGGCTATTCCTTTGCTCAAAAAATTGGGCACCAAAGAAAAAACGAACGCTATGAATTCGTCATCGGGAGTGAGTGGTCTGATTGGTTGCAGCACTGTCCAGTAGTACACAAAGAGAGGCATTTGAAGGACACTCGTTGATCCTGCCTCCGAGAACTTCTTGTCTATGGGAGGTTTGCCAGACCAATCTCCATCTACGAGCTTGGTGTGAGAGCCAGACAACTGCGCCACAGCACACCCCCCAAAAGGTCACACAAAGTGTCTGCACACCAGAGAGTAAACGAATGGCCGTTGAGAGTGTCCAGACTCTGCACTCTCTGCAGGCTATGCATCCGGTGTTCTGTGGGACCTATCTCACTGGGGTGCTTTGGAGGGCACGGGGTGTGGTGGTCAGATGAAGGGGCTGTAGGGCTGTGGGTTAGGGTCAGGGCTGGATTGTGGATTCAAGCACCGCTGAGCACAGAACGGTTTGCTTCCCCTGCCTCCCATAATTCTGGCAGCAACAAGCTGATTTTCACGCAGTTTCAGGGAGCAGTATATTTTAGGAAGATCCGCTCTTTAACGGCCATGTTTGCACTAATAGTGTGCCCAATCTAAATCATTCCGATCCACCGAGCTGATTACCTACACACGGTGTTACTTTTAAGGCCTGGCCCCATCTTGCCCTCTGGCCTACTGGGCCTGGGCCCCGCTTGGCCCATTGGCTAATTTGGCCCTGGGTGCGGTGGGGTGGGGTGGGGCGGGGGGGTGTGGGTAGCTCTATTCTCAGCCCTTTGGTGACCCGGGGGCACGGCGGTCAGGGCAGGGGAGCGGTGGCACATCCTGCCCCAGAAGAGGGAGGTGTGTGTGTGAGAGCAGGGGAGAGGGAGGTGTGTGTGTGTGGGAGCAGGGGAGAGGGAAGTGTGTGTGTGTGTGAGCGCAGGGAAGAGGGAGGTGTGTGTGGGAGCAGGGGAGAGGGAGGGAGGTGTGTGTGTGTGTGTGTGAGTGCAGGGGAGAGGGAGGTGTGTGTGTGAGAGAGCAGGGGAGATGGAGGTGTGTGTGTGTGTGTGTGTGGGAGCAGGGGAGAGGGAGGTGTGTGTGTGTGTGTGTGTGAGAGCAGGGGAGAGGGAGGTGTGTGTGTGTGTGTGTGTGTGTGAGAGCAGGGGAGGTGGAGGTGTGTGTGTGTGTGTGTGTGGGAGCAGGGGAGAGGGAGGTGTGTGTGTGTGTGTGTGAGTGCAGGGGAGAGGGAGGTGTGTGTGTGAGAGAGCAGGGGAGGTGGAGGTGTGTGTGTGTGTGTGTGTGGGAGCAGGGGAGAGGGAGGTGTGTGTGTGTGTGTGAGAGCAGGGGAGATGGCTCTGCCTCAACTGGGCCGGCTGCTGTTTCCTGTCTGCGCCAAGACTCCCATCTGCACACGGAGTATCCAAGCGCTTGTGTGTGTGTGTGTGTGTGTGTGTGTGTGTGTGTGTGTGTGTGTGTGTGTGTGTGTGTGTGTGTGTGTGTGTGTGTGCGTGAGTAAATTTGTTTGTATAGGAGAGTGCGCACATGTGTGCGTGCGTGTGTATGTGTGCCCATGTGCATACATGTTTGTGAGACAGAGGGAGAAAATGCGTATGCATAGGGTGTGTGTGTGTGTGTGTGTGTGCATGTGTTTGTGTGTACATGTGCATTGGCATAGGTGTGTGTATTTGTATATTTTAGAGCATGTGTGCGTGCGAGCGAGTGTGTGAGAATGGGTGTGTGTGAACCAGCGTGCGGACATAATGATTTTGGAAAAGTGAGGCAAAGGGAAACAGAGGTCAGACCTCTACAACCCTGACAGGCCATGGGCAAATCTCACACTCTCACACACACACACACACACACACACACACACACACACACACGCACGTAGCCACATGTGTGCACGCACCCACACGTGTGTGTGCGCGCCGCACACACACACTCACATGCATGCACACACACACACACACGCATACACACATACAGACACACACACGCATACACACATACAGGCACACACACACACACACACATACACATACGTGCATGCACACACATACACGCACGTGCATGCACACAAACACACACAGAGGCACACACACACACACACACACACACACACCACACACACACACACACACACACACACACAAAACCCAGCTGTGTGCTTTTTTTCACCCTTCAGGCGGAGAGCAAGTACTCTGTCTGCACTCAGCTGTGTGATACACCAAATAAGTCAGTGGGAGTGGAGAGTTTCTACAACCGCTGGGAACATTATTAGCATAATTTTCTGACCGCAGGCGCTCCTGCTTGGGGTGGAAACTGATGAGCATTGTGGTGGTAATTCCTCACTCTTCCCCCGGAGGGTTTGGCATTGAAGCAGCATTTGTGGAGAGTCTACTTAGCGCTAGCGGCTAGCCCAGTAGCGGCTGAGTGGATTTAGCGCTGACGCTAAGACGCTGGCTATGCGAGGCCTTATCAGGGTACTGGTTAATGTACCAGACCAGTCTGCACTCTGGGTTAAATGGCCTGTTCCTGGGTGTATATAGAAGTGGAGATCCCGGTTTCAGAAAGTAAAATACCCTGCCAAGTATTTGATCCAACCCTTTTCTGAAACAGCTGGTCCTAATGAGCACACAAATCATCAGACAGGTAGATCAGCCAATTAGCGAAATCACCTATGCTAAGTGCACAGGCAAAAGCAAAACATTATTTATTACTTATAAACTTAAGATATCGACCTCTCTGTGTACATTGAACATCAGGGCTACAGTCACCTTAAGCATAACTTACATTATACACCATGCAGATCTTGAGTATGTTTAACAAATGGCTGGCCTTCTAGAATGTCTCTCAGTGGAACAGCGCATAGAGAACACGCTAGTTCTTTTCTCTTATCTTTTTCAATCTACATTTCTCCATTTTGCCTCTGTGAGGGTGCCAGTATGTGCATGTGTTTTCTTTCTGCCCTCATCCCTGTTCATCATTGTTTGTCTTGGCCTTTTAATCACTTTCTCATTCTCCCAGTTTGTGTAGACCTACCTCACCCTTTTCATGTAAAAATAGAAAGAGAGAGAGAGAGAGTGCACATGAACAAAATTTGCTGGCCATCATTAGTTTATATGTTGCTATTCATCAAGTCACTCTCAGACAAGCTGAACACTGTAACTGAATCCTCCAGACCAGAGTATAGCTGTATAAGGTTACTTATGTCGCCCTCGTTTGATGGATCCTCTTGCTTGTTATTTACGTTATGCCCTTCCTGTCCACTGTGTCACCATTTGTCCTCCTCTAAGAGTTCATTTTTTATATGTATTGAGAAAGTGTGTGTGTGTGTGTGTGTGTGTGTGTGTGTGTGCGCGCGCGCACCTCTTCCAGTGTGTTGAAGCTTGAGATCCTCTTGGCTTGTTTAACATTCTCTTTAGCATTCTTGTTTAGTCTTCTCTGCACTGCAGCAATGAACAGGCCCAGAGAGCCTCTGGCTTGCTTCTAGTGTGAAGAGGGTGGAGGGGTGGAGAGGAGGTGAGGAGAGGAGGTGAGGAGAGGAGGTGAGTAGAGGAGAGAGTAGGTGCTCTGATATGCCCTCAGGGGGTCAGGGCAAACCTTTCAACCCTTTCCGTGTCTCTCCTTCAGCTGTCTGTCTGTCTGTCTGTCTCTTTTTTCCTCCCTCTCCATGACCTTTGTATCTATGATTCTCTTAGTATCTTTCTAGAGATCGACTAATATGGGTTTTTTCATGGCCAATGTGATACTGATATTTCATGATTCACGGTTAGCCGATGTTAAAAACACATAATTATTTATTCGGTTAGCCCTTCCATCAACATTAATATGGCGTATTCCAACACTGAAAATTATGCCTGTTCAAGACGATCGTTGAGGTGGCTACATCTAAAAACGGCGGCGTATTGTTGTGGTGTGTACAGAGTACACGGGGAGTCTCAAATACGTAGACCTTCGGTTACCATGACACCAAGGAAAGTTTAGCTTCTAATTGGCTGGCCTGATTCTACACAACAAAACAGTGTGTATCTGGGTGTGTGTGTGTACAGCGATATACATACATATATATAAACGTTGTAGGGTGGACGGAGAGAGTTTTGACTACTGAATGTATATTGATATTTATCCAGCTTAATGTGGCAGGGCCTCTCTCTGTCTCATTGACCTCTCTCTCTATGACTGTCTGCCTCCTCTCCCTTTAATGTCACACACTCTCTCTCTCTTCAGCTCTCTTTCTTTCTGTCTATCTTCCTGACCTATCTCTCTTTCTCTGACTCTCTCCATCTCTCTGACCTCTATCTCTTTATGACTGTCTATCTTATTCTCTCCCTTTCATATGTCACACACGCTTTCTCTTCAGCTCTCTTTCTTTCTGTCTATCTGCCTGACCTTTCTCTCTGTCTGACTCTATCCCAGTATCTTTCTCCACCCCCACCCCCCCTCTCGCTCGTCCTCATACATGTGATATCTCTCTCTCTCTCCCTCTCGCTCTGTGACTAGTTTAATAAGAGATTCTGCCCCTGGCCTGATGGACATTTGTTTGTCTGTGTGTCTGTCTGTCTCTCTGGGTCACTGAGGGACTACACGTTTCTCTTTTTAACTTTTCTGCCACACACACACAAACACATACATAATACATGCACAAGCATACGCACGCACGCACACACACATACACACACATTTACATAATACATGCATAATACAAGAATTCACAAACTCCTGCGTGCCCGCGCACACACACACACACACACACACACACACACACACACACACACACACACACACACACAGCTTTTTAATTAGCAGTCATTCTTCAGTCTTTCTTCTGTCTGCACACTGGGAAAATGGGGATTTCCTGCCATTAGTTTCAAGCACAAATCCCAAAAGAAGATTTAAAAACCACTATTGCCTAAAACACCCAGAGAACAGAAGAAATTGATTTGTCTTTCTGGCTGAATGGCATGGCTACCCAAAAAGGGGATTTTTTTACTCTGACCCTTGGCTGAAATGTAAGCCAATATAATAGTGTCCGGATGGGATGTGTGGTAATCAGGATACTATTTGGATGTCCATCATATGAAGGGCATTAGGCGAGCTGTTATTCATTAAAGTGTGTAGTTCCTTTCTCTCATTCTCTCTCTCTCTCACTCTCTCTCTCTTTCTCTCTCTCTCTGTCTGTCTGTCTCTGTCTCTCACTCTCTCATTTTCTCAGTCACTCTTTTACTCTCTCTTTTACTCTCTCTTTTACTCTCTCTTTCTCTCTCTCTCTTTCCCTCTCTCTCTCTCTCTCTCTCTCTCTGTTGCTCTGTTGCTCTCTCCTCTGGCCATATGTCTGCCTGCTGGTCCGTTTGTCCACCTGTCCAGTCCATCTGTTTTTGTGTCAGTCCAGTTCATTGGTTCTTTAGGACCATGGCCATCCACAAACAGTCTTGTAAGACAAGAACAGTAATTACCAATAGCATTAGTAATTATAGAAAATGACAGCAGTGGTTTTGTTCCGCAGCGTAAACTGGGTGGATGTGTTTAAAAGCTTAGTTGGGTCAAATGTCAAAAATGAATATGCTCTCTTTCATAAACAAAGGCCTGATTTTAATATCTAATGGCAGAAATCTGCTTTCCAATTGGTGATGTTGTATCATGGCGGGGTGTAGTGGGACTCGTATTTTTTTTTAAGGTGTCCTTGATCCATGTAATGGTAAAGAGATTTTCAAAAGTCAAAAAGTTTCTCTCTTCTCTCTCTTATTCTCTTTCTCACTCCATCTCCATGTCGCTGCCTCTGTGATATTCCTGTCAGCTGTAGAACAAGCTGTTGGCTTCAGAGGATGAAGTGAGGGAAGGGAAGGGAAGTGTTGATCATTTGCCTGGTGTTTTCATGTGGTGCCCAGAAGGGCACTGCCGTGGGGACCATCCCAAAATGTCCCCTCCTGTTGTCCACCCCCCTCCTTTTCTCTGACTTTGAAGACACAGAAAACTGTCGCGGACACCACCTGGCCCATCCTTCCTACTCCGTGTGTGTGCTTGCTACTTTTGTTCTCTGCTGCTTTTTATTCGCTTTCTCCTTCCTTCCTTCCTTCCTTCCCTCTTTCTCTCACTCCCTCTTTCCCTCTCTCTCTCTCTCTCTCTCTCTCTCCCCCTTTCTGGCCCTTCTTCCTGTGTGTGTGCGTGAGTGAGGTAACCTTGATGCTCGCTTTCGGTGACGTCATTCACCCTCCCCAGGGAAAGCTCTTCTCTCCCCCCACCTCCCCCCACTCTTGCTCTCGTTAATTGATGACGCACAGAAGGGGATGGGAGGACAGTGAAGGAAGAATGGAGAGAGAGAAAGAGGGAGAGAGAGACAGAGACAGAGAGAGAAGGCAGAAGGGGGGGAGATGGGAGGAGAGAAAATGAGCATGACAGTGCAAACATATGTTTTTTCTTCCAGAGTACCCACAAACACAGTGTCCTTCTCGCTCTTGCTCTCACACACACGCACGCACACAGACACATGTGCTTTCCTGTCCTAATATCTGTGTGTGTGTGTGTGTGTGTTCATGTGTGTATGTGCCTGTGTATGTGTGTATGTGCCTGTGTGTGTGTGCTGTGCGTGCATGCATGTACTCACGTGCTTGTGTGTGTTTGAGAGAGAACACACATTTGCGGCACAGAGAGAGCCCGAGGCTGTGTGTGTGGCTGTGTTCACACGTGCACGTGTGTGCAAGGGCACTGCGTAGCCACCTCACCACCCTTTCACTCTCATAATTAAAGTGAGACGAGCCTAATGATTGAAATCGGAGCGTCAAGCTAAAGTGGCTTATGTAAGATTTACATAAC
>CM059279.1:12844227-12846727 GCA_030347295.1 Setipinna tenuifilis
CTCTCTCTCTCTCTCTCTCTCTCTCTCTTTCTCTCTCACTCCCTCCCTCCTTCTTCCTCTCTCTCTCTCACTCACTCTCCCTCCCTCTCTCTCTCTGTATCCCTTTCTCTCTCCCTCTTTGTCACTCTGTCCCTCTCCCTCCCTCCCTCCTTCTCCCTCTCTAGCTCTATCTCTTTCTCTCTCTCTGTTGTTATGCCATCTCTCTCACGCTCAGACTCCTTCACTGTCCAAACTTTGCCCAACTGACACAGTTTGAAACACACATTCTTCTCCCATCTTGCACTTATAAACACACAAATCAGTTACATCTTTTCTCTCGGCCATTCTGTTCCACCACCTCTTCATTTTATGTTCCGCCAACCAAATACTGACAAAGAGCTTTTGTGAACTTATCGTGTCTCTGTTCTCTTGTGCTTAATACATGTTTTTTGGTATGTTGTTGCTGCCGTGATTACTCAACTAACTGCTCCATTACTGCTAAGTGTTATGAAACTGTGTTTGAGTGTGTTTGAGTTGATTGTTTGTGTGTCAGACAGTAAGGAGGTCAGGGTGGGTTAGCTGTGATGGTTTAATCCATACAGCAGTGACCCAAAGCTGCTGCCAACAGATTTGAAGCCCAACTCCTCGTTTCTCTCACTCTGTTCCTCTCTCTCTCTTGCCTTCTTTCTCTCAGTCTTTCTCTCCATCTCTCCATTTCTTGCTCGTTCCAGCTTGTTCCCCCTCTCTTTGCTTCCCAGGTCCTTCTCCTCTCTGTGAGCATTTCGTGGAGCTCTTAGAGGCTGTTTATTGTTTGTGTGTGTGGGAGTTTGGGAAATGTTCCCCTGCGCAGTTGGACAGCCTTGCGGTCCTGATTCCAGTAACCAATCACAGATGTGTGTCACCCCACACCACCCACACACACAATTACACATACACACATACTCATACACACACACACACACACACACACACACACACACACACACACACACACACACACACACACACACAGACACCCCCACTCGCACATGCATGCACACACAAAGACACACACACACATGTATACACACACACACACACTCACACATGCACACACACACACACTCTTTCTCTCATACACACCATTACCCGCACACTGGTTTATAGACACACCCACGCACACACACACATATGCACACACACACAAACCAAGTTTCCCATTCCATCCCTTTGACCCTGAATGACCCCTCCAGCTGTTTATCACTCAAGCCCGTGATTGGTCCATGGGCAGCTGTTTGGGTAAACATCAGCCAATGGGGTGGGTGCTTGAAGCTGTCCAGGACACATTGCTTTAATTTGAGAGAGAGAGAGAAAGAGAAAGAGAGAGAGAAGGGGGGAGGGTAGGTGTTACCATGGGAACCATGGGTAGTGTGGTCCACGTCTGGACTAGGGGAGTCTCTGGCCTTTAGGCCATGTGTTTGCATGCCCTGTCACTCTCCTCACTCTCCTTCTCTTTCTCTTTCTCTTTCTCTTTCTGACTCCCTCTATCACTCTCCTCTGCAGCCCTGATGGCCAGTCCTCCCAGTCCCCCTTTGGTGGTCATTTGTCTGTGAACACTCATGTAATCCAATCTCACAAAAGGGCCCTTTGCAATTGTTAGCTTTCGTGTTTTTTCTTGCTTTCGTTCTTGCTTTCATTATTTTATAACGCTTCAAGATTATTGTGTGTCCACATGGAACACTCAAAGCAGGCGGGGGTGGGGGTGGTGGTGGTGGTGGTGGTGGTGGTGGGGTTTCTTCACTCCTCAAAGTAAACCACATTAAACTGAAGCTCTCTTCATTAAAAACTAAATATGAAAAACGGAGATTAATGTGAAAACATTCTCCAACCACACCAAAGTGTTTGTGACACTTTCTTTTTTGTCCATGTTGATCTTTTGTAAATCACATTAAACAGAGAGACAGAGAGGGAGCATTTCAACACCGAAACAGAAAAAAGGGGAAGCTGAGTAGGAACAGACCAAATCATCCCACCAGGGCTGAAAGATCTGAGGCGTGGTGCCTGAAATCAGGCGTGGGAAAGTAGGCTACATTTAACATTTGCTAGTAGGTAGACATAATAACTTTGAAATGTTTTGATGATTTCAGGCAAAGAATTATTTCCTACTTTCGGCCCTGTCTCACTCATCACACAGAGCAGATGTGAAGATGCTGAAGTGTACAGACAAAGGTAAAGAAAAAGATGAGATGAGGGCAAGAGAGAGAGACCGACAGAGAGGCACAGAGAGAGAAAGAGACAGAGAGTCAGAGAGACAGAGAGAGAAAGAGACAGAGAGTCAGAGAGACAGAGAGAGAAAGAGACAGAGAGTCAGAGAGACAGAGAGAGACAGAGAGAGAGAGATGGAGTACGTGTTTACAGCAGTGCGTTGGTCCTCAGCTGTGACCTTTTCCCCATGCAGAGAGCAGGCGTGGCTGTCACAGAGCAGAGAGGTGCTGCCACATCGCTCCTCACCACAACACAGGGTGTGTGTGTGTGTGTGTGT
>CM059279.1:12851727-12861727 GCA_030347295.1 Setipinna tenuifilis
TAGTCCTCTTTCACTTGTTTTCTCACTCTCTTTTTTTAACCCCCTCATCCCTCTCTTCTTCTCTTTTTTTCTTTTACTCCCTCCTTCCCACCCCCATGCTCTACCTCCTCTTTTCTCTCCATCTCTCCATCTGTATCTCTTTCTGACTTTCGATTCCCTCTCCTCCTCTCGATCCCTCTCCTGCCCTCTCCCTCTCCCTCTCCCTCTCTCCCACCCCCACCCCCACCCCCGCCCCCGCTCTCCTTCCTTGAGCTGCATGTACTTGCGTCAGAGAGCTGCTCTGGGTGGCCCTCTCCCTGGAAGATAGGCCCTGGGGGAGGGGGGGCAGGGGCTGGGGATGAGGTCTCTTCATTTCCGACGCATTTAGGAAAGATTGTTGAAACTGGGTCAGAAAGACTCCGAGGGGGCCGTTTGGTGGTGGTGGTGGTGGTGTGTGAGTGTGTGTATATCTGCGTGTGTGTGTGTGTGTGTGTTTGTGTGTGTGTGTGTCTGTGTCTGTGTCTGTGTGTGTGAGTGTGTGTTGGGTCAATGTGTGGCAGACCCTTCGTTTATACCCTTCGTAATAGTCGTTTATGCTGAGGAGGACAGAATCGCCAAGCTTCCCTCCCTCCCTCTGCCTTTTCTGCAGGTCATCCTAGACTTATACTGCACAGATTCCAGACCTGCATTGACCGTCACAGTAACAGTAACCTGAGTCATTAGGGCATCATGAAATGGAATCTATATCTATAGCTGTCGGCATTCTAGTAACATCTTTTATCTGGGTTTACATCCAACCTGGTAATGTGCGTTTTAGTTATTCGCATAGGGAAATCAACACTCGGAAACACTTAAAATGCCCATTAATCTTCTAATCTTCTAATTTGTGGTCTGAAATGGCAGCCGATGCGTGTGTAGTTAGGGGAATTATTCCAAGTACATGTAAGTGATATAAATAAGTTGAATGTTGGTGTGGTGTGCTGGTCATAGTACAGTGTTGTGCAATGTGGAGCTTGTGCAATATTATCCCATGCCAGAGTACTTCAGCACAGGCCTGCAGAGTTCAGATGAAGGATATAAATCTGTTTCCTCCTTTTCCCAGAGAAAGCCATTATCTTTGTTTGTGGGCGTGGATGGTTTAAATAATTTTGTGTGGGCATGTGCTTGCGTGTGTGTGTGTTTGTGTTTGTGTGTGTGCGCGTGCGGCAGGTGTGCAGAAGTGTGTATGCATGTGCTTGCATGAGTGTTCGTGTGTGTTTGTGTGTTTGTGTGTGTGTGTGCGTGTGTTCGGGTTTGTGTGTATGTGTTTGTGTTTGTGTGTGTGTGTGCGCTCGCGTGCATGTGTGTGTGTGCCCTCTTATGACTCAGATGTGTAATCCTTCTCCTCCGGCCCTTCAGTGAGGTGTTGCTATGTTATAACCGGCCAACCTGACCCTTCTGGGGAACAGGCCAGGAGAAGAGACATCGACAGAAGAGAAAAGAGTGAGAAACGACTGAGACACAGAGAGAGATAGAGAGAGCAAAGAGAGAGAAACAGTAAGAGACAGTGAGAGAGATAGACAGACATAGAGAAAGAGAGAGAGAGAGAGTCAGACAGACACAGACAGAGAGAGAGAGAGACACAGAGAGACAGAGAGAGAGATGGAGTACGTGTTTACAGCAGTGCATTGGTTCTCAGCTGTGACCTTTTCCCCATGCAGAGAGCAGGCGTGGGTGTCACAGAGCAGAGAGGTGCTGCCACATCGCTCCTCACCACAACACAGGGTGTGTGTATGTGTGTGTGTGTGTCAGTATGTTTGTGTGTGTGTTGGGGTGGGGAAGGGAGTGTGTGTCAGGATGTTTGTGCGTGCGTGTGTTGGGGTGAGAGAGAGAGAGACTCTCCCTCCGTCAGAGAAAGGCTACTGGCTACTGACAATGTGTCATCTGATGGAACACAGGCTAAACAAACCACTTGGAAAGTTAGATGGGTCATGGGAAGTTGAAGAATTAGCAGTAGAAGTCTTTGCTAAGAGTTTATTTTGAAGGTGTCTACATAAGGGTGACATGAGCCCTTTATAAACATGACATAACACTTATCATCAACACTTTCATGTTTATGACTGTTGTCATTAAGATGTCATCTGGTTTTTGCAATGTTTGGATTCTGAAAAATATCAACTCAACGTGACAAAATCAAATGACTGTTAACGGCAACAGTCATAAACATGAATGAAGTGTTATTAATGTTTATGGTATGTGTCATGTCATGTTTATAACATGCTCATGTCATCCCTATGTAGACACTTTCAAATAAAGAGTTACCATGTCTTGTTGTCACTACACAAGTACAGTGAGATGTTTATGTAGATGTAAATAAAAGCAGTTGGATAAAATAAAGATTATAAAGTGAACATAGTTGTGTGTAAAATGACACACGTACGCATGCATACATGCACACACACACTCTTACTTTCTCGCAGAACCGGAGCAAAAAGTCACATAAAAAAGCAAATTTAGCCCTTACACTAGACTTGAAGACGCCACATTTGTGGAGACTGTTGTAGAGATTGGGGACATGTGATGTCCTGTGTGAAAGCGTCCTTGAGCCGTGAGCAGATAAGGACACTAGAGGGGACAGCGGTGGAGACTAAAGGCGCTCATGTGGAAGTGTGCCCTTTAGGCCGTGTTTGGGGTGTGTAACTGCTCCACATGGACTCGGCTACGCTACCCAGAGCCGCTGGGAAACAGGGTGCACATGGGCATTAGTTTCACTGAAGTTTCTGAATGTGTTTGTGTGTGGGTGGGTTTAGCACCTTGATGTGTGCCTGTGGAATGCTTTAATGTGTGTGTGTGTGTGTGTTTGTTGGGAGGGGGGGGGGGTTACTTTGTATGTTTGTGATTGTGTATGGGCTATGTGATGTGTGTGTGTGTGTGCGCGCTAACCTACCCTGAGGAGGTTTCATAAACACACACACAGGTTTGGAGCTCTCTACCAGTGTGTTCTTGTTTACTGTGTGTGTGAGCCACAGAGCGCCAGCAGGCCTTGCTCTACTTGTGCACCAGTGGTCTGTGGAGGGTCACTGGACTGTGGTTGTCATCTGGTCTCTGCACTATGGCAAGTGTGTCATGTAGGCATGGTTCTGCACTATGGCAAGTGTGTGTGGTACAAAAAGTATCTGCATTGATCACTCATGCTTATTCTCCATCCACATGTCGCGGGAGAAAAAAGCATAAAAGCAATGACACAGCAACCCATATGGATGTGAGCGTCTGTATCCTATTGCCGCATAGATGTGTGTGTGTATGTGTGTGTCTGTGACGGGGAGGGGGAGTGGGTGATTGTGCAAGTGTGTGTGTGTGGGTGGCGGTGGAGGCTCAGACAGTGACCATCATCGGCTCAGAGCTTTGGGGAGAGACTCCCGGTGATTTCCCTGTGACTCTTACTTTCTGTGATTTGTGAAACACAAGCAAGCAAACACAGAGAACAGTGGGACATTGGTTATTCTTTGTATATCCTGTCCTGGACAACGGGATTTTCCATTCAGCTGGTTCTGTTCACTTCACTCTGTGTGAAGCCCAGTGTCTTTTTCTCAAGGGTTACTGTGGTAGGACTAGGAAGCCCTATCTGCCTGTCACTGACTACTAAAAACACAAAACAGGGCTGGGGTTCTCAGATAAGAAAGGTTGGGGGAAGTCAAAATGTTTGTTCGTACATCTGTGCATCTGTGTGTGTGTGTGTGTGTGTGTGAGAGTGTGTGTGTGTGTTTGTGTGTGTGAATGCCTTAGTATTAGCATGTGAGTGAGAATGTTGAGGTATGTGTTTAGTGTGTGTGTGTGTGTGTGTGTGTGTGTCTGTGGTTGTCAGTACCCCCAGCACGAAACTGGTAGACCTTTAATGTGGTGGGGTAACCCCCTTTTAATGAGTGTCTGATCTAAAGGACTGGGTTGTGTGTGTGTGTGTGTGTGTGTGTGTGTGAGGTGTGGCTCAGTGGGAAGTCTTTTTAATGGGCTCATGATAACATCTGTGTCCTTACCTCATTCTCTCTCTTTTCTTTTTCTCTCTCCCCCTCTCTCTCTCTCTCCACATCTCTCTCTATCCCCTCTGTGTTTGTATCCTTCTCCCTTTCGCTCACTCTCTCTCTGTCCTCTGTCTCTCTATCCTCCTATCTCTTTCTGTCTCCTGCTGTCTCTCTTTCTATCCATCTATACCTCTTTCTTTCTCTCTTTATCCTTCTCTCTCTGTCTCTCTCTCTCTCTCTCTCTCTCTGTCTTTGTCTCTGCACACAGATGTCCAACTACAGGCGTGCAACCTTTGAGGAGGAGGAGGTACCGGAGGTCCCTGCTGACGGCACCATCTCTCCGGACAGCGTGGAGGTCAGTGTGCAGGGGAGAGGAGGGTAGGGGTGGGGTAGGGTAGGGTGGGGTGGGGTGATGGCTGGACGGACAGGGTGGTGGCTGGGTGATCTCGGGGTCAAAGGTCACTTCTCAGGGAGGAAGAGGGTGAGGCCATCCCCGTTGTGTCAGTTCCTGTTGGAAGCGACAGTGCAGATGCGTTCACATCCCTGTAAACACCACAACGACACGCCAGGGAGCCACTGCCACACATACACACACCGTTGCCATGGAGACGGCTCAAACGCCTGCGCTCAGAGAAAATGTAAACAACACTGAGCCATGTTTGTTTTTAAGGGACTATTGTTTGTCTCTGTAGTCCACATTTCATTGCCCTTGTCAGTAATTAGACAGCAAAGCTTCTGCTAATTTCCCATCTTGTGGATGAGAGACTTTTTGTCATAGCAGAAGGAGAAGTTGGGCCCCTTTTGAGTACTAATGTTTACAGAAGTGAAACAGAAACAAACCATTCTCAAAAATGAGGCTGTGTGTGATTCAGGTAGTGTTCCGAGAAGTATGTGCAATGAGTGTAATGCTTCACTTTCTTTTTATCATCGGAAAACTATTTTGTGTGGCATCGTCTTGTTTTGTCTTTGTCTGAGAGTCATGCCTAGGAGGATTTTCCATCACCACTAAATATAGTTTAGTATTAGTAATATAGTATTAGTAATATAGTATTAGTAATATAGTATGCTAATATAGTAATAGTAATATATTATAGTAATATACTTTTTCTGATTCTGATTCAGAGTCTGTATTGTACTCCTAAAGTAGCTGGAGTTAACCTCACGTCTGAGACACATAGTTCCTGTCTGGACACACTCTGTCATCACCTGGCCTCGGAAAACTGCGACTGTTGTCGCCTCCTCAAAAATACCACCGACAAACACCTTCAATACACAATTACACACACACACACACACACACATACACACACACACACACACACACGCAGATACATAGACACAGATACACACACACACACACACACACACACACACACACACACACACACACACCAAAAGATATAACACACTGATAACACACACACAGAAGACATGACACACAGACACAGACACACACACACACACACACACACACACACATACACACAAAGATACAATACTGACACACACACACACAGTCACAATCATACACACAAACACACACACACAGACACACACAGACAGACACACACACTCACACACACACACCAAAAGATATAACACACTGATATAACACAGGCGCATAAACACACACACACACACACACAGAAGACATGACACACACACACACCCACACACACGCGCATACACACACACACACACACACACACACGCACACACACACACACACACTCACAGATGCAACACAGACACATACACAGTCACAATCATACACACACACAGACACAGAGACACACACAAAGACACACACACATACACACTCACACACACCCTTTCTTTCCCATTTCTATCTTGTATTGTTTTTCCGTCCGTGACAGAAGATTGATCGTTGGGTGGAACAGTTACTGGACACAATGGCTTCTGAGAACGGGGAGAGCTGGATAGGTTTGTCAGCCTTTACTGGTAGGAGCAGTGGAGGTGGTGAGGGTGGAGGTGGTGGTTGGGGGGGTTGTTAGGGGGGTGGGTTGCCCGTGACTGTTCCCACAATTCTATTCCTGGGCAGGTGCTTTTACGAGCCTGGGACACTTTTTGTGTGTATGTGTGTATGTGCGTGTGTGCGTGCAAGCGTGTGTGTGTGTGTGTGTGTGTGTGTGTGTGTGTGTGTGTGTTTTTCCATGCTTAGGGCTTTCCCCTGGTTTTAGGTTTGGCACTGAGACAGACTTGACACGTCCCCCACAGTGGAGGAGGATCCAATCTCTTTCTCTTGATCTACCGACAAACTCACGTCAGCGATGACATCAAAGTCACCCTCGGCGACAGGAGAAAGATGATGGACAGTTTGGCATTTGGCTTTTTTTTTCAGCTGCATCACCCAAAGGCTAAATGTTTTGGGGATAATGTTACTAGCCATTTGGGGGAGAAAGAAAAGCAAAAGTACTGTAATAGAAGACTAAGAGCAGGCTAAGAGTGTGTGGTGTCTGCATCGCAAGATGATGTGTTTTCACACGACACAGCTTGGCCCCAGTTCCCCTCTAGGTTACGCACACAGTCTACCACAAACAGTCACAAAAACAGTCACGAAAACAGACACACACACACACACACACACGAACACACAGTCTACCACAAACAGTCAGACAAACGCACGCACACACACGCACGCACACACGCACACACACACATGCACACATATACACACACACATACATACACACACACACACACACATTTACATAATTTTGTTTGCCTTTACTTTGGCAGACTGTCAGTTTAAAATATTTTCTCCTTGTGTTTCATGGTAGTCTAGTCTATGGGTGCGTGCGTGGGTGTGTTTTTTTTTTTTGCTTCCAGTGTAATTATTTATCTGTTGGAATGGGCTGTTTACAGCATGACTAATGCATCAGAATGGCCCAAAGTAAGCAGCCAGACCCCCCCTCCCTCCCTCTCCAGCATACCCCCCACCCCCCCCTCCCCCAGCGCCCCCATTCATCTTGCCTGCTCCGCTGACTCCTCTCTGTTCCCACTAAATGGTGTCTCAGAGATCAGCAGACTGATAGCTAGTCAGCCAAACTGAAAGAAAGGGAGAACTTTTGTGGTAACTTGCCGGAATTCTTCCCTTTTTACTGTAATTTGAGCAAAACAAACAAGTAAATAGATCATTGAGGGAATGGGTCATATAAGGGCAGTGAGACTTTTGTTGTCACTGAATTCATCTCGTCTGCTTAATTGCTGTGTTTCCATTCTGACTGAAAGGTATATCAGTAATCTCCATGCTGATGGGTATGGCCAAATGGAGCATTTGTGTGAATCTCTGTGAATTCTGCTGTTATTTCAAACATAACAAAGTACTCTGTGAACAAATACATTGATAATCACATTCACAGCAATGTGATACCTGAGGTTAATTAAACTTAAGTGTCACTGAACTCGTCTGGTCTGCTTAACTGCCGTATTTCCATTCCCACTGAAAGCCGCCTCAGCGATCGCCAGAGCAGATAGCCTGGCACTTACCCTCGCAAAGGCCACATGGATAAGGAGAACACTTGTGTGAATTTCTCTGAATTCTGCTGTTATTTCAAACATAGCAAAGTATTCTGTGAATAAATGTATTCTGAAATAAAGTAATGTGATGCGTAAGGTTAATGAAACTTTAGTGAATCAGTCATTGAAATAATTTAGTCTGCTTAACTCAGTCATTTGTATTCAAACTGAATAGTGGAGATTACCAGACTGATCGGGGGTCAGTTACTCTCTGAAAGCCAAATGGAAAAAGTAGAGTGTGTGTATTTTGCATAAATTCTTTTAAACAAAGCAAGCAGATAAAAAGATAATCGAGGTAATGTGGTGAATAAAGGCAAACGTTCTCATTGCTTTTTCAATTCAGGAAATACACAATTAGCACAATCGTTCATGTGCAGTGAACACATCAGTAAAAATCTTTTCTTCAAGAAACCCAAACTGTAAAAGACACAGTATGTATTAAAACAAGACAAAATGAAATGCATAAAATATACAGAAGCAAAAATAAACGTTTATTCCTAGTGTGTGTAAATGTAACAGCAATGAGTGTTTTGCTGGGTGGAGTAGTGTGTGCTGAGCGAAACCCTGTGTGTGTGTGTGTGTGTGTGTGTGTGTGTGTGTGTGTGTGTGCACCTGGCTGGACAGTCCAGCCCATTACTGACGTCTCTCTCCTCTCCTGTGTGTGTGTGTGTGTGTGTGTATGTGTGTGTGTGTGTGTGTGTGTGTGTGTGTGTGTGTTCCGCTGCAGGTGGGCTTCCGTCGGGGTGGGATCCAGCTGATGGGGCCTCTGGGCCGGCGGACGCAGCTGGAGGTGGTGCTGGCCGGGCTGCTGCTGGCCTCCCTGCTGGCCCTCTTCGGATGCGCCACCACTCTCGCCATCCGCTATAACAGAGGTGTGTGTCCCTGTGTGTGTGTGTGTTTGTGTGTTTGTGTGTGTGAGTGTGTGAGTGTGTGTCTGTGTGAGTGTGTGTGTGTGTGTGCCAGTGTGCCACCACACTCACCATCCGCTACAACAGAGGTATGTGTCCGTGTGTGTGTGTGTGTGTCTGAAAAGAAAAACACACACACATAGACAAAAACACACACACACACACACACACACACACACACACACACACACACACACACACACACACACACACACACAGATGACGTCTGTCTGTCCTGTACTGGACGTCACTCTGCACCATGGACGCTACAGGAGGAGCAGCTGTCAGTGTAATGGCACTGGGCCCAGCCATCCCCATGCCATGCTGTACTGTGTGTGTGTGTGTGTATGAGTGTGTGTGTCCAGCCATGCCCTATGCTATGCCGCAATGATTTTGTGTGTGTGCGTGTGTGCGTGTGTGTGTGTGTGTGTGTGTCCTTCCAGCCATGCCCTATGCTATGCCTCAGTGATATTGTGTGTGTGTGTGTGTGTGTGTGTGTGTGTGTGTGTGGATCCAGCCATGCCAATGCTTTGCAGTACTAGTTCCCTCTCCCCTCATATATAAGATCAACGTCCCTGAATACATCCCTTTTCACAGCTAGTCTGCCCACAACACCCCCCCCCACCCCTATAAAGCATTCACCTCCCATTTCACAGCAGGTCTGTCCCCCCCCCCCCCCCCCCCCCCATAAAGCATTACCTCCCTTCTCCACCTCCACCACCTCAGGTCAGTTGAGCAAGCAGGTTTTTGTCCTGAGTCAAGGCCAAAGCAGTGGGCTAAAGCCACCTCTGCACCTCTGCAACCCACCCCCCCACCCCTCAACGTGAAGCTGGAGACACTCCAAGCATCCCAAACGACTTTCTGTCAGTTATTTATTCTAAACTGTGATTAAAAGCTAATCCATTTGTGTGAAGCTGGCCACAGTGGAGAGCAGGGCCAATGGCTGCTCGTGTATCAACACTGTGGTCTGTGAAACACTTAGGATTTTTTTTTTCAGTGATGAGTTATTGATAATTTGTTTAATTGGTTTCATGATTAACTTGTGCTTCTAATTCTCTTTGACGTGAGAAGCCCCTTTTCTTTGGTGAGTCATGCTTTGAAATCTTGGCAGAACAACAGATGTAGCTTTGGTTTCTTGTTTTTTCTTTTTCTTTTTCTTTTTACTGCTGTTCATAAAAACCAAACATTTTCTTGGAAGAATGCGGTTGCTGAGTCCAGTGAACTGAATAGATTAAGCACCCTTGTGTGTGTGTTGTGTTTTTCCCCTCAAACTCACATTGCTTTGTGCCCACATGAATGTGTGTGTGTATTTTTTTAACCACAGTGGGTTTCGTGACTCTCTGGCCTCACTTAGCTGTGAACATGTGTACGGGTGTGTTTGACTGACCATCGCTTGTTTTTCCTCTGTGTGTGTGTGTGTGTGTTTGTGTGTGTGTGTTGTACCTCGACCAGAGTGTTTCTTAACCAAAGTGTGCGTATGTGTGTGTGTGTTTCTGTGGGTGTGTCAGTGTGTTCCCTTGACAAGTGGATGTTCTGCCTTGACCAAAAGTGTGTTCTCCTTCAACCAAAGTTTGT
>CM059279.1:12866727-12874227 GCA_030347295.1 Setipinna tenuifilis
GAGAAATGGAGAGGAGGAGAGGGAGGAAGAGAAGTGGAGAGGGAGGAGAGGAGGAGAGGGGAGGCCTGTCTGTTCTTTTGCTTTCTCAAAGGCCTTGTTTTTCTTTTACTCTTTAAATGTGTGTGTGTGTGTGTGTGTGTGTGTGTGCACACGCACGTGTGTGTGTGCTTGTGTGTGTTTGTGTGTGTGTGTGCGCGCTCACAAGTTGGTTAAGTTTGTGTGTTTTCTGGGAAATTTTAGCCTTTTTGTCATTTCAAGAACTCCTCAGGGGTTCTCCTGCAGTTGTTGCCATGACTGCTGAACCCCATAATAGATTGGTCAGGTTCTCTTCTCCCTCCCTCTCCCTCTCTTTCTCCCTCTCTCTTTTCCTCTCCCTCCCTCTCCCTCTCTTTCTCTCTCTCCCCCTCTCCCTCTTCCTCTTTCTCTCTCCCTTTCCTCTCCCTCTCCCTCTCTTTCTCCCTGTTTAGCCCCTCCCTCTCTCTCTCTCCTTCTCTCTCCCACTCTCCCTCCCTCTTCCTACCTCTGTTTCTTTCTTTCTTTCTCTCTCTCTCCCTTCCTCCACCCCCCCTCTCCCTCCATCCCTTCCTCCCTCTTCTCCCTGGTTTATCTTCCTCATCTTTCTTCGCCTCTGTCTTCTGTGTTTCCTCTCCCTCCCCTCCTCCCTTGCCTCTCCTCCCCTCCTCCTCTGCCTCTCATCCCCAGTGAGGAGGCTCTTTTCCTCTGTCCTCGCCTCGTATCATCCCCCCCCTCGTATCAATCTCGCTAGCTCTCACAGTGCTGTTAGTCCTCAAGTCAAGTGGTGTTTATTGTCCCTTCAGCCATATACACAGTACATAGTGAGACGAGTAACAGTACACAGTGAGATGAAACATTTCACTGGAACAGTATTGGTGATACACGCAACTCTTAAAACACAGTTTTGACAAGACAGTTACAGTTTAATCCGCCCATACACTATTAAGAACCACACATGCACACAGTGTGCACGCACACACATTCATGAGATTTACACACACTCATACTTACACACACTTGCCCGCTGACACACACATACACCCACACACACACACACACACACACACACCCATATGCACACACACACCCTCTAGGATACACATGTACATACATGTTACACAATGTGCAAAAGACAACAGTGACAGAGAGGCTCCTTTTCAGCCGTATTCACACTCCGCTGCAGAGCCTTTGGGTCCGCAGCAGTGCAGCTGGCAAAGCATGCTGGGAAGGCGCTGCTGAGGAGGCCCTGAGTAGCCCCTCTGTAGAGTGCTGTCAGGATGGAGGTGGGGAGGTGGGGAGGTGGGGAGGTAGCCCCTCTGTAGAGTGCTGTGGGGAGGTGAGCTTTAAGCAGCCTCCCTCAAAGAGCACAGACGCTGTTGGGCCTGCTTTCTGATGTGGTGGTGAGGCCATGCGAGGTTGCCTGTTATGTTTAAGCCTTTCTCTCCATTTTATCTCTTTCTTTCTGTCCTCATTCATCCCTCTTTCTTTTTGTGTTTCTATTGCTCTCTCTCTGTTTCTCTGTTTCTCTTTCTTACTCTGTCTCTGCCTCTATCTCCCCCTCTCTCTTTCTCTCTCTCTCTCTCTCTCTCTCTCTCTCTCTCTCTCTCTCTCTCTCTCTGTATGTATATGTATATATGTATATATCTATGTGTTTGTGTGTGTGTGTGTGTGTGTCTGGGAAGTGTAGGACCTACCGGCCCTTGGCTGGCTGGCTGGGTGGTGGTGATGGTGGTGGTGATGGTGGTGGTGGTGGCTGTGGTTGTGGTGTGTGAGTTAAGCTTCTGGAATTCAAACCCAACATCTTAAGCACGACATGACAGTTATAGCGCCCAGCCCATTCTTAAGGGCAAGCTCTCGCTATGAAAGAGTCATTTTGATTTCTCTTCATTTGTTGCGCTCCTGTGTGTGTGTGTGTGTGTGTGTGTGTGTGCGTGTGCGTGTGTGCGTGTGTGTGTGTAGTATGTGTCATGCACCAGTGCTGTATTCTGTTTTTCATCCTTTCAGCATCATCGTCTCTTGCATTTCCAGATGTCTGGACTCAGATGCTGGAACACAGATTAAGCACACACACACACACACACACACACACACACACACACACACACACACACACACACACACACACACACACACACACACACACACACACAGAAACAAACATGTGCGCACACACAAACACAAACACACACACACACACTCCCCTCCACACCCACCTCCTTCCCGTAAGTGCAGTTTTGTTACCAGATGCAGGTGAAGTCAGCCGGGACGGAATTAGTCCCTTGGTAACGAGGCTGGCTGAGACAGTGCTGAGGGGGAAGTGGGCTTGTTGGTGGGGTGGGGGTGGGTGGGTCTTCTTTTTTCCCCTGTGTTTCCTGTTTCCTTCACTCTCTTTCATCTCTCTATGTCTGTCGGTCTGTCTATCTGCCGATCTGTCTCTTCTTGTGTTTTTTTAAACTTCCTATATCACCATCATCTCCTGCATTTCCAGATGTCTAAGACTCAGATGCTGGAACAGAGATGAAGCACACACACACAAACAAACATCTGCGTACACACAGACACACACACAAACACACACACACAAACTTTCTCTCTCTATCTCTCTTTCTCTCTCTCTCTCCGTCTCACACACACACACACACACACACACACACACACACACACACACACACACACACACACACACACAAACGCCCTCTCTCTCTCTGTCTCTCTCTCTCTCTGTCTCTTTCACACAAACAAACACTCTCTCACATACACACACACACAAACACACAGAGCCGCTGTTATGGAAAGCAGAGAGGAGAAACAGTGGACCTGGGAGGATGTCTGTGTTCTGTCTGCATTCCATCCATGTCACTTTTTCGTTCCTCTTCCTTTCTGTGTATCGTCTGACTTCTACATCTTTGAGATGGCTGTCTCTGTCTTGGGGAGATGTATCTGGGAGCCATTTTGAAAGAGATAGATGGGGCCACCTAGCCTGGGCCCGCCCATACTGTCTGTGATGCTATATTGAGTTTCGCCTTCAAGTCTGTCTGGCCAACCTGTCTTTTTTCAGTTCTTTCTGGTTGGAAAAATCCAGACCCAATGAAAGGTGAACGCTATACATACAGTATGTCACCGGAATCATTTGTCAGATTGGTTGTAGCTCTGTCCAGTAGTAGTACAAGGAGGCATTTAAAAGACACCTGTTGATACCCCCCTCTGAGAACTTTCTGTCTGTGAGTGGTTTGCCAGACCAAACTCCGTCCATGTGCTTAGTGTGACAGCCAGTCTAGCAACCACCTTCTCTCCCACACAGTTTCTCTTTCTTTACCTCCTTCACCCTGTCACTCATGGCAGCAGGGGCGGGCATTTCTCTGACAGGGGCAATGAGGTTACCCAGCCCGCCCCCTTCTCACCCCCCCTCAGTTGCTGAGTGGGTAACTTGACAGCTGCTGGAGAACTGGAGGGTCATCCGTTGGCCCCCAGGCCTCATGCTCTCCGCTGTTGTCATGGCGATGCCCACCAGTGATGTGCTCTCTGCCTCGGCCTCTTGTTCTGCTTTCTTGGTCCATGACGAGAGTTTTACTTCGCTGATCTGCCTTTATGGTAATAACTCTTTCTCTCTCTCTTTGTTTCTCTCTGTCCTTCTTTCACTTTCTCTCATCCTCTCTCTTTCTCTGCCTTCCCTCATGTCTTTCTTCCTCCTGTCTCTCTTTCTCTCTCTCTCTCACCCTCTCTATTCCTACCTCTCTGTTTCTCTTTCACTCTTTTTTCCACTCCTGTTTCCCCACCAGAGAACGGCACGTTTAACTCCAGTAGCGATGCTGAGCACAAGGCCCAGAACTACTACCTGTCATGTCTGAACGAGCAGCGCATCGAGGAGCTGGGGGCCCAGCCTCTTATGGACCTCATCGCCAAAGTAAGAAAGACACCAGAGACTACAGACACACCTCTACTCCTTACACACACACACACATACACACACACACACACACACACACACACACACATACAGTATATACACACACACATGCAGGCCCCTGCCTTCCAAAGGAAATATTTTCTGTGGCTGCACAGGGGTTAATGACTTTTAATGACTTTTATATCATGGAACAAGAGGTAAGTCTGGCTACAACTCCCTTGACAAGTATGATTTCCCTACACCTGTAGCTGTAGACTCTCTCATGGAGGAGGCTTTTTTGTTGGTAATGGACCTATTATATCACCCTGTCCCCCGGCTGTCAGGAGTATGTAAAAATATCTATATGACCACATAAAATTACACATCAAACTGGGCATTCGTGTCTGGCTGTAGGGTTGCAGGCTGAAATCATGAGGAAATAGATGGCATATGTCACCACTGACTGTGTGTGTGTGAGGGAGGGATGCAGGTGTGGAATACAGACACAAACAGACACACACACACACACGCACACACACATCAAACTTGTTCCATCCCAAGCCGTTGCCAGGGTAACGGTGTTTTCCACCTATCCCAGCCCAGCGCTCTGTCATGAATGCAGATGTGTTTATTTACACCTTCTCACCCTGAGGTGGGTTCTCTGAGGCCCGTACTGACAGGGAAGGGAAAGGGGGGGAGAAAAGAGGAGACAGGGGGAAGAAAAGAGGAGACAGGGAGGAGAAACCGCTCCTGACTGGGATGACCTGAGAGACTAATGCTGTCGTTCAGTGCAATGAAGAGTAACGCTGTCAAGGGAAAGTTCATAGCTGTCTAATTTAATTTCCTCCACAGAGTGGGGGAGGGTGGGTGTGAAAGTGTGTTTGCAGTTTGTGTGTGTGTGTGTGTGTGTGTGTGTGTGTGTGTGTGTGTGTGTGTGTGTGTGTGTGTGTATGTATCTGATTGTGTGTATGTATGTGTGTTTCTGTGGTGTGTGTGTGCGTGTGCGTGTGTGTGTGCGTGTGTGCGTGTGTGTGTGTGTGAATGTGTCAGTGAGGGATGCTGTGTGCTGTGGGTGCTGAGTGAGATTAAGATGTGTGGTGATGGCTCCGATGTTCATGTGCTGGAACACTGTGCATCCATGAGGCTCTGACTGAGTAACCATGGCTGCTGATCATATTAGCTCAGGGGGATTGAAAGAACCGGTTACCTGTGTGTGTGTGTGTGTGTGTGTGTGTGTGTGTGTGTGTGTGTGTGTGTGTGTGGTGTCTGTGTGTGCGCCCATGTTCTTCACTGGTTCTGTGATATGTTATTGTGTCAACAGCTCAAATAATAAATCCTCATCTAACCACACACACAGTCACACAATCACACACACACACTGAGCCTTTTCCATTCTTACTTGCTCATCCATAACCTTGCCCTTCCGTTACCCCTTTCTGTCATTGCTAAGGTGAACTTGAATACACACACAATACACACAGCGACACACACACACAGCGACACACACACACACACACACACACACACACACACACACACACACACACACACACACAGGCCTTACAGCACCCTTCACACACCAAGGATTCTATTTACTCCTCCGACACACCCAGTCTCTAACCCAGGGCTGATGGGTGGTGTCACTAATCACCCCTTAGTGCCCCAGGAACAAGCTCATTACCCCCCATTACATTACACCTGAGACCTGTTTGCCTTTTTTATAATGAGTCTCATTTGGGCTTTTTTTTAGGTAGTGCTAAACTCCAAGCCTGAAGTACTCTGTAATTTTTTGGGATTAGTTTGCTATTAAATAATCTCACGGTACAGTGGTGGATTTCATGTCCATACAAAAGCAAAATGAAAAATTGATATACCTTTTTTCCCCCTCCCAACCCTACAGGTACTCCCAGAAAGACATCACTCTGTGAAACTGTTGATTTATTTACATTTGTGTGTGTCATGAAGTTCAATTTAGGGCACCCCATATATCATTTTCTGAGTTTACCCATGTTCTCTTGTGCATTTCTGAAAATTTCTACTGCCACGGCATGTTATGAAGGTTTTGTACATCTGATCAGTATGCAAAATGACATCTCTCTCAATCTCTGATTCCTATTTGCAGACAGGCGGCTGGAACATCACTGGACCCTGGGACAAGGACACTTTCTTGGAGGTTCTGAAAACCGTCTCTGGACCTTACCGGGCCCAGCCCTTCTTCACCATCGGAGTCAGTGTGGACCCCAAGAACTCCAACAGCAATGTCATTCAGGTGAGGCTGAGGAAAGCACCTGCACATCCCTTCACCCAAGCACCTGCTCGGCCCTCCACCTTTTTCCATTACATAGACAATTCGCCTAAAAATGATGTGCATTAAACAGTTGGTGCACCACATGGAAAAAGAGTTATATCGCTCTGACGTCAATTGTGTCGCGGCACAATTGACCTCACTTGCCAGAGGTGGATTTGCGAAAGATAATTCGACATAAATGTGATGAAAAAAGGCTCAAAGCGATATAGGAAAGTCACACAAGCTCAGAATGTATATAAGGACTTAGCCCGAGAATTTATATATCTGGTAACAGTTTACTCTGAGCTTTATTTTGTCAGTCGCACATTTTATTTCCTATTCCCTATGTTCTCATCAGAGACTGTTGGTGCTAATTTGCTACAATGTTGATGGAAAAAAACTGCTCAGTGTGTTAAAGAAATGTGCATGGGGCATTATGACATATTTTTAATTTGCTAGAATCATTCAGTTTGTGAAAAACCATTTTGATGCTTCTTATATTGCTCTAAATTAACTTGGCTTAAGACCTGATTCGCTTGAATATCTGATGGGGGAAAAAAAGGACTATTCATCCAGTGGAGTTGGTAAGCCCAGGTCAGGACTAGAACTGCTTTACAGTCAACACTCATGTAAGAATAAAGTCATGCCACACCGTGACCAGTCTACAGATCTAGATAATGTAGACAGATACTGCTCTAATCCCCTAATGATGACCACTGTTATCTGCTCAGGGGCTGGTAGTGTTTAGACATTATGCTAAAATACACTGCAAGAGCTATACAAGTAGTTGGGTTGCCAGCCCTGGTTTATTAAAGACATTCACCATAGCTAAGCATCACGGCTCGATTCATGCCCTCTTATTCTCACCGCCTGCTGAGATGGAGGTTTATTTATAGATATGAGATACAGATGTGTCATAACCATGACTCCATTAGCCATTTACATGCCAATGCACAGCACTGAGGGATTTCATAATAGTCTTTTTTTTCTCTTTTTGCTGTAAGAGTCATTCAGGACTGCAACCACACGCTATGTGAGCACACTCAACGGCAGTTACTGTACAGTAAACAACCTTTGAATGGCTCCAAATTAAGACGGAAAAACACTTGACATTCATCACAGCACGCAGGTGCATCACAGCTTGATTCACTGAAACGGAAATAAACGGTTTCTATTTCTGCAGGTTTTTATGTCCCACTGCTGGGAAATTACCCCACTTGCATTCGCCTCGGCAGTTATAGCCTGTCGCAAATATGTTTTGACATCTGCAGCCATTAGTGTGACTCGGAATCCTGTGTCACTTCCCCCAGGT
>CM059279.1:12879227-13009227 GCA_030347295.1 Setipinna tenuifilis
ATGAATGTGGCTTTCGTCAGCATACTCTCAGCTGTGTGTGTGTGTGTGTGTGTGTGTGTGTGTGTGTGTGTGTGTGTGTGTGCAAATGTGTGTGTGTGTGTGTGGGGCTATGCGACAGAGCACGCATACAGTTCCCCAGGGACAGTACAGCTGTATGAGGAGTGGCCTGAATCTCACAGCTGTACAGAGGCGCAGACACAGGCCAACTACACACACACACACACACACACACACACATGCAGGCCTTGGCCTCTTGTCTTGAGGGCCTCCCTATGCATCATTCACACACTGGAATGTATGGGCAGGAGGGAAGAAATGAATGGATGAGGGAGGGAGAGAAAGAGATACACAGAATATTGGAGGAACAGCAGAAAGACTGAGAAAAAGAAAGAAGGAGGAAGGGGAGAAAGACAGTAAGGGAGGAAGAGAGAATGAATATGGGAGAAACAGCAGAAAGAGAGAGAGATCGAAAGAGAGAGTGATGGAGAAATAGAGAGACACAGAGAGAGAGAAATAGAGAGACAGAGACAAAGACAGAGAGAGAGGTAGAGAGAAAGAACGAAGGAGAGAAGAACAGTATCAGAGTAAGTATGGGGGCAGAAGGAGAGATGTTCCAGTGGGAAAAGTGGGGCTCAGACTGAACACGAGGCGAGAGCGCCCCAGAGAGCCTGCTGCTGCTAAGTGCAGCTGCCCCGCCATAAATCACTAATGGGGCTGCGTCTGGGAGATTGAATGGGTGTTGCATCAAGCTCTGGCCTCTTGTGTGGAGGAGGCATTAACGGCCACCTGATGCCCACCTGCACGCCTCACTAGCGGGCTTGTGCTCTGCTCGGCTCCTGGTCTCTGGGGATCGATGTGTGGGTGTTAGCTTCGAAATCTGCCTTCCTTCTCCTTTTCCTTCTCCTTCTCCTTCTGTTCACAAACCCCATTTCTGTCCTCCAACAGTGGGAGGGATAGCTGCAGGAAGGATGAGGCAAACCTGAAGTAACTGTACCCCCCCCTCCCCAACCCCCCCACCACCACCATAGCCACTACACCACCAAAAAAAACCTAGCATGGCAAAATGAGTACTTTACATATTCATGGTTTTAGCTCACAGCCACAGAAACTGCAGCAGTTTTTTCTGCTTTTTTCTGTCTCCCTCTCCATCTCTGTCTCCCTCTTTTTTTTCTCTGCCTCTCTTTCTCTCTCCTCCTCTCCCGTCCAGTTAGAGATTGAGCTAGAAGTATGTTTGCTTGGAGCACTTTGCTTTAGTTGGATTGAAGGTTACTTGAAGAATATGTAAGCTGTGAACAACCTGTTATATTCTGTGTGGGCGCCATGATGTCATCTATTTAGTCTGTTATGATGTCTGTTACTCCCTAAACATCATACTTCATTGCAAATCCCTAAAAGGATAAACAGCTGCCTTTGAGTAGTGTTGCCTGAAATGCCTGAAACAGTCGTGGGTGGCTTCGATGAAGATCAGCCCCGGCGTAGAGGTCAAATGTGACACTGGCCATGTCTGAAATGTTGACTCATTCACTAATAGTGCACTGTATAGGGTATAAAATGCATACAAATACACCAAATACATTGTTTTGTTATATATTTGCATATAGTGAACAAGTGAACATTTTGCATTGAGCCACTGATCTCTTCTGGAGGTTTGACCTTTCACCTTTCACTTTTCACCTTTCACCCGGTCACCTGACAGCGGCTGGCCCCAGCGGTGGATTGGCTGGACTACCTGAACTCGGCGCTGGCCCCTCTGGAGCTGAACGACACAGAGCCAGTGGTGGTGTACGCTAAGGAGTACCTGCAGCAGGTGTCCGACCTCATCTACAAGACCGACCGCAGGTGAGGGGTCATCTCGGGGGCGTGGGATTGGACTGGGGGTTATGACTTCTGATTGATAGAGGGGGGGTTTCTGGTAAAGACAGACTCACATCTAGCCTCGCTGTCGCACCAAGCTTGTAGACGGAGTTTGGTCTGGCAAACCTCCCATAAACAGAAGGTTAACAGAGACAGGATCAACAGGCATCTTACAAATGTCTCTCTGTACTACTGGACAAAGCTACAACCAGTCAGACCACTGATTCAGATGACGTATGCGTAGCATTTGTTTTTCATTGTTTCTGGAATTTTCCTGACCAGGAAGAACTGAGAATAGGCAAATTGGCCAGACTGACTTGAATGCGAAATTCAGTGTAGCGTCACAGGCAGTATGGCTGAGCCCAGGCTAACTGAAATCTGCAATTCCACTGAGTTCTCATTCTGCATCAGTCATCGCAGATTATACTGTGGCCTGTAGCTGAACCCTTTGCAGGCAATTTCGATGAACATTTATCATTTAGCAGAATAATATAAAACATATTCTAACAGTATAATATTATGAGCATTTATACAGCTTCACAGTATATCAATATAATAATACAATGTATATCATATAGCAATATAAAAATATGAACATTATAAACTTTACATATAGAGAGTGAAGGAGGCAAGGTGTACCTTACAATGGCAGTAGTAGGGAGCACAGTAGAATACCTAGTGTCAGTATAAAATTGGAATAGAAATTCAGTCGGCCTCTGATGTACCTGCATGCTTTATGAAGACAGACCGCAGGAGAAAGTACACTGCCATCGGTATGCTGAAGTGTATTGATGCAAAGAATATATGCAGCATCACAAACTATAGTATATGAATGATTGCACCGGTTAATGGAGGCTTCTGTCCTCTTCAAGTAATGCTGTTCGATCTCTCTCTGGGTCAGAGTAGAACTTTGTGTTGTGTTTGGGGCCCATAAATCCAAGTGCCAGATCAGCACCTCTGATAATGAATTATTTGTCTTGGACTTGCGACCCTGCAGCCTGGCTGTGCTAAAAAAAAATCATCATTCTCACAGCAGGCAGAGTGGCCTTTCAGTGGCGAGTGATAAACTCCTCCTGCGTGTTGCTGACTAGCTGCCCGTGTGGGAGATGAATGACCACCACTTCTTCTGACCTTTTGGGCTTCCTTCACCGAGTTGAAGAAAAGAGAGGTCTTTATGCCTACTCGAATTGCTCTCGGGTTCATTGAATGTTTTTGTTTCTTTCTCTTTTTTTCCCTCTTTTTTTCCCCCCTCTCGCCTACTCCCTCCTACACTCGTCTCTCCTTCATTCGCTCTGCTCGTCCTTCCTGCTAGTCTGCTGAATAACTACATGATCTGGAACCTGGTGCAGAAGGGAGCGACTAGTCTGGACCAGCGTTTTGAGAACGCCCAGGACAAGCTGCTGGAGAGCCTCTATGGTACCAAGAAGGTGCGTGTCTCTGCCTGTCTGCTGTGGAGGAGTTATCTGCTGTAGATGGACGCAGATAGACACAGCTCCACAGCCCCAAACACTCAAAGACGTGTCAAGCTTTCATCCACCTTATGTGGTTTTACCAAGCCTGTAGGTAGTGTTTTGCCACTGTTCTAAAGGTGTGAGTGTGTATTGTGTTTATGTGTGTGTGTGTGTGTGTGTGTGCGCTTAAGTTCTCTTCAAATGATCTCTGTGGCCCTGTTTACAGTCTTTTATACCATTGAGTAAGTCTGCTGTTCTAAAAGTGTGTGTGTGTGTGTGTGTGTGTGTGTGTGTGTGTGTGTGTCTTTGTGCGTCAGTCATGCACACCTCGGTGGCAGACCTGCATCGGGAACACGGACGACACACTGGGCTTTGCCCTCGGCGCCCTCTTCGTCAAAGCCACGTTCGATAAACAGAGCAAGGAGATCGTGAGTACAGACGAGTACAGACAGCACAGCCCCACACACACACACACACCATGGACCTCGCCCTCGCAACTCTGCTAAATATAATTCATGCATTCAGCGGTGATCTTCTCATATAACTGTGTTGGGGAAACGGGATATATTATTTGCCATAATACAGGCGGTCTATTGACGTCATGGTAACACAGACAGAAGATGTGAAACGTGTTGCGCTGAGCACATTCTGGATGTTGTCCATGTGACAAGGAGGCACGAGGACTGAGAAGTCCGTTACTGCCCCCCTGTGGTCATCATGGACACTACATGCTGCACTCACTACAGTTGAGGCTGTTTCCCAGCAGTTTTGTCTTTTAACCCTGTTTTAACCCTCCTTTCCTCAGGCAGAGGAGATGATCAATGAGATCCGCTCAGCCTTTAAGGACTCTCTAGACAACCTGCACTGGATGGGTGACCAGACGCGACAGGCAGCCAAGGACAAGGCAAGATAGATGAGTCTAGAACTGGCTCACTACACATACACTTGGACTCACTCACTCACTCTCTCTCCCTCTTACACACACATACACACACACACACACATTTAGACTCACTCACTCTCTCTTTCTCTGTTTCTGTCTCTGTCTCTCTGTCTCTCTGTCTCTCTGTCTCTCTCTCTCTCTCTCACACCCACCCACACACCCCAGGTAACGAATGTCCTGTCTCAACACTTTTCACATAGTTTCCCACACAATAATGATTTATTTGTTTTGTTTTTAACTTTTAATGGGCTACTTAAAAGTCAGCCTCACCTTACCATACCACTGTGAATTAATGGAACTTCTGATGAAGCATTTAATCATCATTAGTGTCGGTGTGTGTGTGCGTGCGTGTGTGTCTCATCAGGCTGATGCCATCTATGACATGATTGGATTTCCTGACTTCATCCTGGACCCTAAGGAGCTGGATGATGTCTATGATGGGGTGAGAACTCTCTCCTTTACCCCAGATGCAGGATGGACAGATGGATAGATAGATGGATAGAAGGATACATAGAGGATAGAATGATAGATACATGTTTAGATGGAAAGATAGACAAATGAATGGATGGACAGACAGACAGATTGACGGATGGGCAGACAGATCGATCAAGGCCATCAATATCTGTTCCTTACAGCAGCACATTAAACTCAGTTTAAATCTACAGTAGACCTGTGCATGGAAAACAGCAGATGCTTCACTTATTACCATAGAACAGTACAGTCACACACCAGCGTAGCTGACTCTGGATCAGCTTTGGATGTAGATCAGAGCCAGGTCAGCTCCATATCTGTGCCAGATCTGTTTGCCCAGCAACCTCGTCCTCTGTCAACAGCACTAGATACAAGGTAGCTCACCCCCCACCACACACACACACACATACACATACACACACACACACACACACACACACACACACAGGTGCGTGCACACATACACACACACACACACACACACACACACACACACACACACACACACATACACACATACAAACATACACACATACACACAAACACTTGCACTCACACACACACACACACATACACACATAAACAAAAACACACGCACACACACACACAAACACCAAACACACACACACACACACACACACACACCCCTTTGCTCTAAACTAATTAGAAAGGATCCGTGCTATCTGTGGCACCGCGGTTGTCTCTCATTAGCGGACGTGGGCACTAATAAGTGTCTAACGTGGCTGGTGTCAGGAAGCCGTGTCCGTCTGCAGAAGTGTGTGTGTGTGTGGCGCTGTGCCTGGAATAGGGCCGCGCTGCTTAATGTCCCTTCAGAGATGCAGCGCGTCTCCTAATTACCACGGCCCGGCGAAGCCATTATTCACTGACACTCTTCACAGTTGCCCTGAGCGAGGCCCCTGTGCGTGCGTGTTTATCTTACATCTAATGACTTTAGACAGCAGAAGATGTATTGCGCACGTCAGTAGGAAGACCGTTGGGAGATGATTATTTTCAGGTCGGGCATATTTTGAAGGAAGTGGAGGTGAATTTTGTTGACTTACTGTACCCTCATTACACAGTTCTGAAAGATTAAACTGGTTCCTCGCCTAGATTATAGAAACGCTGGTGTTGCTACTCTGTGTGTTTTTATATTTGGTTGACTATAGTACGATGTGTCGGAGGACAACTTCTTCCAGAACATGCTCAACTTCTATAACTTCTCGGCTCGTGTGATGGCTGATCAGCTGCGAAAACCGCCCAATAAAGACCAGTGAGTTTACTGCCCACTCTGTGGCCATATCAGTGTTCCTGATCAAGCACTCAAGGATGACGTCCTTTTGTCTCTATGTTTGTGTGTGTGTATGTACTTGTGTGCATGTGGTGTCTCTATGGACGTGAGTTTTGGGGGTTGAGTGTGTGTGTGTGTGTGTTGTATGGATGTTGTTGTCATTGTATATGGCTGTGTGCTAAACATGTTTGTTTGTTTGTGTATGGCACTAAAAGTGTATGAGTGCATGTGGTTTATGTGTGTGTCTGTGTGTGTGTGTGTGTCTGTGTGTAGTCTATGTCTTTGTGTGTGTGTGTGTGTGTGTGTGTGTGTGTGTGTGTGTGTGTGTGTGTAAAGCTGTTTTCCTACTATATCTTGTAAACTAACACTAATATTCTCTCATAGGTGGAGTATGACTCCACCCACAGTCAATGCCTACTACATGCCCACCAAGAATGGCATTGTGTTCCCCGCAGGAATCCTACAGGCCCCCTTTTATGCTCACGACCACCCCAAGTGAGTGTGTGTGTGTGTGTGTGTGTGTGTGTGTGTGTGTGTGTGTGTGTGTGTGTGTGTGAATCAATACTTGTGTGCATGTTTGCAACAGCAAAGCTATTAGGAAATCATTTGGCGAGTATGTTATGACTGAAGAATAGGAATAATGGGGTGTGTGTGTGTGTGTGTGTGTGTGTGTGTGTGTGTGCGCGTGTGTGCGTGTGTATGCATTTGTGTGTATGTGTGTGTCCTTTTGTCCAGAGCCCTGAACTTTGGAGGCATTGGAGTTGTAATGGGACATGAACTCACTCATGCATTTGATGACCAAGGTTGGTATGCATTAGATTTTCTGAAGAATTGAAGTCCCATTCAAAAGTGCAAGACCAGAATATCAATGAGAACAGAACAATCTCTTACAGGCAAACACAACATTACTTTTCTTTTCTTTTCCCTCCGCAGGGAGAGAATATGACAAAGACGGGAACCTTCGACCGTGGTGGCAGAACTCCTCAGTGGAGGCTTTCAAGAACCGGACCGAGTGCATGGTGGAACAGTATTCCCAGTACACCATCAATGGAGAACGCATCAATGGCAAACAGACCCTCGGGGAGAACATCGCAGACAATGGAGGACTCAAGGCTGCATATCACGTAAGATGTGGTGGAGCTGAAAGAGAACTGGAGAAGTTGAGACACTGAGAATGTTGTTAGCTTGCTGGGGCTTTGAAGCTCTTGTCAGTGCACTAGTTCAAGAACAGGGATAAGTGACAAGAAGGCTAACAAGAAAAATTCTTGTGAGTGACCTCGCAACAAACCTGTAAAGTTTGGCACTGTGTTATGACAGACACAGTGCATATAAATCTAGCTGCAGTCAACTCAGAGTGCGTGGCAGCCCTTGTAATAAAAGAGCTTTGAGTCTTTGTTTTATAAGGATATTGAAGACACAAAAAGTAATTTAAATAGAAAACTCCATGAAACTCCCCATTAAATCTGTTAAGTCAAGTGATAAGGACCGTAAAGAACTCGCGTCAAGAGAGGGACAGGAGCAGACTGATTAAATGTGCAGCTTTCACTGGCACAAACAGTCTTAACATTTCTACACCACTGCGTCTTGTCAGAGTCAAGGACTAAAGAAGACACAGTGGTGGAGAAGCCCTGGGGTTCTTTCTCATCTGACTACACATCGCCAGACTTGGAACCAATCTATACACTCTATACTGAATACACTCAAGTTTATGAATTCTGTCCTGGAGCATTAGAGATCCATATAGCAATAACACTTTTTTTACAGTTCCTTTTACAGTGTATCCAATATTGTATGCAATACAGTATTATTACATAATTATGTAATTGTATGTAATACACTGTACATAAAAGGTGTAATATTATGTACTTAGACTGAACACAAATCCTAATCCTAACAATATGACACAGTGTAAGTACATGATGTTACATATTATTATAGGCTTTGTTACACTGTACTTCATGATGTAACCCTAATCTTCCGTCTTTTTTATTGGTAATCTTTTACCACAGTCATGACCAGGATCCTGATGTTTGTGTTACACTAAACTCGTGTGGTATTTGCAGGCTTACAGGTCGTGGGTTCAGAAGCACGGAGAGGAGAAGAGATTGCCTGCCGTAAACCTCACCAATGACCAGCTGTTCTTCGTGGGCTTTGCACAGGTATGTTTGCTCAGGAGAAGGAGCGTTTTTAAAATGACGCATTGTTGAGTGTCCTCTGCAGTGCTGTCTGTTTGCTTAGTACTCAGCAGATTGTCAGCGTATAGGAGGGAATAAAGGAAATGGATTAATTTTTGACCTTGATGTTTTTTCCCATTTGTCTGCATATTGTTCAGATACCGTGAAATAACAAAATCTTGAAAAGTCCTGATGTCATTTGGTTTTGCTTATCACTTACTCTGTCTCTCTCTCTCTCTCTTACTCTCTCTCTCTTTCATCTTACTCATTTCCTCCTCGTTCCTCTCACCCACCCCACCCCACCACACCCCCCCTCATCTCTGCACCAGGTGTGGTGTTCAGTGCGGACCCCCGAGAGTGCTCACGAGGGTCTGATGACCGACTCCCACAGCCCCCCCAAGTACCGCGTCTTCGGCACGCTGTCCAACTCGCCGGAGTTCGCCGAGCACTTCCAGTGCCCCCGCGGCTCCCCCATGAACTCCGGCCACCGCTGTGAGGTCTGGTAGTGGCCCGCACCACACGGCACCGTCCACAAGGGGGCGCAAGTCTATTGGTCTGCCCCGCCAAGACACAGTCGGAAGTGAGGAGGAAGACGACGAAGAGAAAATGGGGCAGATTTTCAAGCACTGGACTTTTTTATTTCTGTCATTGTTGTTGCTGTTGTTGTTGTTGTTGTTGTTTTGTCCCTTTGATGATGATGCTGGACTCTGAGCAGTGGTTCAAGGTCAAGAGTGAAGACATAAGGTGACTCTAGAGGGACAGAAAGAGAGAGAGGGAGATGAAGAAATGAAGAGAAAACACACCAATGAGTGATATCTGTATTTTCCAGTGTTTGAAGGTTACCATGGCTCTCTTTCTCTTCCTTCCTCTTTTTCTCTTTCTTTTTCTCTCTCTTTCTTTCCCTCACTCTCTCCCCATTTCTGCAGAAGGCCTCACTGACCTGTAGGCTTCTTTTATTTATTGTTTGCTGGACTGACGAGCAGAGAAAGAAGGCGAGGGTCCCAAGAATCGGATCCCTCCTGCCCTGACCTCTCTGTGCTTCTGTGCTTGTTGTTTTGCTATGTGCCCTGTTTACAACATCATCTTCTGGTGGACTAAAATTCAAACAACTGTGAGGTCACGGGTTGAAGGTCGAAGGTCACAAATGGAGCTACAGTGCTGTGAGGATCCCAGAGAGGCTCTTGTAGTCATGACAACGAAGTGCTCTGTCCTTGTGCCCTCATGAGACGAGGGACTTCCGTCCTTATATGACGTCCCAGGATTTGTGTTGTTGTGTATGTCACCCTACAGGAAAACCGCGACCTCAAAAGAGCAAGCCATGTTCCTCTTAGATGGCAAATATGAATACAGGGATGCCCACCACTAGCTTATCTACCCTCACTGGTGTGTGTGTGTGTGTGTGTGTGTATGTGTGTGTGTGTGTGTGTGTGACAGTGACAGAGAGAGAGGAAGAGAGAGAAAAAGAGAGTGTGTGCGGGCTTACGCAGATGTGTTCTGACATTGATGTATTTTATTATCGACAAGGTTGAAATGAGATTCATTGCAAACTGCTTCTTGCCAAAGAATGTCTTTTTTTCCCTTTGTTACCAGTAGTCCGTTGTTGTTCTGCCGTTCAGTGTCCAATGTCCCCTGCTCTTTTTTCACTTCCTTTCAGTCAGTGGAGTCTCCATTTTTTGCTTACAGTCTTTTTCATTTAAACTGGGATTAAAGAATCCTTGTTGTAATGTAAGGGTGGTGACATGATTTTTAAATCCCAATCTCAACTGTATTTATCTAAATACGACTGCATAACTGCTGGCTATCACGCAAGCATTCACTTGCATTTATTTCTGGATCCTTAGTGATGCATGTCAGTCAGTGAGGGTGGTCTTGTGAGCTGTGATCACGTGCTCATTAACGTCAGATGTATTTGGCCGTACACATTGTAGTATTGGTGCATTAACAACTTGTCATCCTTGAACACAGCCCACTGTGTGTATGTGTGTGAGTGTGAATGCGTACAGGCATCTTTGAACAAGAATGTATTGCTTGGCAGTCACACCTTAGAAAAACTGCATCAATGCAATATTAGCCATCAGGTTTGCTCAAGTGATGTCAAAAGTTGTGTTCCAGATGCCACTAGATGCACATGACAGATGAGGGTTTTTTCATTTATTTTCTCTTTAAGTCTTTCACGCAGCTCTTCATTTTTGGGCAAAGTCTCTCTAAATGTTTGTTGTATGTTCAAGTGTTTAGCCATGTGGTGAATCCCACTAATGGCTGAGCACACAATATGTATCTCACCTACCATGTGTGGGTGACTGCAAGTGTTGTGGAGGATGAACATGATGATTCTGATGCTGATCTTATCATATCGGAGTCTTTTTTGTCTAAATTCTTGATAGCAGGCAACTTGAATCAGTGTCAGATTCTTATTCTGAAGCTTCCTAATAGCAAGCAAGTGGACCCAGTTGCTGAATCTGAACTGACCTTAAGGAAACTGAAGTTCAAACAGATTTTGCCCAGTATAGGGCCATATCAGTCTAAGAGTTAGCAGCAGTTATAGAAGACATTGAACTGACTGGCTTTCTCTGGTACCTGTGACACTGTACCACTAAGTTACCACTTGTACCAAACTGCTTTTACACATTTTCATATGCTGCCATTTTTATTTGTTTGTATTTGAGGGTGGAAAGGAACCAAAACCCTTTAGATGGAGAAAAGAGGGGAGACTTTGTGGCTCCCCCACGTGGTTTGGTGTCTTGTGTAAACAATCAGTGACCTGTCAGCCAGCAAAACAATGACAGCCACAGCTCAGCCTTCCTTGCCTATCACCCCACAAATCACAGCACCTGTAATGACCAAACTGACGATTTATGTGGGCATTCTTAGAAACTACCGGAACAAAGTACCGGAACGTGTGTTATCATTCTCAAGGGGGGAAGAGTGCATAGCTTAGGGGACTGGTCTCTGATGCCCATTGACTGCTTCATGTGCTTGGTCACAAATTGGAGCAGGGTTGAGGTCACATGCTGGGGGTTAAAGGTCATTTAGAATTGGGTTGGAATTTAGGGTGGGTTGTAGAGGTTAGCCTTAAATAACTGCAGAGTGACTATGTAGATAGCAAATGAAGAATTATATATAAATGAATATATATTTAAAGTGCAAACATGATTGAAAAACTTGAAATGTGTAAAAGCCTTTAAATAGCCAACTCATGCCATTAAGTGTTTCTGGGCTCTTTCTGGTTGTGCTGTGTGTCGGCCTCCGACATTTTCCTCTCTGTCTCTCTCTAGTTTCAGCCCTAATGCTTGGTGGTCCACCACTCGGGGCCTTGCCGCCAAGACCCAGGAGGACACCAGGCCGATGAGGCATGCCAGTTCATCCCAAATAGTTCAGTAATGTCCTGAATGCTGCTGAATTGTTGAAGACCAGGGGATAGTGGCAGCCCTACATGGCCCTATGGTTCTGACCCACATGTGGTGAAAACCCATTTGGGCCCCAATCTAGGAGTGGTGTTTGCTTATGTGCCATTAAGGACAGTGATTAAAGGCCATTTGATTTGACAGGTCAGACTAGGTCCTTTAGGTCCATTTCCCAAGGTCATGATCGACTTGTTCACATAATCATCTTGTGGAGTGTTGCCTTATTTAATTTGACTAGCATACTTGCTCTTAAATTGTCTTTGGCATTTTGTCTCTCCTCCCCTCCCCCCTTTGGATTTGTTTTTATATTTGTGTTGATGTAAAACTGTTCATAAGTATTTTACTCCAAAAAGTGAAAATTCTTTTTTTTTTAACAAAAGGAATTGCCCACCCAGGACAATGTGCCACCCAGCCTGTAGTACAACATTCCATATAGTATTCACCTGTAAACAGAGAAAAATAAATAAAAAATAAAGTATATACATTGTATACACACTGGATGTTTCTTGTAATATACCACACACATTAAAAAGTATTACCACCTCACAGTTACATCATGATCCGTTTTTAACTGTTTTCAGATTGTTCTTGTGTCCAGACTTTTCTTTGTGAAGTACAGTCGAAAATAAATGCAGCTGACCATTCTTTAGACAGTAACATTAAACCATTATTGCAAAGTGTTCACATCTACGCCATCTACGTGGGATAAGATGGAAGTCAGGCTTTGATATTTAGTGTGGAATAATTTATAAAAATGTTTTTTTCTAAGGCGTACATGCGTTTGTTGATGTTTACCTAAACGAAGTCACAGAACTTTTATTTTGAAGTAAGCGTACCATTGGTATTGACCCGGAAGTGGAGTCTATATGCTCTTTGAGTGGTTGGTGGGTTGTTTTTCTAGGCCGAATAATTTATGTTAATAATTAAACAATAAGTGGAGGTGAAGGGTGTACAGCACACCGAGACATTTCCCTATTTTGTGGTCAGGTACGTATGAGCTATTTTAACACAATTGCGGAACATGTTCAATGTTAGATTCTTGAAAACGCGATCAACGTTTAGTAAGGCTTGGCTTGAGTGCGATGGATAAACATTGTAGCAAACGTCATCATAGAAACTAGCAGGCTAACATAGACATAGTTTTGCGGTATGTAAGATTGGGATGGTTTTAAACTCAGTTCTTCAGGTGTTACGTGACTCACTGAAACATTCGAAGTTTCTTTTCAAATTAGGTTTCTCAGATTGCTAAATTGACTAGCTGTCAAGAGCTGTCAAGTTGGCGCAAGGGTAATGGGTAACTTGGGTGAGGTTAACTTTAGCAGCCAAGTCATTGGCAGCCTAATGTGTTGTAAAGTTACCTTGGTGCGTGTGTATAGAGTACGCGCCCAGATGCCCAGTAGAATATTTTTCTTCAAGTCTTTGACATGTGATTCCTTCTAATTAGCTTAAGGTTTACTTTAAGGATCACGTTTATTTATTGAACGCTGTAACGGCAGCCCAACTTCTAGAGTTGACGGCGGGTTTTAACATTATTTTTTCCTGATTTTTTCTTTCTTTCTTTTTCTCTTTAGCCGCCGTGACCTCATTAACTAGCTAACTTAGAGGTCTAGCTGCTTTTTACTGTCACATCATTAGTTGTGTACGTCTTACTGTCTGATAAGGGAAAATACAGTCTGTCGAGGGGGGAAATCCACAGACTTTCGTGTACCATACTACTGAGTCGATTAAGACAACTGTTGAAGTTTCGATTTCTCCCTAGCTGTTAGGAGACATGGCCTAATGCTTTTTTGAACGCTTTGCAAGTTTCAGTCCCCAGACTCTACAGCATGTTTATTACCAATTTCATCTGTTCTCTGTTTTGTAGTTGTTTGGCTGATTTAATTGCTGTACAGTCCTTTTTAATGTCTAACTCTGTTGATATAATGGTTTAATTTGTTAAAGTCAAGTGGTAGACACTGTATCACAATGATGTGACAATGAGCAGCAATGTAACAATCAACGTTATGGTTCATTTACAGTCTTAGTCTTCCAGTCGACCTCTGACCTCTCACCTTTACCCTTGCAGCTCACCGCAGGGATGAGCACGCAGATGGAACGCCGCGGGATCCACGTGGACCAGTCGGAGCTGCTGTGCAACAAAGGATGCGGTTTCTATGGCAACGCGGCCTGGAAGGGCCTCTGCTCCAAGTGCTGGCGGGAGGAGAACCAGCGCGAGCGGCAGAAACAGATCCAGGATGACTGGGCCCTGGCAGCACGGTGAGGGAGCCATTGGCAGACGGGGGCAGTGGATGGCTACCGGGCTGTGATGCAGCGCCATCACTAGGGTTGTGGCTGTGCTCATGCTCTGACTGCCATACCAAAGAGCCGCGCTCTTTGGCGTTGCGGTCAAAGTCCATGTTTGATAGCCCAGAGACCTGGGTTTGAAGCCAGGTCGGGCTACACTGACCTACCTCCTGCTAAACATTTGGGCCACTGGGGCTAACAACTTTGCACCTTTGGAGTTTCTTTGCAAATTGTGTTTCTCCGATTGCTAAACTGACTAGCTGTCATTAGGTCATTGATTAGTTAATAAATAATGTTGGGCGTGGTGCCCTTTGCAGGCCATCTGTCAGTGCATGACCTTTAGAATCATCCAGTCATATCACTCTCATGTCACTCTCACTCTACTGCACTTGTGTAGCTAGCAGATGATGAGGCTGGAGTTTGATTGAATACATGTAGCTGCCCACTGAAGGCCTAACAGGAATGTTTACAGTGCCTTGTTTCTGCATTCAACTTTCAAAAGAACACGTGCGTCATAGAATCACATTAAGTTTAACTGTTGCAGATGTTTGCCCTATTCTAAACATTTACCAGACTAAGAGTGTAAATCATTCTCTGGGCCTCCCTTTAAAAGTGAGGAGATGTCTCAGGGATTCAGAGAGATGTTTAACAGATATCAAAGACAGATTATCAAAGACAGAATGTTGTGTTTTTTGGGGAAATGTTATTATATATTTGTAGTAACACATGTATATGTCTTACAGCAGATGTTTAGTGAGGGATAGACCACTTTAACCCTTTAAAATAACCTAAATGATTGGTAAGGATATGCATAGTTTATGCAGGATATGCAGTCTTTTTTCCCCACAGCTTATGAAGGCTGCCCACCTTTCTTTCTTTTGAATACAACACCTTTGCTGACAAGCCCTGACCACACCCCCTTTCACCCGTCAGTGTATACTCATTTTCTTATGTACACTTGACATTTATGTACTCAGCAGTAGCAGCAATGGCAGGGCAGGTTAAACAACAACTGTACAAGGAAAGCACAGTCTGTTTTCATCTGTCAAAAGTACACTTCCACCTGTCACACCTACACTTGTTTATAAACCCACCAGCATGTCCAGTTTTGAGTTCCATGGAGACCGAGGGCACACATACATTGGCTAGTACAATAGCTACATTTACTTGGATACTTTTAATCCGATTAGAAACAGAATAACTACTCATTCGGAATAGAAATGTAAACATAAACACCTCGATTGGGATAAGTTTGTTTGATCCTATTAAAATTTTAATCGGATTGTAAGGGGTGGTGTAGTTTGTTGCAGCCTAACTAATTCTGATTGTTTCAGATGGGTTTCTATGATGTATTGTCCAACTAGCAATAACACGCCCATCCTTAACCTGCTACCTGCGTGCGACAGTGGCTATCCGAACGTATTGTGTCTTTATTGTAACTGTTGTGTAAACACTACATCGGCTAGTACACCAACAAGGACATAACAGTGTACACTCATGCCCTCATGTCCTTTGAGTTTTGCATCACATCTAGTCTTTGTTTACAAACTGACGTAGATGAATTGTTTCTGATTATTACTAACCTATGAATGTCCTTGTAGGTTATGCACATGTTTATTCCTAAATGTTTTTAATATACAGTGCTTTGAAAATGTAGCTGAGTGTGTTTTCGATAATGTAGTGTTTGTATTGTGAGCCGTTTTTGAGAAAAGTGTCTAATAACCACATTGGTTTCTGTGTGTAGACTGCAGAAGGAAGAGGAGGCAGCTTATGCCAGCACCCAGCATGAACCCCAGTCACACTCCTCCATATCCCCCTTCTCCAAGTTTGAGGACAAGAAGACCAATGTCAAGTCCCGCAAGGTCACCACGGTCAAGAAGTTCTTTAGTCCCTCAGCCAGAACCCCTCCAAAGAAAGGTACCCTTGAAGACCACCTGTATCTCTCTCTCACAGACACACACACAGACACACACACAGACACACACACACACACACACAAACACACACACAGACACACACACACTGTGTACACACAGCTAGCTAGGTTCGGGTTAGGTTCACACACGTTCACACACCTTCCATGGTTTTCAACTAGGTAACTGTGAAATCATCCCTTGTTGTGTTAGCCATCATGTCAATACAAGTTTAGGTTTCTGGGTAACACAGTTTGTACTTGTAGATTGCTTTTATTTCAACACTGTGTCCAAAATATTCAGGTGTCAGATGTCTATTATTTTTTTGGCCATATTGATATGTGTCTTGCCCTTTTGCCCTAACTTGGGTCCAATACACATAACCCGTCATGTTCCCCTCACCCTTATTTTTCCATTCGATGTTCAGCGTGTCCCTGGCATGTTTTATCTCCTTATGGTCTTTACGAATGCTGTCCCCGTAGACTCCATGCCTCCAGACACGCCATCCCCCGGCCCCAGCAGGGTGAACATGGACACAGACCAAGCCACACACGAGTTCATCAACTTCCTCAAGACCCTCCAGAAGCCCGGCCGCGAGATCTTCAAGCAGTGCCGCGCCTTCACAGAGACCATGGCCTACAAGAGGGTAGGAGACTGACTTCTCCACCACATCTGTTAAATGTGCTACATACACTAAAGCTGCGTCCCACATTAGTCTGTTTTCACCATTTCAGGACTGAAAGATTTGTGTCCACACGCATCATTTTTTTGTCTTGTTTTTTAATTTAATTTAATATTTTTTTGTTTCTTTGGTACATTGCCATAAAGGCTCCGTCACTGGCTCTGTTTGTCATGCGTCACCGCTCCAGGGTTTGAAAACAACAGACTAGTGTTGAAGGCAGGCAAGAACGTGACAACTTTGTTATGTTTATATTTAGCAGTTGACTAATGATGATGTAACCATGGTGCTGTCAGTGCACTGACAATATGTCTTGGGTCTGCTAGGGACATTTCTGTGTTTCTACCCCCTTTGTTCTCAGTGAGATTACACTTTTTTGTCTTTTTCTAAACAAAGAGGTTTGCAGGGTAATATGATTGGTGTGGAAATTTAAAAAAAGCCTGAGGCAGGATGTTTGTGTCACAGATTGCACCACAGTGATTCTTGCCACTCTCAGGCCTAGCAGAAGAGCTTAAAGTCAGTTGCCTGAGGGATGTGCTGCAGTAGCAGATCACAATAACTCAACAACAGATGATTTCTGTTTGTTACATGTGTGTGTGTGTGTGTGTGTGTGTGTGTGTGTGTGTGTGTGTGTGTGTGTGTGTGTGTGGGTGGGTAGAGGTGGTAGTGTTATCTTAGTTCTTGTTCTCATGGCCTTTTTATAGTCTCTGATGTCTACAAAACTTGAAGGAAAATGTATTGCACATGTGTCAGGTGTGGTGACGCCCCCCCAAAAAAGGGACTTTCTGTTACTTTGGGTATTTCTTAGAATGCTAGTGCTCTCCCTCAAAAAAAACATTCTTGAATGAAAAATCAGGAACTGAATTTAAAAGGAATGCTGAAGCCAGCTCCTACACAAACTGACTCCATCTTTTGAAACATATAAATAATAGCTATTTCCTATCTAAGTTTACAATTGGTCGTAGGTTAACCTCAGGTCATATTCTCATCGAGTCTAACCAGCATAAGACCCTTGTAATCATTATCCTTCATTCTGCTTCTTCTCTGGTGTTTCACTTGTGTGCTGTAGAGACCACACCCTTATAGCAGGTGCTTGTGGAGTGCCTCCAAGCCCCAAATTGCATCAATGCACTCCTGGCTTGTGTTTCTCTGAAGCGTCTAGGGACTACTGTTTTGAACACTCACTCCATGGCTACCACAGTGTTTGCCCAACAATGTTTTTAGGAAATCACAGTCCAGATTAGGGCCAGATCTGGGCCACAGGCAGTTAGTTTGTCTGAAACAACCCAACAGTAACTAAAAACTATCCAAATTGAATAAATATGTATTCGTCAGCTAACCAAACACTTTTAAATACCTAATTGAGCCCATTTACTTGCATCACATAACCGGGTTATTGGAATAAACTGGTTATTGGAATAAACCGTTTATTGTTGTTTACATGAGTAAACTCGTGTTCAACAATAAACGGTTTATTCCAATATTCCAGTATTTTGATAACCAACGTCAAGCAAGTTTACATAATGATCAAGTGTCCACGTTCATGACACTTAAACCAAGCCCAAACACAGGCTACTACTACAAGGCCTACTATTTTACTCTTTCTACATGTCTATGATTTTACTACTGTATTTTCAAAACTTGACAGTTAAATTCTTTGTCGCGAGTTTTTATGTTGCTACTAGACGTTATTTTGTTACAGCTGCTCGCATGATGTCAACATAGTTTTCGACGCATGTGCAGTTATAGAACAACGACAATAACCCGAACATGCTGGCTGTATGTCTTGAGAGAAATCAGTTTATCAGCCAAAAACCTACCTGTGGGAATCGGGTTTCTCATAAACCGATTACAGCAATAAACGGGTTATTGTAAACTGTTTATTCAGTTTATATGAGCACTTAAATAAACTGATTACTGCAAAAACCCGATTATAAACTGTTTATTAATGTACATATAAACACGCTCATTGTGTTGGTGACTCTGACTGACACTGGGTTTCAGTCTGTCAGTTGGTAACAAGAAAAGAACACTACTTTAACACTAAACACTAAAATATTAGACATTGTAACTTTCAGGACATGCCCGCAGAGGATCAGTCTGAGTGTGTCCAGGACTTCTACCAGAGCCTCTCCGATAAGCTGCACGCTCACTACAAAGGTAAACTTTAAACCCGACTTCCTTTGCAAATCCGCTTATATTTCCATTCAGGTGTGCTAAAGTGTGATTAAATCCGATTTTGGCTTTGGCAGTCGCTTCAGTTTCACTCCAGATCAGTGCCAATCAGCTGTTGTGGGTGTTAAGTTTTAGATCACCGAGACTCGTGTGTGTGTGTGTGTGTGTGTGTGTGTGTGTGTGTGTGTGTGTGTGTGTGTGTGTCTATGTCTTTGTATCTGTTTGTGTATCTGAGTGTTTTTGTGTGTGTGTGTGTGTGTGTCTGTCTGTGTGATTTGTGTGTGTGTGTGTGTGTGTGCAGGGGCTACGGAGAGAGTGGAGGTGGTGATGGACGAGGTGGAGAAGTACATGATGAACCGGCTGTATGAGGACGTCTTCTGCCCCGAGACCACGGACGACGAGAAAAAGGACCTGGCCATCCAGAAGAGAATCAGGTGAGCCCCAGCAGAACCATCACAACCAGGTCACTGCAGCTGAACTGAAACAGGACACAAATCACACACACACACGGGTCATCCCCAAGGCAGATGGCTTTCACAGCTGTATCAGGCTCACAGAGAGATCAGTCTACCCTCACACACACACGCACACACACACGCACGCACACATACACCCACACGCACACACACACACATGCACACATGCACCCACACACATACACACACACACACACACAAACACACACAGTCATTTGATATATGATATGATCCTGTAATCCATGTCTAAATCTAGGGATTTTCAATCCTATACCTGAGCCTATAACCTCTACACACACAGTCATGCACACATGCACACACACACACACACACACACACACATACACACACACACACACACACACACACACACACACATTTTATTCCATATTCTATTTCTCTGTACACTAGCAGCACTCTTTCTCTTTCTGTCCACACCTGTAGTCCTCATGAGTAACTGGACACACCTGAATGAGCTAAGTCAGAGTGTGTGCTAGGAGCGTGGGTAGGCAAGGGCTTTTATTTGGCAGGGCAAACTCAGATTCTGACCTTACAGATACGCAGTCAACAGAAACCTCACTGTTTTTTTTTTTTTACTGGATGGACGTTTCTGTCTTGAAGGAAGAAGTCATTGGTCAGAAAACAGAAATTGTTCTGAACGTATCGCTGCATTGACTTTTTATTAGTAGTTTCCATGTGTCATGTTGCCCATAAAATACATTCATACACACTTACAAGAACAAACTGAACTGGTAGTGCAACAGTCACTTTTCCCGTCATTGTGAATCAGCAATTTACAGTGTAATCAAATGATTCCTTGTTATTTTATGGGCCTCTGGTTGTGCAATGTAGGCCGTGCTCGAAGGACATATCCCACATTTTGAGGAATTTCGAAATATTGGCACCACCATCCACACATTCACCTTGGTTTCTCTACTTGTCATTTTATCCATCTGTGCTGTGTGACTGTACTTTCGGGAATCGGATCAAAAGTGCCCGTAATGTTAATCAGCTCTCTGTCTGTCTCAATCACTTCTGTGTCTGCCTGTGTGTCAGTCCTGTGTCTGTTCTCTCTCTTAAATGAATGGCTGCTTGACGCTTGATTAATCTCCCTCTTGTGTCTCCTTCTCCATCCCTCTCAGTAATAATCAGCTCTGTGTCTGCACTCCCTCTCATTACAGGGCGCTACACTGGGTGACTATTAACATGCTGGGAGTGCCTGTGAACGAGGAGATTCCCGCCGTCTCTGATAACGTGGTGAAAGCTATCACAGGTCAGTCTCTGTCTCTGTTAGTGCGACTGTCTGTGTGTATGTGACTGTATCAGTCCTGTAAGTATCTGTCACTGTCTGTGTGTGTGTGTGTCTATCAGGCCTGTTTTATGACTCTGTAAACACATCATCTCATCCAACTGATCTTGTCGTTAAAGTTGGATGACAGCATCAACTGTTTATCCTACTAAGCAGCAGTAAAAGCCCCAAATATTTAAATGCCCTGGAACCTAGATTACACATTTGCATTAGAGGCAAACAGAAATATGATCATAACCTGAATCTGAAGGGATCATAAATAGGCAATGTAAACAAGACAGGGTGAAAGAAGAATTTTATAATCTTTATTTTATTTAGTTTAGGAAAAAAATGACAAAGATTTCAATAGCATTTGATAAGCATATAAACCACAAAATTATTACATTTGGAAAAGAAGATACTAAAATGTTATAACCTTCTTCTTTTTTGAAGACTTTAGACTCAAAGTACAGTACAGGACAGTACATTCGGGGAAAGTATATCCTTTACACTTCCAGTATATCAGTGCTCTCTGGAGGTCAGTTGCTGCGCAGTTTAACAGCAGCAGTGTAACAGATCTTATCTTAAGGGTTACTTAAAGGTCCTTCTGTAGAGGTAACCCTCCACTTTGCGATTTTGTGGTGATCTCTTATCAATTAAACACATTTTATCTTGCCCTGCTCTTGGAATAAAAAGGCAGAAGTTTTTTAGAGAAGGCACCATGCTAGATATTTTTAACAAGGTCCCACTTTTAAAGGTTTTAGTCTTTTTGAAGTGCATTGATGTGTACAAATGTATTTAATGTATTTATTTATTTCATTGTGGGTTTTAATCTCACGTAATATTTATTACCTGTATTGGCCATGAAATAGCCATAGATGCTTAACTGGCAATAAACATAAACAAACAAAACAAACAAACAAAGGTCCTTCTGTCCCTCAGCTATTATTGAGGTGGACTCGAAGAGGGTCCCGCGGGACAAGCTGACCTGCGTGACCACGTGCAGCAAGCACATCTTCAACGCCATCAAGATCACCAAGAACGAGGCGGCGTCGGCCGACGACTTCCTGCCCACGCTCATCTACATCGTGCTGAAGGCCAACCCCCCCCGCCTGCACTCCAACATCCAGTACATCACACGCTACTGCAACCCCAGCAGACTCATGAGCGGGGAGGACGGATACTACTTCACCAACCTGGTGAGATTACACACACGCACGCACGCACGCACACACACACACACACACACACACACACACACACACACACACATACACACGCACACACACATACACACACACACGCTACTGCAACCCCAGCAGACTCATGAGCGGGGAGGACGGATACTACTTCACCAACCTGGTGAGATTACACACACACACACGCACACACACACACACACACACACACACACACACACACACACACACACACACACACACACACGCTACTGCAACCCCTCACGCCTGATGAGCGGGGAGGACGGATACTACTTCACCAATCTGGTGAGATTACACATGCATATATACACACACACACACACATACTTACAGGTATTACACATATATATATATATATATATACACACACACAGACAGACAAACACAGAAAATCCTGTGTACTCAGAAGGCCATAGATGGGTGGAATGGTGCGAGGGTGCATCCATATTGACACATACACACACACACACTGTCAAAATACTAGAGCTTTGTCAGCCTGGCAAAGAGAGTGTGCACACACACACTCACACAATGGTAAGTTTACGTGATAGGTCCTTATTTGCCATCTAGCCACACAAAGCTCTTCACCAGAGACTTTTGTTATATGTACACCAAACCAAGCAAAACATGTAAAAAATGAAAATGGAAATCATTGAACTACTCATGTTGGTAATCTGGTAGATTTTCATTAATGCTGTTGTTGCAGTTTGGAATACAGGGATCACTGTTATTTCACCAACCCAGATTGGAGTTTCCAAAAGCATGGTTGTGTAACTACCATCATTCACGATAGAGAGAATATCACATTTTATACACTCTGTCTGAGACGATTGCACAATAGTGCTTTTGGGGAAATAAACCCTAAATTCAGCATGACTGCTGATCATGCTCTCGTGACCAACCTATGTACCACTAGAGAGTGATTACTCACTGAGTGTATGCTTAAAGACTCAACCCACCTTTTAAATATTCTAATTTATAGATTTCAACGATGCATATGGGTGAGAGTAAATTTGTACTCCAGGGAGGGACAGAGAATCTGTGTATTTATTTATTTTTTTAGTCTTTGTACAACTGTAAGTCTCGTCTGTATATGCACTTTGTCTCTTTGGTGTTTCATATTCACTGTGCATCTGCATGAATCTCATTGCAGTGCTGCGCGGTGGCCTTCATCGAGAAGCTGGACGGGCAGTCGCTCAACCTGAGCCAGGAGGAGTTTGAGCTGTACATGTCGGGCCAGGCCTCCCCCCAGAAGCCCCTGAGCCCCAGGGCCGGCGGCCCCCCCTCTGCTTCCTCCACTTCCTCCTCAGGTTCCGCTGTGGCGGCGCAGGCCCACCAGAGCCTGGACCTGCTGACCGGGCTGGGCACGCGGCAGGAGAAGGTTCTGGAGGGCGCGCGCCGCCTGGAGCGGGACCTGATCGAGTGGTGCGACGGAGTGGAGACCAGCGTCCAGGACGTGCTGCAGAGGTTCCCTCTGGAGGGCGGAGCTGAGGGAGAGGGGGCGGCAGCGGCAGCGGCGGCGGCAGCAGCGTCAAACCCGGCCGACCCCACCGCCATCGACTCGGACAACGTGGAGAACGACAAACTGCCACCGCCACTCCAGCCACAACTGTTTGCTAGATAGCCTGCTACTGATGCTACTACTAACTCTAGCACCAGCTCCAGCTCCAGCATCAACCATCCACACCAGCCGCCCTCTCTCTCCCCAGGCACAGACAACACTCCCACCATACGGAAGCCATGGGGGGACAATCAGAGTGCAGCTCAGCCTGTCATCCACTCACCTCCTTTCACTTGCCATGCTTGACCTCCATTGTGTGCTTACCAGTGGGGTAGAGAAGATGGTGTCAGCACCTTTAGTAGAAGATGGTCTTGGACTCGCATAGACAAGCTTATACACACATGCACTCTTTCTCTCGTTCTCTCTCATACACAGACTTACAGCCACAGCCACTTACAGCCACTCTTAAAAACATACACATTCAGAATAGGGGCAACCAAGTGGGAAAATGTAACAGGTTTTCAAACAGGGACACACACACACACACAGACACTGAAATGAATAGGGCATGTACTCACTTTGTCACCACACACACAAACCCACACATGCACACACTCTATTCCCATGGATTTTTCCAAATACTTACACATCACAAGAGTTTCAGGACACGTGGTAGAGGTGTAGGTGTAGGATGGTGTAGACAAAAGATATGTATAAGCAAAACTAAAGAGGGCACATATGCTAGTTTAAAACAGCTGGCAAGCCCAGTCGCACCTTATTCAGTTTGGTGGGATTAATAAACGGGACACCAGGACTACATAAGACTACATAGGTTAGCTGATTATAATGAGACCTCCATAGGATAGCTGATTATAGTGAGACCTCCATAGGGTAGCTGATTGTAATGACTCCATGGGCTGTCGGGTACAGGAAATGCTTTTCTACCTCCATCCACAGGGCACAATCTTTAGTTTTCCCCTCCATCTTGAAGGAATCCCGTGCCAAATCCTTCTGACATAAATGTGTAACGTGTGGTACATGCAGGAGCCCCTTGACCGTACTCTAGTGGTATGTCAGTTTGCAGCCCAGAAACCCATGTAGTAGTGTTTTCTCCTAGGTGGCCAAACCCTGTATCATTATGCACTCTACCACCCCCCCCCCCCCCCCAAAAAAAAAGGCGGCATGAAGGAAAAAAAAAAACAGAAAGAGTAGGTTGGTTAATCAGAAAAAATACGACTTAAACTGGTTGCAAGCATTTTCATGAGCATGACTGCATTTTGTTTTGCGTCTGATGTTTTTGCTCAGATAGAATATGTTCAGAGTGTCACTGCCAACGTTAGCCCTTGATTTAGCCAGAGGTGACAGGGCAAGGCCAAGGCTTTTGAGCACTCTGTGTTAAAATCATCTGATAGAGCTGTTCTCTAGCTCTGGAAAAAGTAATGTGTAACTAGCATGTTTTTGAATTAACATGAGACCTATGGCTTCAAGTGATAAAACAATGACAGAAAGAATGGCCAATAATGGCAGTGTGTGCTTTTTGCTGGCCTGAACAGCTCTGGTACAGTTCAGCTTAAGCAGCAGCTACAGCTGAGCTACCTCAGTGCTTCAGAGATTGAGCAGCTGAGAATACAGCTAATATCGACACTGAAGCATCAGGGGGAAAAAAATGATAAAGTGTCATAACTTAAATGTATGCTAAATGCTCCAGGTCTCTTGCTCTGGGAGAGTTTGGCAACACTTTGTTTTTCCTCCTTTCATAAGACTGACATAACGTTGTCACAGACATGTCATGACAGATGCCCTAATCATCAGCAGCAGCAGCAGCACTTTTCGGTGCAATGTTAGGTGCCATGTTACCATAGCAGTAACTGTCTTGGCTGGTCATAAACTCTTTTTATGCCATGGCATTGTTCAGTTTCTCATTGGGCAATGACTACAGTGATGACTGACTGTCATAACATGTTTATGACATGCCTATGTCACTTTTATGACTGTAGGTTAAAGTGAAGTGTTACCAAAAGGTCTTTGGTATTAGTTTATGACTATATATTTTAGACTGTTGTTACAGCATTTATTTATTTATAGTAATGACTTAATGTGTCAGGTATTTAAGCACAGTTGAGTTTTTCTTGGATTTCTTGGTTTGTTTCAGCCATCATGACACACAAATTTCTAATTTTTCAGTGTGGGTTAAGCATTTCTAATGGTCTCTGTTTTTAACCAGTAACTCTTAATATGTCGCCACTGACAGAAACATTTTTGAAATTTATTTTATTACAGAACCTTGAAGTTTGCAGTGTCATTTGGTGTGGGTCAAGTCTCTGAGGTCTTGAGTCTTCTATTAAGGCTTGAAGTCCTAAGTATGTCCCTGTACACTGCAATTCAAGGCAAACAATGACCCATATGACATGTCCCATTAATTAAAATGTGGTTTGTCTTTGAAGTATTTAAATAGCTGTGGGTCGTCCCATGTCTATAAGTACAGTGCATAGTGGTCTTAAGTTGTATTTATGAATTGCATTGCGATGAATAAAAATGATGAAAAACCCTTTGCTTCTCATTTTAAGTCACTTGTCTGGTGATTTTCTGTACCCTATCATTCTTGTGTGTGTGTGTGTGTGTGAGAGAGAGAGTGAGTGAGAGAGAGAGAGCGTGTGTGTGAAATAAAAACGCATCAGGTGGTCTTGTACAAGTATGTTGACTTTGAAAACAAAACTTGACAATTTTGGTCTTTAATGTCACCACTTCCTCAATTAAATCATTTATATATGACTTCCTCTAAAATTCTGAATATTTGCTACTTTTAACTCGGAAGTTATTTCTGGCTTTTTCCAATTCCCCTTGCGCGCACGAGAGAGAAGCTCAGTCCTCACTCACTGGAATTGACCTACGCAATCACATATCTTCACATGTTCATCTATTGCCATGTGAGTGCCTCACGCCAAAAAGCTGCGTATGCAAAAGCTAATTTCGTGTCAGTTTCATTTTCTTAGTACGAGGTTGTGAAATTTTGGAGACGTTCGGGGAATCCCTTTGACAGCAAGGTCCTTTCCTCTTGCATAAAATTTGTGGAAAGCAGAAATGGCTTCCCGCCTTTCGAGACGTATTTAAGGCATTCTAGAATTGTGGACATAACCAAAAATCTGATGGTTGAATCAGCCAGCATGTATTTACCACTTTGTCTCCTTGGTGAGTATAGCCTAACCTAGGGCCTATAGATAGCCTACATGGCTGATGGATGTCTGTCAATTGTCACATTTTACACTGATTGAACTTACTTTATTTAATATTTCTTGTAGTTCTTCCACTGCTCCAGAGTTGGGCCAATGCACAAAGTAAGCTGTTTTGATTTTCAGAATTACGCTTTTAACTGAAGTTAGTATAACTTGAAGTGAACCACAATAGCATACCAATGTTGTTTAATATTTAGAGATGAACGTGAAACAGGTTAAAATCTTTTATGGGACAATTCAATCAGACCATTAGTTAATATTTATGTGGTTATGCAGTCCACAGGAAAGCGGTGGTACAGGTGGCTGAGGGTCAAGCTCATCTGCTGTCGGGCGGTTTCCTACGACTGACCTGTCATGTGCCACAAGACCCACGGGCGCTTTGGACATTTGAGTGGTTTTTTAACGGTCGATCAGTGGCAGTGAGCACGTCGTATACATTTTGGCATGCCCGTGTTCTCCAAAGTGGTAACTACACCTGTGCAGGTGCTAGAGAGTCAGAGCTGGACCGCACGGGCACCCTGCGGACACAGATCAGCGATCCGTTATGGGTGGAGATTGATGGTAAAGTTTATATGCAAGTTGTTAACAAACGCTCACATTGCCATGAAATCAACATCCTTATTACCAGTGCAATAATACTGTATTCGCTAAGGAGTTGGGTTACGTAGTTGAATTTATTTTTATGACCATAACCGCAGGTGGGTGGGTTATCCTGGAGGCCCCCAGCAAAGCAATGATCATGGAGGAAACGATGGACCTGACTTGCCACATTCGTGGAAACCGTTCACCAACGGAGGTCATCTTTTATTTGGACGGGAGAGAGATTCGGAGGCAGCAGCACAGCACTCTGACTGTGCACAACCTTACTTTAGATGACCAGGGAGAATATTCCTGCAGAGCCACCTGGACACAGAAGGGATTTTACCACTCCTCAGAATCCACTGGCGTTTCAGTAACCGTCCTTGGTAAGCGTCCCTCGGTCCCTGTGTGTGTGTGCGTGTGTGTTTGTGTGCAAAGAAATCTGTGGTTATGCAACATTTTGAGAAGTTATGTTTTTGAAAGTTATTTATACTCAAATCATTTTCATTTATGTACTACATGCTAGGTTGCACTCCAGTAGGACCATTAACTGATTAACATTAACTGATATTCTGTGCAGTGGATTGAGCAGTAGAATCACCAGTCTGTTTTAGGGGGATGCTAGGGTAGGGTGACCAGACATCCCTGTCTTCAAGTTACAGTCCCCATTTTTGATGGGTTGTCCCTGGTATAACATGAAAAACCCCACTTTGTCCCCCATTTTTGTGGAACATGGGAACAGGGAAAGCCCCCCCTCTGTAGCAAACTCCACTGGTTTCATCTCAGAGATCTATACACTGTAACTGGAGGGAAATCATTAAAAATATCAGTTATCATTTCCTAAGGTGGAAAAATAATACTGTGTACCGCTGACTGTACAGTGAAACTCACATCCTTTAGAACTTCCTGTTTTATGAGAAATCATCAACAAAACACACTGCACTCTCTCACACACACTTTCCTTTCTCTCCCAATACATACCATATGATCACATGATACAGGGTGATGGAAATTGCGTGTACCTTATTATACAGCGTGTAAAACTGAGTCAGGGGTCTGTGAACATACTCTGACTTTGCTGTACTTTTATTTGTGTTTGTGTGTCTTTATTACAGAAATACTGGAGACACCACAGCTGTCGGCTGAAATACTCCCGGTAGGGAAAAAAAGGAATCTGAAGCTGACCTGTAGAACACAGCTGAACACTCGAGTGAGGGCTGGTATTACTGTCCTTCACTACTTCATGAAGAATGGTCACCTACTGGGCCCAGCCACGTCAAAGGGCGTCTTCACCATCCAAGACGTGAGCGAGAAGAATAGTGCCAGGTACAGCTGCGAGGTGTCTGTGCCCATGCTGGGCGAACAGAAATTGAGCTATCAGGTAGAGGTAGATATACCACGGAGACGCTAGACACGGAAAATATCATTTCTGTTATTCTCTTATTAATTTATCAGTCACTTATGTATACCTAAAGCAACTTTCAGGGCAGTGCAGATTAAGATTTGTCTCAGCATGACGCCTGCCGTTGTTAGCATGTTGCTACATCCGTTGAGGGTCAGAATGTGTCTGCTGAGTACTTTGGCATTGTATGTAACATGTGTCAGATCTTAACACTTTCCCAAAAAGGCAGGCTGTGAATTATAAGGGCTTCTCACAATCATGTACTGTATTATGTACTGTCTTGTTTTCTTGTCATGTTTTGTCACATTTTACATTAAATTCCCATTATATGTACATACATATTCATAATAATAAATTATTTACGACGTTTCTCAGTCTAAACAGTCATTAATCTCTAAAAAGATCTTTTAATGTGGAAACCTGAAGGAAACAGTTTTGTGTATAACTTAAAGGGGAAATTGTTTGCCACTCACCAGTGGATTTGTAAGAATTCAAAGTTGTCTGTTTTCTTTAATTGAAGCCTAATGATAAATAAAATGACATATGTGGTCCCATAGTAATAGTAATGTTGGCTATTGTGTTGCATTCTTTTTGAATGTTATAAAAAGCAAAAGTAGAGTCTGGACTATCATATTCACTGCTTTGTTTTATTTCAAAAGTGAACAAAAATGAGGGTATTTGTGTCCTTGTCACAGAAATACTGTTTGTTTGACAAAGGTTAAGTTAATGAGGGTGTATGTTGTTTTTGTATCTGAGGGGGAAGGGGGAAACTACCACATAACTGGTTTAGTCTATGAAATTCTAACTTTCTTCTTTAACTTAACAAGGCGTCACTGTACTACAACATCACCATCAAAAGACTTGATGCATGGCTATACACATTTTTACAGGATATTCTGAAAAATAGTGGCTCCAGGCAACTACAACATTTTTCTTAAACTCAGTCAGGTCTGAAGGGGAATGTCCAGGCACACAGTAAAAGTGGGTGGCATATTTATTTTTAACAATGTATTGTGAAATGTGTTGTGTTAGTGCCAGTGATGGGCAACCAGACCTCAATCCAGCACCACATATTTGTTCCAGTGCTTTACCAAATCATCTGATTCTAATAAGTACAACTCTTCAGCCAGGTAGAGGAGTTAATTCCTGAAGTCATCTGTATGAAGTGCACTGGTAGAACCAGGTGATTTGGAATATGTGGCACTAGATTGCAGCTTCTGAATTCAGGTTGCTCATCACTGGCTGTGGTGTTCAGTGTGTGTGTGGGTTTTGGAAAAGTCAGGGGATGAGGATGGAATGGGTAGGGTGGGGGTGGGGATTTGTCAGTTCAGTGCTAAGAGTCCTCAGGCCTCAGGTGGTGTCTGGGAAGAGTAGGAAGCCGGTGAAGGTGCTGTCGTCCTCGCTGCTGGAGTACGCCCCGTTCCAGTCCCTCAGGGTCTCCACCCACACCTGGTCTCCCTGAGCCAGCCGCAGCAGCACCATGCTGGACGCCTGGTCAATGTCCTGGCCGTAGAGCGTGTCCCTGGACCGCAGGCGCCGGGCGCCGTTCACCACCAGCGCTGCACGCAGCGGTCGGTTGCGCACAGTGAGGTGGTAGGCGAACACGTACACGCCGGGGTAGGTGCAGTTGAACTTGCTGGTGGCCAGGTCGTAGTGGTTCTCTCCGTTGTAGAAGACCTTGTCGAAGCGGATGGGGAAGCCCGAAGGGGGGAAGGACTTGCTGGGGAAGAGGCCCACGCTGAAGCCTGAGCGCGGCCGCTCCTCGATGACGCCGTTGGAGCCCTTCATCCCACGGGGGCCGCGGTCGCCTCGCTTCCCCTGGGGGCCCCGGTCCCCCTTCATGCCCCGCAGGCCTCGCAGGCCCATGCCTCCCGGCGGCCCCTGTGGCCCGACATCTCCCGGCGGACCGGGCTTGCCAAGCTCGCCTCGCTCGCCTGGTAGGCCCGGAGCGCCGTGCATGCCGTTCAGGCCAGGGGTGCCGGACTCGCCCCTAATGCCCGGGGGACCCATGTCGCCCTTGTCACCTTTGATGGACCTCTCTCCCAGAGGCCCACACTCGCCGTTGGTACCTTTCTCTCCGGGTGGGCCAGCTGGACCAGCCTTGCCCGTGTCTCCTGGTTCCCCTCTGGTTCCATTCTCACCTGGGAGACCTCTCTCTCCTCTGTCGCCCTTGAGGCCTAAAGGGCCAGCTTCCCCTTTGTCACCTTTTGGGCCGAAATCACCTGTGAAACAGCAAATAGTCACTGACTACCCACCCACCATCCAAAACAGGGCTGTACCACTCTTTTACATCACCATATCATTGGCCTTTGACCTACGACCTCTTGACCTGCGACTTACGATGACCTGTTGATGAGCACAAATGGCTTCACAGCAAATTAGTACATCAGTCACGTGCACAACCTGATTGGCTGTCCCTTTTCCTTTATGTCGCATGCCTTTGAAATCATTAGTTGTATGAGGTGGCTTACCTCTTTCTCCAGGTTTCCCGTGTACTCCAGGAGTGCCTGCTGCTCCACTGCTTCCTGGGTCACCCTTCTCTCCTGTCCAGTTGAGAACCAAATACAACACATAACTAATCAAGTCAGGTCACCACAAGTTGGACTGTTTACACTTATCTCTTGAGGATCTATTGGCATACCTCTCTCTCCCTTGATTCCCATTGGTCCAGCTAAACCTGAGGGGCCAGCCAATCCTCTTAGGCCTTGTTCACCCTTTTCACCTGGAGGACCTGTAGCACACCATTCATCCAACATACAAGGTGAGGTGAGAAGGAAATGGAGATTAGAGAAAGATATTGCAAAAACAATTTTAAAAAGGCAGTCTAAAGTTAAAATATTCTAGTCCTCTTCCTTGCCTGGCAGTCCCCTTTCACCCTTCATTCCACGAGGCCCTGTCTCTGGCGGGCAGCATTCACAGAAATTGAAGTAGCATTCACTATAATCCAATGTGTAGTTCTCCAGTCCGCCACCAGAGGCCGCTGTTCCCCCCATGGCATAGTCCGCAGCAACTTCACTGGGGACAGTGGTGGTTTCTGTCGTGAAGTGCTGTCCTGCAGGTTGTTCTATTGGGTGGACAATTTTCGTGGGGACGCTGTGCCACCCCATGGTGGTCTGTGAAAGATCTCGTATTGGCTTCTTTGTGTATGAGTATTTGGGCCGCGCTGTCGTCTTAGCTGAAGTCAGAGCCACCATGAGAATCAACACCATCGCTGTCACAGAGGCCAGTTGCAAAGAGGGCATTTTTACCATGCTGTACATGAATAGGGATTAAATAAATTAATGGCCTTTAATAATAAACTACATTGATTTTTAGCAGATTTGAAGTGCATTTCTAAGTTATTAGTTTAAGTAAACAAATACACAATAATACATGCATTATATCAGTTTTAAAACACCCAATAATAATGGCCAAAAAGTTTTGTTTATGCATTAAACTTTTGAATGTACAATACTATACAAAACAAATTAGTTCATTCAGTAAATTTAATACAAAATCTTTTAAGAGGTATGCTATACAACATGTTCAGAATGAATAAAAACTACTTTGCAATTCTTTCTAAATATGTGTAAGGTTAAGGTACAACACATTTTGTATGCATTTACACTCTGAAATCCTGTATGATCTGCATGTGACTCAGTAGACAGCATGTAACAGTGAAATAAAGCAGTGCCATAGCATTCATTCAAAACTTAACAGTCCACTTTGCCTTCTTAATATTTCCTCTCTCACAATGGTTCCTGCACGAAGTACGAAGAAAGGACGCACCCCATCATTACAGAAATATAAATTCATGAAGGTGCACACGCACCAGTTTATCCAAACTGATGCACAGATGCACAGCAGACACATGCACAGTTAACACTTCGAGCCAAACTGCAAAGACAAAACTCCCCATCAGAAACTGACACTTACCGTATTGTTGAGGAGCCTCTCATACGTGTAATCACTTATTCAAATAATCATTCCCCCAACAGGACTTTGGAGAGTACAAGGGCTCGAGATCCCTTTGATATGCTTTTAATGCTTCAGCAATCAACCGCTCTACCAATAAGAAGCAGGGGAAGGTGTGTACGTGTGTGTGTGTGTGTGTGCAGAGGCTAGGGGTAAGGGGTTTCAGTGAAACCTGAGGACCTAACGACTAATCTTCTTGGGGCGGGGTGTGTGTGTGTGTCTGTGTGTGTGTCTGTGTGTGTGTCTGTGTCTGAGTGTGTCTGTGTGATGGAGAGGGGGGGCATGCCGAACCCCTTGGTGCTGCAACCCCCTCTCTCCTTGGCTCTCTGTGGCTCTCTTGTGTGTACTGCTTTTGTGACACGGGATACAGAAACCTCATGAGTCACTTCATCCAAAACGCAGCAAAAAAAGAAAGAGTAGAAAGACACAGCGAAAGGGGGATGGAAGGTGAGAGAGAGAGGAGAGAAGAGAGAAGGATGGAGGGAGGAAGGTAGGTAGGTAGGTAGGGAGAGAGCAAAGTCTGGCAGCTGGACCAAAGGGCGATGGGACCAGCCACCTGATAGGGGAAGAATTCCTCCAGCATCCATCCCACCCCGGCGGATGGAGGAGAGCCAACCACACCAGGGGCCTGCTGCCCGCGCTACCAGTGCCTCAGTGGACGCACCACCAGTAGGGAAGGGTAGAGAGTTCCAGTCTCCCCAGAAAAATGAAAACTTCTTTCATTATCCCCTCCAGCCCCATGCCAAAGCACTTCCTCTGGGTCTGTAATTTTTCCTGGGGAGTTTGACAGGAGTCCCTGACTGTCTTGTGGAGGGCACCCCTTCTGTGTAATAAAGGATGGAATGGAACATCAATGAGTTCTGTTGGGTCACTGGCCAGAGGCAGCTTTGTGCTGCACCAGAGAGCAGACCTGTCTTATGTGACTTGTGACAGGAGGATGAGGTGAAGTGAGGCCCTTATATGCACAGAGATTGCTGAGAGAGTATGTGCTAGGGCAGTAAGCCAGGATGGAGATGAGCTAATGGCAGGGAGAGCATGTGCTTAGTCAGTTACCCAAGATGACAAGAAGAAAAAGAACATTAGCCTCATCAAGTCATCTCCACGCATTTCAATCAGAGAAGTTCAATATTACCTTGAATCCATGTCAAGTTATGTTCCTCAGGTTTTTTATGCCTCCACATACCTGATTTAAGGTGTTCCTAATAAAGCGGGCTTGTGTTATTTAGCTAACCAAGACCATAGCAATTAGGTCCAGTTTTATGATAGCTGCACTGATTTTAACAGGCATCTGTTGACCAGGAGTAGATGGTCGCAGGAGGCAGCAGGATGCTTTAGTGCAGGTTTAAGATTCCTTGATTGATGTTACAGCCACAACATATTGAGATTGCACGTTTTTTAAATTGCACAATGAAATGAAACGTCTAACTCAGTGAAACCCCTTGCCATTCTCCTCACGGCTGACAAGAGCAATCGCCAACCCTCCTTCGGTAATCACCTCAGACACGAAATGAGAGAATCGGTCCAATCTCTTTGGGAGGGCTCCAAGAAAGCTTTTGCCCCCCCCCCCACTCCCATCCAGAACATTGATAATCTCGCTCAAGACGACGCAGCCTGAACCCGATCTGCTGTCAAAGGAGGGAAGCGGCTTATCTGTCTGTCTGTGTGGAGCTTTCCAATCGCGGCCCAAAATGAGCCCCCCAGACACGGTCACACCGAAGAGGCTTGGAGGACACGGGAAACATGCCACCATTTAATCCGTACATGGCATGGATTAGGCTTTGTGAGCACAGGTAAACATTGCCTGGAAGCAGACAACCCACTCCAGTCTGGGGCTTTTTTTGCTGAGTGACCACAAGGGAGGAAGATTGTGTGGGCGTGTGTGTGAGAGAGAGAGAGAGAGTGAGTGTGTGTATGTGTGTGTGTGTGTGTGTGTTGGCGAGAGAGCGAGAGAGAGTGAGTATGTGCTAATGTTTTCTGCATCCACGACACACAGAAAAGAAAGGACATCCCTCGCAAAGTGAAAATAACCAGTTCTGAATAAAAGCAAATAGGCTGCTAATGATTACATTTTACATTTAGCTGACACTTTTATCCGGAGTGACTTACATGTGAATGAGGTACAGATAAGTACATAAATGCCGGACTGGAGGGTGTCCCCGTTTAAACTAAGTGCCCTTTTAACAGTCTGGCCTGCCTTGAGTGGCACCAGATACATAAATGCCAGGGAAAGCTTCAACAGAGTGGTCATTCACAGGGGGCAGATCTACAAAAGGCATGGAGTGGTCGGCTCCCCAGACCTCCCTTATCTCTCGCATTGCTTTTCTCCCCGTCTCCATCTTTGCCCAGCGGCTCAAATTCGATCAGCCCAGGGGATGGGGCGCAAGGAGGCTCCCAGGCCTCCTCACACAGCGAAGACGGTAGTCTGGAGAGTGTGTGTGTGTGCATGTGCGTGTGTGTGTGTGTGTGAGGGAAGAGAGAGAATGTGTCTGTGTTGGGGGAAGGGGGAATGTGTGTGTGTGTGTGTGTGAGTGGGTGATTGAGAGAGCAAGAAGAAAGACAGGGCCACTTCAGGGGTGAATCGTTCTTCTTTGACCCTGCCATCGTCACCCCCACCCCACTCCACCACACACACACACACACACACACACACACACACACACTTACACACACACATACCCCCAACATTCAGGAGTCACAGGCAGGCCACTCAGCTTACCTGTCTCCGTAGAGACACAGGCGCCGCTATGCATCCCTACATCACGCTGCCCAATTGCTCCAGAGGCCCCCACCTGCCAGTAACCCTGACACCTGACCCCCACCTCCACCCCAGCTCAGCCCAGACACACACACACACAGACACACACAGAAGCACTCTCTGACCTTGGAAGACCTCTTAGGTAAGAAGTAGGGAGAGTGGAGGGCAATGCAGGGGAACGCATCTGGGCTGGCCAAAACCACCGTAACGCTGCCCTGCCCTGCAGCCAAAGACGCGCAGCGGAGCGCGGACTAGGGGGGCGGGAGGTCTGGGAGTATAGAGGCTCTTTGATGGGAGATATGAAATTACAGATAAGGCCGATAACGCGTCTGTGAAGGGAAAAGGTGGTTGAGAAGTATTCTGTGTGTGTTTGTCAGGGAATGTAAAAGGGATAAGAAAAAGAATAACAATTCTCTCTCTCTCTCTCTATCTCTCTCTTTCTCTATGTGTGTGAGTTTGTATGCAAGTCACACAAAGTCACACAAAGAAAGGTCTCCCTCCCTCTCTTTCTTTCTTTTTCTGTCTTTATCTTCCTGTGTGTGTGTGAGAGAGAGAGAGTGTGTGTGTGTGTGTGGTGTGTGGGCGTGCATACGTCTTCATTCACGTCCTTCCTTAATGTCAATGTATATAAAGTCTATATATACACACACACTAGCTGAGAGAGGCTCCACTGTCACCTGAGTCTGCCTGCCTCTTTACCTTCCTGTAGGTGCGGCTGACCGAGGCTGCTCAGGTGGTAAGTCCTTAATGGAGGTCTCTGTGACCCTGGGAAGAATAGGCTGCCTGTGAAACCACTGAGACCCTCTTTTCCACTGTGCCACCTCCACCTCCTGCCTCTTTCCCGCTCCACTCTTTCACGGCTTTATTCTACATTTAAGGCCGGCTTTAAGAGAGACTGCTCGACTCTTTCAAAAGCATTATGCTACATTTAAGACTGACTTTTGTGTCTGTTGCTGTGCACCTATGCCACTAGACTTTTTCCCATGAGGTCATTCTGAACCACAGAGTTGACTCATTAATGATGTTTTATATACAAATGGTGAATTGGATCTGTAAATAAATCTGACTAACAATTACCATATGAAAGGTAATGTACTTAAACAGTATATTACGCTTTTTTCACATACTCAGAACAAAATAAAAGAAATGAAAAATGTTTTTTGAATTTGCAGCATTGTGCTGTATTTCCCTGGTGCTGGTGGCTGCTGTGATTGACACCTTGTTTTCTGGCGTTACTGGCTCACTGCTCCATCGCTTGAGCCACAGGCTAATAGGGTTTCATCCGGTGGAAGTAGTTGACACTGGGAATGCAATAAACTAATGACACTCTAATACTAGTAAGCAGGCCATTCTTCCCCTGCCAGTGACCGACTTCTACCTCACCTAGTGGACGGGAAATGGAGGCCAGCAAGCAGAGAGGTTGTGTGACAGAGCACAGCCCGTGTGAAATTTGGTGGAGGTGTAATCTCAAGAAATAATTGCTCTAACGTTGTTGTGAAAAAACAATGGCTGCTCCTTAAAAGTGCTGATTAACCCAGGGAGCAAGTAAGCAAAATCATTTCTATTCACATAAACGATGATCTAAGCTAACAGGTTAATGGGACAACAGCCTGCCTGCCAGCATAAGTTAAAAAAAAACAAAAACTTGAAGTTCACAACACAATATCCACACAGTGCTCCAACCACAGAAAGCCAAGACTGTGTTTGGCACTTTCGATGCTTTCACTGTTTATATTTTCTTATACAAAATGTGCCCTTTAACAATACTGTAGTATTAGTGAAAAAAATCATTATTTATAAGACCTGAAGAGCACTAGAATTAGTATAAAGTGGCATTAGATATGTAGAGCTGTACTGACCACAGGCGGTTAAAAACAAGAACAAAGGCTAATAGTTTAACATGTCCGGCACAGGCACCCCCATAGAAACTAGTCTGGGGCATTAACCACTTAAACATAAAGCGGTGTCCATGCGTGACATTGTTCAGCCTCCTAAAAGCAACCCAATCCCAGCTGAAGGCCAGCCAAAAAGCCCATATAAACTTCAGCTGACCGCGGCTGCTAAAGGCAACACAACGGAAACACAGGGAGTATGAAAAAAAAAGACAAACTACAAAGTCATAACACACTGACCACTGATCCACTAAGCAGACAGACAGAGAGACAGACAGACTCGTACGCGCGCACATTACACACACTCCCACTCCCACACCCACACCTATCCACACACACACAAACACAACCACAGACGGACACACACACACAAAGGACCGACAGAAAGATGCTTGTACAAGCACACACACATACCAACAGTGAGAGAAACACACCCTGGAGCAGAGAAAAAGTGGGTACTCACAGGAGCAGCTGACTTTAAGAGTGCCAGGAGCTGCTGTTTGCTTGTCACTACGGCAGCAGAGACAGTATGGAAAAGGGGCCCCATCCAAAGACTACGTATAATGAGGTGCTGAACAGCAGCTACTCTCACACTGTCTCTTTCTCTCCTTATCTCTCTGTCTGTCACACACACAGTTGCACATTGTCTCTCACACACACACAACTACGTACACACACACATGCACGTACACACAGACTCCCAGACACACACACACACACAAGCACACTGTCTCACACACACACACACACAGACACATACACACTCACACACAGGTTTTTGAGCACTTTCTCAGAGGTGAGGGGACGGTGTTGGTCATGGCCTAGTGCTCCTGACTAGACCGGAGCTAAGTGATGCCAGGGCCACACAGTTGCCCGTATCGCCTTGGAAACCTGACCCCTCGCCAGCCTCACCACTCCACTGTCCTCCACCTACTAGTGCTCTACGTGCCACCACCACCACCTCCTTCTCTCGCTCTCTCTCTCTTACTCTCGCCCCTCTCTCTTTCTCTCTCTCTGTTTTTCTATGTGCCACCACCACCTCCTTCACTCCCTCTCTCGCTCTCCCTCTCTTGCCGCCCCCCTCCTTGCTCTCCCTCTCTCTCTTTCTCTACTTGCCACCGCTACCTTCTTCTTCTCTCTCTCTCTCTCTCTCTCTCCTTCTTTATCTCCCTCTCTGGGTGTGTGTGTAAAGCCTGAGAGCCTTTTAAGAAGCCCTTGATCCATGTGATAGTTCAATAAAGGGGTTTTATACATCAATCGTCTCTCTCTTTCCCTCTCTTTCTCTCTCCCTCCTCCCTCATCCTGTGCCTCTCACTTTTTCTTCATTCTGCTCTCCTTTGTCCAGTACCCTTGATCGCTGCAGTGCTTCAAACAAGCTCAATTAGCATCCCGTAATAGGCATTGCCAATGATGTAGAAAGATTACAGGAATTGATTAATTCTTCTTTTTGTTGTGAGTGGAGTGCCTCTGTCATGCCACTAGGTGGCAGTGTCCGTCTTTACTGTAACAGCTGTTAAAACTGTTCCAGCGTCTAAATGAAGAGACCTCAGCTGACTGTAAAGAAACATTAACGCCCTCCTATTCATTCAGGGGCCATACGTGTACAAAGTAATAACCTGTGTGTATCGACTGTCTGCTACATATCTACTTAAGCAAACAGATCACCCTATCAGGGACACAAACCCAAATAAACACTTTTTGAAGTACAGAGAGAGAGAGACTATTGTTGTCTGTCAGACTGAGATGTGGTCTCTATGGTAGCCAGTGACCGAGGGACCAGGCAGGTACATTCCGACCACGAACAATTACTTTCTGGGGTTGAGACACAAAGGCCAATCATCTGACCACAAGGGCCGTCTGTGTGTGTGTGTGTGTGTGTGTGTGTGTGTGTGTGTGTGTGTGTGTGTGTGTGTGTGTGCTGTGTCATTGCTGTTTGCTCACCTGTGTTATCCATCAAAGGCTTGTGGCTGTGTGTATTTGTGTGCACACATACATAAACACAAAAACGTGCATGCAAACACCCAAAAATAAATATACATAAATCATGAAAAAGACAAGAACACTACAGTCGATTAGGTATAAGTGCCTTTAGTATCATAGTACACACCATTAATACAGTTAAGCACAATGAAGACAATCACACACACACACACACACACACACACACACACACACACACACACACACACACACACACACACACACACACACACACACACACACACACACACACACAAACCCCAAATAATATATAAGCTCACACCTGCACCTGATTTGAGTAGCATCATTTGCATGGTCATTTATTTGAGGTTGACTGTTGGTGGTAGTGGACTGTACATATGTTTTGAAAGTGAAAGTGGTTCCACGGTGCTCACACAAGTAAGCTGGAAAAAAAAGAAAAAAAAAGAAAAACCCCTCCCCCCACCTAAACACACATACTGCTGGCCTGGCATCTCTCCCACGGGCCCCACCCCCTTATCTCGCTGGCTCATCTTATTTTTGGGCAGCCGGGCAGAACTGCACTGCAGTGTGCCTCAGGCCTGCTGAAATATTGATTTTCCCGGGGAAAGGCTCATCCTAAGACCGGGCGGAATTCTGCTGGCCCATGGAGGGAGGCTGGCGGACGGGTGCGTGTGTAACTGGTCTGCTATAATGGACCAGCCTGGCTGGCCGGACAGGGGAGGTTCATTCTCTGTACAGGTGCCACTAGAAGTGTTTTGGGCCCTATGAAAGAATTACAGCTTTGCCCCCACTCCCATTTATAATAACACTTTACAGTCTCTTCAAAGTGCTCCCTTATCAATGCTGGGCACAGAAATGTCCTAACCCAGTACCCTCAAAGGCACATCGTTGTACCTTTTAACCACTGTTTTACACTTAGTTTGTACCTTTTCCAGAGCTGAATATGTACACATCAGTACCTCAAGGTCCAAATATTAACCTTTGGGGGTACATTAATGCTGATTGTACCTTAAGATACAGATTAGTACCCCTACTGTCACATTATTTCTGAGAGTGCTGGAGGAGAATTAAATGCACAATAGCCAGCTGTCACACTCCATGTACTTATGCCCAGCAGCAAAGGTTCACCTTATGTCTTTATTATTGGTCTGTGTGACCAAGATAACCTCCCGTCCTCACCTCTCTCCTTGGGTCATTGAGGTAATGGCTATGGTAGGTGCTTACAAACTGTATCCTCAGGTGACAGGTGCTGTGGACTGAACTTTTGTCTGGATTCATAATCTCTTCAATCAGCAGCAGTGCTTGTTATGGGTGGGGATGACTGCTGGGCTTCCACAACAGTGGAAATGCCACTGCAGTGTTGATAGGGGTGGCCATGTGGTTGCCTGTGTTTGTAGTCCTACTGCACATGTGCTGAACTTTCAGATTTGACATTTTCTCACCAAGATAGCATTTGTGCAGTATGTATGTTGAACTTGTGTTGGATTCAGTAGCAGACTGAGTGATGAATGTCCTCAGTTTGGAAGAGGTGAACAGCACAACACAGACTGAGAGAGTGTCATGATTTTAAGATGGCTTTAGGATAGTTGAACAGCACAACACAGACTGAGAGAGTGTAATGATTTTAAGATGGCTTTAGAATGGTTGACTGCCATTATTGCCATCCCATCACTGTTATGTTAATAGCTTATTTGCCATTAGCTACTTGTCATCCAGTCACCATTACGCGAACAGCTTATTTGATGAAGGGAGCTCATTAAATGCCTCATGAACACTCGTTGACATTATCCTTGCCGCAACACTTGAATATATCAGGATGTTTTTCATCATCATCATCATCATTATTATTATTATTATTATTAATATTATTATTACTACTACTACTATTACTACTACTACTACTACTACTATTGACCACACAGAGTATTGAAAGTACCTGTTTTCAACACAGTCTCAGGCTAAGTTTACATAAAACAAACAAATATGTCTCAAAGGTGAGTAGTCAGCCTATGACCCCTCTTACTGGGGTGACCCATGATTTCCTTCCATAGGGAACAATGCAGCAAACCAGTCACACAGTGCAGAGCCAGACCCGCCTAGCTCAGGTCACTTCAGCATCTTCGTCATCTTCATCATCATAATCGTCATCAGCATCATCATCACTAATAATAATAATAATAATAATAATAATAATAATAATAATAATAATAATAATAATAATAATAATAATAATCTCTACAGCTATAAATCAAATGTTGTTTTGTCAGAAGGGAATTCTGTCCATATTATAGACATAATCTGATGCATGTCACTGATGATTTTTTTCCTGTGAGCTATTGCAAGGGCTGCTAAACTCCAAACTTTACAACACGCAAAAGACTAGTTTGGTTTTCGGGCACCCCCGCACCAACTAAATGCTTTTCTCCAAACTGTAGCTCAGCATGTGGAATTTTAGAGGTTGAGTGATTTTCCAGTTCCTAGTTCCAGAAAAATTAATATTTTATTTGAACAAGGATAACGTTGCACATGTTTAAGAATAGGGTCACACCCCTCGGGTAATGTAAACCGTGCTGTCAACCCAAAAAACGGCGTCTGTAGTTGCAGACAGTGTTTACACGTTAATAATGCATGTTTGCTAGACGAAATGATTACGCGTTGGTGTCGAATCTATTGTTCTATTGGCCTGTCTAAGCCGTGAATAATACCATCCAGCAACAAGGTTTTAATGTAGAGAATACAACCTTGTAACACCAGTGCAAGCCTCCGCAGCTGTCTGTTCTAACTGCGACACTGCAGAAAAAACACGGCACAACAACCTCGACCAGCTATAAACAAGCGCTACACACTGTTGTTATATTTTAAGGTTATGCACTCGGTAGATGTCAGATGAGGAGAGCAGGAGAGAGCTCTATCGTTGTGCTAAGGATGCCTTTACGTGCCTTTACACACACACACACAGGACCGAAGGTGTTGACGTCAGGCACTGTACTGCGGCTCTGCACTGGGGTAAAGATGCGACACAGAGAAAAAGTTGCCTGATGAATGGAGCATCCCGGGGTCTGCGGGACACCAGATTGTGGAGGATAGTGATTTATTTTCCTACCTTAAACAAACACTAATGATCCTGACTCGGGGGTGTAGAGTTAGTCTAATCTGAGGTCTTTCACATCACTGCCACATTGCACCTGAGACTCCATCTGACACAGATGCAGGTGAGTGTAAACACGAGCTGTGGGTGTGGTGTAGCGCGCGGGAGGAGAAACACTGTACCAGTCGATAATTGGCGAACTGGTCGGGCAGCTTTGCGTTTACTCAAAACAACGTAACAGTGGGACTCAAGCCATTGTGTCTGGACGCCCCTCACTAAACTTCACCCACTGCGTCCAACGCCTCTAACGGCTGAACAGACTACAGCCCAGCTAACTGAGGTGAGTCTTTGTTTTTTCATTCATCGTTAAGTGACATGATTTTTCAGTAGGCGAGGTAAATATCACATTACTGTGTGGTGTCATAGCGAGGTAAACGTTATTTGGCACACTTGTACTGTAAGCATGACCTGATGAACATGACCCTAATTGGAACTTTCAAAATGTCGAGGCTTGTGATTTAAAAAAAAAAAAGTCAAAGTAGCTACACCTCTGCAGAACACCCTTCACCAGTACAAATTAAATATAATTGCATTTTTGAAAGTTGACAGATTTCTCCTGATACATGGTTAAAGTAGCCTAGATAAAAAAATACTTGTGGCAGATTCGTTTATGTAAATTAGCAGATTTGAACACATCACTTGTTACTTGTGAGAGGTGTGAAGAAGTTAAAAAGGAGAATAGCAATGAATCTAGCAGTAGTCCTGTTTATTATCACCCAGTGTTTGTGACACCCTGGTGCTTCCTCTGTAGTAATCCCTATTTGTTAGGCATATTCCAGCAGCATGATGGGTTTGTTTTGCATATCACCTGTCTTAGGGGAATTAGATCTCAATCAAAGGGATTCACTTAGTCGCTTGCTCTTTTGTAACTGACAAGCAATACGCATTACATACCAGCCTGGATAGCTATCTGATAGCTGTTAATAATTAAATTAGAGACAAACAAATTCTGATTTCCAAATGTTTTGTTTTGGAAACATAGCTTTGTAAGAAGATAATAAACAATAGCCTATCTTTTTTATGTGCTGAGGATAGGGCTGCATTTCCCCTAAGAGGGAGGCAGACGTGGACTAGGTTGTCATATTATTCCCCAGCACCTTACCTGACAAGGCTCAGAAAAAGTACATTTTCTGCTATTTTCCCTCTTCCTGTTTTTGTAAGGTAGCAGATACCTTCTTACAAGAGGTGGTTAAACACAAACGGTAAAATACTATTTGTTTATGTTGTGGTCAACACTTCAGCGTACTGGCAAAAACAGTCTGTTTCATACAGAGACACAATTCCTTGCTAGATTATTCCCAGTAGTTTTCCTTAACACTGAATTTTATGGATGATTTAAAAGATGGTCAGTAGAGACAGTAGTACATTGTGTTTGCTTGCGTCTATGTTTGCACGTGTGTGTGTGTGTGTTTGTTCTTGTATGTTTGTATATGTGTGTGTGCACGTGTGGGGAAAGGGTGCATATTTTTCCCTGCTGTTCTCTTGGGAGGGCCATATCCATGTAAGGTGTTTGATTGCCCCCAGTGCGCCTTGACTCGTGCATAGATCTGCTGAGCTACAAGTTTAATTGCCCCTGAGATCCAATCTTTTAAAAACACAATTCCAACTGTACTTTTATGCATGTGTGTGTGTGTGTGTGTGTGTGTGTGTGTGTGTGTGTGTGTGTGTTTCCACCACCAAGCAGCAGCTGGTGTATGAGCAAGAATTATGTGACATTACCTATAGAGTTACAACACACTTAATTTCTTGTCAGAACTTGTAAACATTGTTGTTATTTATATATGTCTACTGTTAAAATATGTGTTGAGGTATAACTGTGAGTTTTGATTTCCAACAACAAACTGTGACCATTGGCCACATTTCACTTGGTAACTGTGATGTTTTGAATACTAAACTAAACTCCAGACAGTGCTCTCTGTAATGTGATACACTGAAAGTATGTTATGAACAAAGAGGAAAGTCAAACACTACAAGACTACAATCACTCATGAAGTGCTTCAAATGTTCTTATGTAGACAGCATCAGCTGCTTTAAGCTTCCTTTTCCACTTTGGATAATAAGTTACATGTTTGTTTGTCCTTTTGTGTTTGTTTTGTCTCTTGTTGTCTCTTCTGTGTGTTTGTTTGTTTGTTCTATTCAATGTGTTCCTGTGTGTCTGTGTTTGTTGCCTGCGCCCATAACACAATCCATTGGTCCCAGAAAACCCCATCCTCACCCACACCACCACCACCACCATCTTTCTTGTTCCTGTTTCCTGTGTGTCTCCCTGACACCCCACCTTCACCCCCCCCCCCCCCCAGCCCACTCCACCCCACCCCACCATCCGTTGCACGCGTCCGCTGTGTGTGCGAGCGCCTCTGTGGTTCAGGGACAGGGATGGACGTGAAGCACATGCGCGACTACCTGGGCTGGCTGTACTACCAGTACCTGCTGATCACGGGCATCTACGTGCTGGAACCCTGGGAGAAGTCCATCTTCAACACGGTGCTCTTCACCATGGTGGCCATGGTCATCTACACCTCCTACGTCTTCGTGCCCATACACGTGCGCCTGGCACTGGAGTTCTTCTCGGGCTTGTGTGGGGGCCAGCACGAGAGCACCATGGCACTGATGAGCTGAGGAGGGACGTCATGGATGACAGAAGAACATAAGGGCATGTGGGTGGGTGGTGGGGGGGGGGGGGGGGGTGTGAGGGGCAAGGGGGGAAGGGGGGGGGGGGGTGTCACCACGATTCCATCACACTACCCTCTAGCAAATCTCTACTGGGAACCTTCATCTTTACAGCAACTATCAAGTCAGTGTTTTTTTTTTTAACTCAGGAAGTTTTTGGAAGTCTCACAAACAGAATGGGAATGCTCTATCTCTAACTTCCACTTAAAATCTCCCCTCCTCCTCCTTCTCCTACTCCATCTGCTACCTGTTGCCCATATTTCTGCAAAAAAATGTTTGTTCTTCCAAGTGCGTTGACATGTCATGTTTCCCAAAATACTTCTTTTTCTGCTCTGTCAATAACTGTAACGGCATTTACATGCTGTGTGTAGGACGGGACTGGAGAGACTGGCTCCTAGGTGACTGCATATGTTTCTGTTTGCATGATAGGACCTTTCTCTCTCCCGTTGGTCATTTGCATATGGGCACACACATTCCGCCAATAGTTCCTTATGATCTTCCCTCTTCCTGGTCAAAGATGGTCAACACATGGCTCCAGCATCTTCACAGAATGCACTTATTTGGCATTGGATGGCCATGTCTAAGTGGCACTTAAGTATGGAAATGACTAGAACTTTTCCATCACAGCAACGGTATCCACATTGTTGGGGCGCTGCCAGCTATTGTAATGTGTTGCTAGCCACCGTTGGAACATGTTATAATACATATATAACATTTAAACCTATATCACAACATACAATGCATATGATTTAAAAATATATATTTTCATGTCATATATACAATGGCTGTAGTTCAACCTAGTGTCAGAGTAGTGTTTAGAATTGCCATCGAATTGCAATAGAATTGCTGAGTAGACCCGAGGAGTTCTTCCTGTGTTTGAGCTAATATTGACCCACTTCCAACAAGAGGCTTGGCTTGCTTCTCTTGCACAATATCCAGTCATTCTGATGTGCTGGCCATAGGGGACGGCATGGGCTGAACCTGAACTTTAACGCTACTTGGCTGGAGTGAAAAGACTTTGTCTTTGACAGGCCACAATCTCCCCTGTTGGCTACTGATAAAGTTACATCTCAGTGGCTTACACCTATGTGTACCAGCTAAGATTAAATACTTCATCACTATTTAATCATCTGCCTTCATGTCATTGTAAAAGGGCTGATGACTCGATTTTGTCTATTTGTGTCCATTTATAGTTATATGTATATTTATTTGCAGTATGGTGGTAAAACTTGGCTGGTTACAATGTCCATTACCATTTAGCTGTTTGCATTTTACAGTATATATGTATTCTCTTGATGCCATATATGTATTGTAGGGATTAGTTTTTTGTTTTGTTTTTTGTTTTTTTCAAATATCCTTTTAGTCTTTTTCAGAGGCATAGGTATTTCATGTAGTTTGATTATGCAAATCACTTTGCAACTCAGTTTGAATGAATCAGTCCATATATATGTTGTTTTGTTTTTGTACTCATGTTTACCTGTTGGTTGTTTTTCCATAATAAAAGAATGCATTTAAAGCCTGGATCTCATGAGAAGTATGTTACGCATTGTGAAACTATGCCAGTGTGCTCAGCCTCACAGTATTGCTCAGTAATGCTGAGGTGAAATGTAGAAGGTTTGCCTGCCCTCATGGACTCTCTGGTATAATAGAGGGCAGAGTAACCAAACCTGTTGGTCGGGTAAGCGACAGGGTTTTAGTGTGCCTGTAGGCTGCACAGAATGGGAAACCGTTAGAAGCCATCCTTGTTCACAGTCAATTTGCTCCACTTTCTTTACTCACGATGCCCCATTCAGAGCTTAGTCTGCCAAGTGCCATGTATGAAGAAAGCATGGGGGTCTTTGAGCATGCATAGACACACATAAATCAGACACATGACCTGTTTGGGTGACAAAGAGTGGCGTACAGTGAATGAGTCTCCATGACAATGTGAGGGTGCTAGGAGATCAAAGCAGACAGACAAGCAGCCATTCTCTGGCCCCGAGACAGCAATCTCAATATTCACACACCAGGCCAGACAAGAGGAGCACAGGTGTTCTAAAATGGCTTCTTTTTTTCTAAATGGGGAAATGTCACCTCCTAAGCAAATTCAAATCAGTAGTTAAAAAGCTTGTGTCTCTTTGTGTGTGCAAGAGAGAGAGAGAGAGAGGGAGAGAGTCATTAAAAAAGTAATTAAATGTCATTGGCAAATGTTGTATGCACTATGCATACTTACAAAATGTCATATCTATCCCAAATGATGTCCAATATATTCATAAATACTTAAATATTTATAAAGTGTTCCTGCTTGCCAAGTGGGACTGTGAGGTATGAACAGTGGAGCTCAGTCTCAGAGGGCTCACAGACTAATGACAATCCTAAAGTCTGACTGCACTGGACCACTCCCAATGGAAGACATGTAAACACTACAGGTAAACAGTCTACTATGGTGATTTTCCATACGTCGTTACTTGTCCATACTTAACAGGGAGGCACTGCCCCATGAGCTCTGATTAAGGGGCAACCATTTAAAAACACGGCTCTCGTTTACCTTGGTGTGTGTGTGTGTGTGTGTGTGTGTGTGTGTGTGTGTGTGTGTGTGTGTGTGTGTGTGTGAGGCAGGGCTCAGCTCAGTAACCAGCCACCCCCGTTTGTTGTTTGTCCCCTCCAGGGCCCTGTAACACTATACAGTCATTCTTTCACAGGGGATACGGGGGGATCAAGTGTTGCCTGCCAGGCCAGCCATCGCCAGGTTACCTCAACACACACACACACACACACACACACACACACACACACACACAGATGAATTTGTCCTGGGAGAGCAGTAATTAAGGGTCCAGACTGCCTACGCTGAATGGAGACCTGCCGGACCTGGCCCAACACTGGCCCAGAACTGTTCCAGAGTCAGTGTGTCTATATGAGACAGCAGCATCTGCACTGGCACAGTTTTTAGGCTCTCATTTCCCTGTGTTTGGTCTTTAGCATTGTATACATTTTGAAAACATAAAAATTAATAATGAGAAGCTATATTTTAATTCTACCTAGCTACTCATATCTATTTCTAGTCTTATTCTTATCCACTGCTTCTTATTGTGCATCTGTGGGCTGTTCCTAACGACATGTCACTATACTTTGTAGAGTGACAATAAAGACTTCTACTCCTCTAATGAATAATTAAAGTCAAAATATAATGAAGTTACAATCTATCTAAGACATACTATCTCTGCCACACTTGTTTCATGTCTGTATTGTTACCACCAGTGTAGTTTGATATACCCGTCATTTTGGCATGTTTGTGTAGGTAAGACTTGAAGCCCAGGCTTCTGTACAATGCCCAACAGAATTTCAAATCACAAAAGGGTGGTGACGTTTCTGTAAATATGCAGGTTGATATTAATTAGAATTTTGAAAAATTGGGTATTATTCTTTCTACTGTTCGGGGTATTAGGTCTTGAGTTTGCAGAGGATTGACATTTTGCTGCCTTTGTTTTTTTGACATAGAACGGAGTGCACACAGGTAATTCCAAACCACTGGTAATCGCCATAAACAAAAGACCATCAGCCAACAAAGGCATCCACGCCCCAAAAGCACTCAAGCACCGTAACCAAGGCAAACATTGAATAGAGTGGCTTGAGTAGACTTGGAGGCTACACATTGGTCTAGATGCTAGGCAATAAATTCCAGAACTCCTCAGGTCAATACCTATGCTATGAGCCATATACAGGAGGAGATCCTGCAATCACAGAAATAATTCTAAACAGTAGGGGTACTAATCTGTATCTTAAGGTACAATCAGCATTAATGTACCCCCAAAGGCTAATATCTGGACTTTGAGGTACTGATGTGTACCTATTCAGCTCTGGAGAAGGTACAAACTAATTGTAATACAGTGGTTAAAATGTAGAATAATTTGAGGGTACTGCCGGTGTGACAAATGAAAGTACAACAATTCCGTGCCTTCTTTTCTGAAAGTATGGGAATGTGATTGTGACAAAAACAATTGCGAAAAGCATACCCAATGCAGTTAAACTGTAATAGGTTTTGTGATTCATCGTCATGTGTGTTTGATTAGACATGACTCATGTCAATAAACAGCCACTCAACAGACAGCATGCAAAGGGTTAAAAAAGGCCACAGGTTAACTACTGCCTTTTCATTAAATGGAGGGCAACTATAGCTTGTTCAGGCATATATGCATGCTACACTGAACAAAGCAAAGGAATTCAATGCATGTGGTGTTTGGTGGCTTGGGGCTTTGGTGAGGCCAGATAGGTCTTACACCCTCTCTCAGTGTTTTGGTGTAATTAGTGTTGAGTTTGTAGTGATTATGGTGAAATTAGAAAGTAATTAGGGGTTTTGGCATAGCATGAGGGAGACCGAGGCTCTTAGTCGCATCTTTTAGTAGGTCAAAGTGTTTCTGTCTGAAACAAAACCTATACTCCTCTGTTTCACTCCGTTACGGAATGAAGGGAAGAGAGACCGGAGCGGAGGAAGTGAAGAGAGGAAGTGGGACAAAGATAGAGGGAGAGAGGACAGACAGCAGTATGAGAGGAGAAAGAGGGGAGTTTAGGAATGATTGCAAGGAACGACCCTCCCTTTCCAAAACAAACAAAAAAAAGCTGCCTCTGCATTGTATCCCCGTTCATTAAGAGACCTACTGGTCACTTTCCCAAGTGGATCCGGTTTCTGCTACCTGAGGGGGATCAGATTTCAAAAAAACCTGATCCAAACCTCCCTTTCTCCAAGCAGGAATCAAAGCCTGACCCAATCGCTGCCGACTGACTGCTCCTCGGATCTGGCCTGGACGCAACCCCTGTCCACCCACAAACGAACCGGGCCAAATGAGTCTTTGGGCAAGGAGCAACAAGCTACCGACCGATCAACCCCCTTACTTTTCCCACCCTAATTAAAACTCTTCAACAGTGCACCTGTGTCACCATCACTTGTCTCTGCTGAAATTTGAGGACACCTCAACATACCAGAAATGCCACCCACACTCCTAATACTGTTAAAACAAATCCAGGTATTATAAGACTACTAAAAACTTGGTATGACGGCTATATGCAGAACACAATCCAGGCACAGGCATTTTTACTCGTTACTGAAACCACGCTTTTGCATCAGTCAAATATATTTTTGAAACCAGTGATCTCTTGCATGAAGAACAGCAGAGTGCATAGAGATTGTTACACATTATTGCAAACACGCTGACAGAGCTACATAGTTATGCAAACACAATGAATGACTGATAACAGAATGATGAGTTTGATAACAGCTACATATCACTGCACCCACAAGGTACAAGCAACCTGTGTAACTACACATACTGAGGACAGCAGACTCGTACATAGAATACGCTACACATTCGATTACTGCATCACTGAAGTGTGACATCTGACACACAAGAAATAAGTGTTATAATCTAAACATTTTGCGCCACCTTCTGGACAAATAGAAGGAATGACTAATATCTTGTGCGTCGGCTTTACGCACGCCATTGGGAGGGTTTTCACTCCACCAGACGGCTCCGACTCCACCTTGGTGTGCTGCGCCTGCACCGTTCTGCAATAACACTAACTAAACGCTGGTTGGCGGTGTGTTTTGTATTTTGTTGCGTTTCTTCCATAGGTTTCTTCGTGGACACGAAGCGGGCACGTACGTAACTAGGGGCTGACTGGAGAGATGAGAAGGCCTAATCATGACTACCGAGCGCCAGAGGATTATGTTGGAGTTGGAGTTAATAAATGTTGAACAACAACTAGCTTTACTGAAATCCCTGCAACGCAAATGCCAGCAACGTCAACCCGTGCCACGAAGGTGCTTTAGGAAAAGGAAGAAAGAAAAAGTTAGGATACGTCAGAGGAGATGGTGTGTACAACCAGAAAACCTGGCGAGACCAGAGGAGGGGGAGTATTGTGTTGTTTCCAAAGCGTTAAAAGATAATGATGATGACATGCTTTTCGGCTATTTTCACATGTCGGCAGCTAAATTTGTCGATTTGGTTGGTCGTCTACAACCATTTATTAAACACCAGTGTACACACAGTATGCCTATAGACGTTCGTCAGAGAGTGGCGATCACTCTTCGATTTCTCGCTTCTGGTGAAAGCCAAAAGAATGTAGCTGTAAGCTACAAACTAGCATCAAGCACAGTGTCCGCCATAGTCTCGGAGGTGTGTAAAGCGCTGTGGAAAGCACTACAGACAGAGTTCCTTCCCTGTACTTCAGTCGCCCAGTGGGAAGCTATTAAAGCTGACTTTTGGCAGCAGTGGAGCTTCCCGAACTGTGTCGGAAGCATAGATGGGAAACTCGTGAACGTCAGGGCACCGCGCGGCAAGGGCTCATCCGAAAGCAAGAACCCACCTCCTATTGCTTTGATGGCAACCTGCGACGCCAGATACCGGTTTACCATGGTGGACCTAGAAGCATACGAACAAGAAAGTGACGGGGACATCTTCAAGAGCAGCACATTGGGCTCTAAGCTACTTGAGGAGAAACTGGACCTGCCCCCGCCTGCCAGTCTTCCTGAATCAGGAATGTCAATCCCCCATGTATTCGTTGCTGATGCTGCGTTCCCCCTACATAACAATCTCATGCGTCCCTTTCAAGGTGCGTCAGAAATTTGAAATTGTGAAAATAAATGAACTGCTTTTACAGTATGTGTATAATGTGGCGCTTTCAAAAGTAACAATCTTGTTCTTATCTAGTAGTATTCTACTAGTACTCTACTTTTTTGTAGTATTCGTACAAGAGTAAAGTTAAACAACTTTTTGGTGCCATCTCTTGTCTTCAAAACAGCAGTAATGTGTCTCAGACTGTAATAATACAATAACAACAATGTAAGTTAGATTGGGTTCTTATCTCTGCCATTTTCATGTAAACATGTAAATTTGTCTTTCTGTAACTGCATATAGCATGTTTGTAACTACAAAACAATGGTACTTTTCAAAATGGTATTTTCTGTTCAATGCTACCAAGGATGGAAAAAAACAAAGATGTTTGAAACAAATTCTCACAATATTTGCACAGGACCCTATGTATGTCATACATTCTTGTAATGACCACCCCTACATTTGCACATAGGCCTAATAATTTTTTATACATTAATGCTCTGTATTTTCTGTTTTGTTAAACAGGGATAAACCTGTCCACGGAAAAACAGACCTACAACTTGCACCATTCCAGAGTCAGGCGGGTGATGGAGAACGCATTTGGCATCTTGGTGGCAAGGTGGAGAGTCCTCAGTCGACCTCTGGAATTTATGCCAGACAAAGCGATAAACGTCCTAAAGGCTTGCCTTGTCTTGCACAACTTCTTGGCCAGCACTGATGACATCAACACATCTGGACCCAAATACATCTCTGCTAATTTTGCAGACATAGACACGATGGGGTCAATTCAGCCAGGGGAATGGCGGACAGTGGTGGCGGGTGACACAAATCTTTTGGAACCCCTGGGTCCTCAGTACCTTTCCAGGAGCCATTCCAAATGTGATGGCATCGGCGTACGCAATCACCTAATGACGTTTTTTCACTCCTTCCACGAAGTTTTTCCATTGTAGAGCAACAAGCAGGTTGTGTCCTGTCCATGTTCGTCACTAAACTGTATAAATGGGCAGACTTAATGTGTGAACTTGTAACAATCAAAAGATTTCCTTTCAAATAAAGCATCGTCACTATTGTACAGTTATATGCACAACTGACACAAGATCTGGTCTGATGCCATTTTACTTTCAAATGTTCTCAAGCACAAAAATTACACAAATTGATGGCAAAAAATAATAATTATCAAAGATTTTTTAAAAAGTAAGTACAAAAAAAAGAACAGCCATCCTATGAAACTACTCAGCTACTAGCGCTGCTTATTTTTGCCTGCTGCTGCTTCTCGAACAGTAGTTTGTGCACGTCAAACATGGCCTCCGGCCTGAACTCCTCCGGCAACCTGCGTAGCATGTCGGCGACTGTCTGGCCGAACCTGGACAGCTCGTCGTTGTCCCGCAGCGTCGTCCTCTGCTGCTGAAGCTGAGCCCTGCGCTCCTCCAGCTTGGCCACCTGTTGCTGAAGCCTGTCCTCCAGGTCCTGCCTCTTCCTCTTCTGGACAGGTGCCACCCTCAGTTCTGGAGACGGAGGAGATGGCTCGACGGTGGTCTCCACCTGCTGGCAAAGTTTAAGAAGTTAGTACTTGTAAATCATAGCTGCCCCACCCCTCCTTTTTTTTAACAAACATAAACTTTCCCAATCGTGGACTGGACTATTTTTAAGGCAAACTTGTGGCTGCTGTTGGATGTTTACATTTAAGGGCCAGGCAGGAGGACAGCAGCAGGTTTAAGAATGTTAATTAAAAAGTTAATTTATGTTATACATAAGTACCGTATTAAAATGTCAAGGTTAACAACACGTTTTTGTTACAGTGTAAAATAAAAGGATTTGTGACTCATTGTTTGTGGACCTAAATTCCATGTGTTAATTTTGCCAACTTTTTAAAATTAGCTATTGTTAAGGCCTTTTGTTACTCTCTTTGGCCTAATTAAGTTTATGTGACCCATTGCCTGATGATTCTCAAAGGCTTTACCCTCACACCAATACAATCATTTTTTTACACGCAAGTCTCTGTTTACATCTAGTGTTCTTCCTGAACTGGGGTATTTGGGCGTTGAGTGTTGACCTCCCTTTTCTTACCAATATAACACCACATAACCTTTTGGTGCATACTACTGTCCACATTTTGAGAAATTATAGCAATTGGTGTCCCACTAATCTCATGCGTTCATGTACTGTCATGTATCACAGTAGTTAATCATGTTAAGAAAAGTCACGTTTTGCGTTGACTAGAAACCTTAACTTGGTTAACTGTTCTGTTGTGTCTGTATTTGTCATACTGTAGGTGACATGGTCTAATAGAGGAAAAGTTAAAAAAAAAAAAAGATAATTGTTAAGCAAATAAAAATTTGTGCATGTAAATACAGTAAGGTGTACACTTTCATTACTACTTGATATGTACATACATTAACTTACAAAACACTATGGGGAAAACAGAGAAGCTTCCCCTTGCTGGATATTCTGCAAACTCGATGAGGAAGTGTCTGGTAAGGATGGGGAGTAGGGCCAGTTTAGGGAAACATTTAGGTGTAGCTACTATACCACACTATATTGTACTACACTACAAAATCGCATGACTATATTTTCAAATTACTGGTTATTGTATGCATCACGCATCTCAGTTTTGCTTGACGACAGCATAGTCTGCGCAAATCAATACGTCATTGACAATTTCACCCCTAGCCTAAACCAACTGTTTCTGGTCTGTACACATTAGCACAGAACGTAATTCTTTCTGATAACAAGGAACGTGCCATGTTTACGTTGCTGTCCTCCTCGTCGTCGCCATCAACTGACTCTCTGTTTCGGTGCTTCACATGCGGCGCCAGCCAGGAAAGGTGTGAATAAAACGCGGGCACTCTCAGTTTTCTCCCGCGTGTATCCCCGTCCGACGCAGTGAGTCTTTTTCGGACGCGAACGTACTTGTCCCTCAAGTTCTTCCATCTCTTCGTGCATTCCGAGACGTGCTCACCCATGATTATGGAAATCTCATTCCATGAATTCGTTGCCATCTCGAAGTCTTTATAATGTGGGGACGACCAGTCATACAAATGTACATGTTTACGGACTTCTTCCATTAATTGCTTTTCAAATTCATTCATGTTTGCTCAACTCTATTGGAAAATGGCGGAGCAGGCAAGTTTATGCTTCCGCGTGAAATTCACGCCGTCAGTACGTGTGCACGTATTACGTAAGTACGCCGTCCACTACGCAAATTGCTTACGTCTTCATGAGCGTCAGTGAGCCGACCAATGTTGGCCGACCAATGATTGCATCAACAGACTACACATTTCGTTATACTTCACTACTACGCAGCATAATTACTTATAATGGAAATCGTATTCTTTTGAATTTTACGTAAGATATATTTACAATGGGACTAAAATGAGCATTTTAGTTAAGTCTGACGTGCAGCAAGACATCACTCTGTGAGGCGTAAAGTGTAAACAAGGCAGGTGGTTAAAAGCTGTGGGTTTATGGCCGTCCAATCATCATGTAATGTGAATGTAAAGTAGATGTTAATGTGTATATGGAGTAAGTGGGAGTTTCAACAGTCAAGTAGCCTAATGGCTTGTATGTAGAAAATGACTGAGAACCTGCTGTTGGGTCTGAATGCATGTACTAGATGGCAGGAACATGGAACAAAAATTGTAGTTGAGATGGCTGTTGACCCAGGAGTACCTTATCTGTGCTAGCTGCAAAGGTCCTGGGCACCTGGAAGCTCAGTTTTGGTCATGCATTGTCTGGAAATGTTGGGCCCATGACCGAATACAAATTTTTACTCCATTATCGTTAATACTAATATTAATAGTGTCTGCAACAAAAGGCCCTTCAATGCTGGGTCCTGTGTATTGTGCTTTCCTTGTAACCCCTTTGCAGTGCTTTGTGGCCAAGGGAAGTGCACTTTCAGGGTCCCTTTAAAAGCAGGTATGCTACAAGGCTGGTTACTCAGTAATACATAATTCAGGAGTTGGTGATCAGCTTTGGCCTTACTTTTACGACCACACTTATGTGGTGACCAACCCAGACCCTTATTGGTTTGTACTGACACATTGAATTGACAAAATTTGCTTCATTGCAAGAACGGTGAAAGTACATTTTGATATGAGGAAAATGTGATAATAGGAACTCAAACAATTACAGAGGTTACAATATGTTTTATTGTGTGGTTTCTCAAAAAAATCAGCAAAAACACTCACACCGATTCTGCTAGTGTTTAGCTCGATGCCTGGCTAATGAGGTTAGATATGAGCATCCTTTGAATGGATGTATAACTGGGGCAACCATGTAACGCTGCAATAGATTAGCATGTACTCCACTTCACAAAAGTATTTCATGAAATGCCTGGAAATCCTGGGCTGTAGCTATATGCCACCACAAGGTAAAAGGCCCCCTGAAGAGACCAGAACGACTGGCAGTCATCAGGCCTGCTGTGGGTGCATTCAGTCTGTCATCATGTCGGCGCCCTCTCCTCCAGTGGCATCGTTCAGACTCAACTCCTCCAGCATCTCGGCCAGGGAGATCCTCGGGGCACCGTCGTCTTCCGCGTCGCTCTCCACCGGGAGCTTGTTTGCATCTGTAGAGTAAGGACACATGCCCACATGTCAGTTCAAAGGCAGCTATACATACATACAACACATCCATGTCCAGAAATATGAAATTGAAAATGATGTTTTGAACTTCTCGACACTAATGGGGCAAAACATTGGTAAGTCACAGGGAAATGACATGTAACAAGTTGCAATGGGCAACAATGATCTCACCTCTGAAGATGTTGATGTTCTTCCTCAGCGCTTCGTCCTCCTCCAGATCCTCCAGGAAGTCCTGGTATTGCCTGGGAGAGGTAGAGATGGATTCACTCAACTGCACAATTACTTTTACTGAAAAACATTATTAACTACAGCTATCAAGTCCCACAGAAAGCAAGTTTCATCTCTTTCCTGGGTATGTCCACTAAGATTACGTGGCAAGTCTACTAATAGAAGAGTACTATGGCTTTGTTTTTGTATAGAATGAAAGCATAAAATCACTTTGCCACTTACTCCGAGTTAACTTAGCTGGGTAAGTCACCAGAGAATAGCGTGGATTTCCAGACATCTTTCCCTTTCTACACCACTTTCCCTTTTTACTCCAGCCCCTAGTGTCTGCCCATGCTTACCTCTCATCATCAGTGTCCATGCCCTCTCGTTCTCTGTCCAGCTCCTTCAGCTTCCAGTTCCTGCGTTTCACCCTCCTCATGCGGTCGTAGCTCTTCTTAATGAGAACCTGCATACACAACCCCCATCCTTATAACCAGTTCATACCAACTGAAATATTGGTACCAACGGTAAAAGCAAAAACAAGTACCTGAACACTCCATTTCATTCCCAAACTACTTCCACTATGTTTCACACAGTTGAGAAGAGTAAAACAGAAACCCTCTGGCAACAGCTAGGACACTAATAATCAATCATACCAACTGGAATATTCCATCTAGTTAGAATAATAGAATATTCCATGGAATAATAGATAGAATATTCCATACCAACTGGAGAAAGGAATCAAAGGCAGGACTGGTGCCTTGTTCGCAGAACATAATGAGTTGTCCACTAACAACATTAAAAGTGATTGATCATCTGCACACATGTGAAAGAATGTGTGGTTTCTCCAATTTATTGCAGTGTACATCTTAGCGTATGATGGTGTTGGAGACACACATTGTTACTGGTTTTAGTTTAAGGTTCAGAATAAAACCGCAGCATCAGGAAGGTTGGCAAACAGAGCCTAATATATATGTTTGTAAGATGCAAGAGGGAGCTACACCACAGGAGTATCAGAAAGGCTGCTTACCACATCAGGTATTTGATGAGGGTTCATCTTGTTGAGGTGCTCATCGTTGATGTTGGAATTCGCGAAATCAAAACTATTGGGTGAAGAATTAGAGGAATATATGAAACACAACAGCATAGACAACAAAAAACTTTTAAAATAGTGTGCATAGGCAAGTGGTCCATATTGCGGTGTGTCAAATGGTCTGTCAAAGCAGATGGGGTTATGCACAGATATGTGCGCGCACACACACACACACACATGCGCGCGCACACACACACACACCACACGCACACACACACACACACACTCTTACCCAAGCACCAGGTCTCCAATGTTGAGCAGGTGGCCCATGAAGGTTCGACAATAGTACTGCTGAGTAGTGTTCATTTCAGACACTTTTTGAACCCACACCTCAGCCAAGGTGTGCTACACACACAGACACAGACACAAAGAAAAAACAAAGAGAGAGGGAATATTTTAAGATTTAGATTGAGTACAGCTGCTTCTGACACATCTTCTTGGAGAACACTGCAAGGAGAAATACTTGGCTAAGACAAACGTAGCCAAAGTTCTTTCTTTAAATGCAAATTCAACAGTGAAAACAGCCACACATAAACCCACAGGAATGTTTTTAAATTTTAAACCGACAAAACTGATTAAGGACAAACATAAACAAGCTGCGACAAGTGAAACCTGACATCACCTTATCCAACCCTTGCAATTATCCAACAAACACCACAACCTCACCTGGGAACAGCCTCTTACCTTATTGGATGTGAGGCCTGCTCCTGCCCCTAGCTTTTGGTTCCTAATGACGTCCATCTCCATGACGATGAACTCCTCTAGCTGTTTGGGGCTGCAGAGGCTATTGAAGGGGTAGCGCCAATAAGTGTTGGCATCCACCTCGGCAACTGCAATGGAAAACATGACAGAAAGCCATTAACGAGGTAGACATCTTTAAAGTGAGCGCTGTCCAGTAGCCCCTCTAGCAGGACTTTAAAATGCCTCACTAAATAGGCACAGTGCTTGTTGATCAGTGCTTGAACAACATGGCATCCCCCCCCCCTCCGTGCAAGTGGAACCATGTGCACTATAACTTCCAGCATCACAAACTGCAGCCACACTGAAACACGTGCGAGTCTGTTCGACACGGCTCAATCAGCACAGGGAATTCTGAGCAAAAATAGAAGCAGTTGGCATTAAAAGCAGAAGTGGCTGGCAGCACCGCTGGTTTGGTACAACAACCTGCCCCAGTCACTGTGATCTGTGCACAGTGCCGTGACTTGTAGAGTGTGTGTGTGTGTGTGCGTGCAGTGCATGTGTGCGCAACATGAGCGATGGTATGCACGCAGAACAGAAGATGGACGGACATGTGCTGAACAGACCTGGGTGTGGAACAGGAGCCAGGTCAGTGATGGAAAAAAGGCAATAAAAGATGGAATTGGTTAAAAAAAAAAAAAAAAAACCTCACATGTATTTAGATGAAAGACGACACAAAGGTGCACATTATAACTAGAGTGCATGTTACATAGCGAACGCTTTTGTGACTGTTTCTTATTATATAGCCTCTGCTGCAGCAATCTGTATACCATAGAATATGTTTAAAAATTCACAAACAAAATAAATGTGGTAAGCTTGTCCTCCTCCAGATCAAAAGAGAAGTCAGGTGACACAGTTTGGAATTTCCTCTTAGTTACAGCTGACATTCTTTTGGGGAAAAGGCCCAGTACATCGCACTGCTCAGAGTATGTACTATGTATCAGAACTGAAATAATATTCATTTGGATGTTAGTATATTTACTAAGTTCTGCTTTCAAGTTCAGAAAAAAAAGAACAATGTCCTCATTGGGAAAAAGACCAACAGGTCCGCTGACACTAGATAATTGATTCATAAGGAGTATACTCCTTAGGATGAAGTGAAGTGAAGCCTTTAGCAGTCTCATTCTGGCCTGCGTGTCACTTATTTATCACTCTCATCAGCCCTCCACTCACGATAGGGAGCAGTACTACCTTTCCTGCCTGGAGGGAGAGCGGGAGAGAGATGGGGGGGGGGGGTGAGAGGGAAGAGAGCGAGAGGCAGAGAGAGAGCGAGCAAGGGTGGGGGTGGGGGGGAGAGACAGGGAGGGTGAGAGAGAAAGAGGGCGAGAGGGTGAGAGAGAAAGAGCGAGAGAGTGAGTGTGCTGGCTTCAGCAAGTGTGTTTGGGAGGAATCTCAGTCGTCAGCACTCTGCCCTGATGCACTCGGCTCCTCGGCTTGGCACGACCGAACTCCACATTAGACGCATTTAAATGGGAATCAGATATGCTGGAATGACTCGAGAAGAGGAGAGAAAGTTTTAATTGATTGATAAAAGGATGATGAGTCAGTGACGCTGAAAGAAGCAGATCTCGACTGACAGCAGCGAAGACATGAGTGATGGAGTAATCTGTGGAGTCGTAGGGTCTTCATGTGTCTCTGGCAGAAAACCCCCTTTAATCACATCGACCCTCCACAGAGGGTCGTGTGTGTGTGTGTGTGTGTGCCTTCCTCAGAGAGTGTGAGAATGTCCAAAGGCCACATGTAGCACTGCAACGCTGTGAGAGGGCAACCTGGAGAGGCTTTTTAAAAGGATGGCCTCTCTGATCTCTGATCTAATGAAGGTGCTGCCACATCACCACTGGCACGACAGGAAGCTAACGATCATCCTTCAATAACTACTCCCTCTGGGCTCTGCTCTGGGTGGGATGGCTTTGTGTGTGTGTGTGTGTGTGTGTGTGTGTGTGTGTGTGTGTGCGCGTGCGCACGTACTCACTCTGCAGCGTGTTGGGGTCGATGAGGTGGATGGTGCTGGTGACGCGAGTGCACACGCACACCTGGCCCATGTTCCCCAGGCTCTGCGCCAGACGCGGGGACAGGCACACCACGTTGTCCTGGAGACCACCACAATAAAAACAACAGCAGCTGGGGTCAGCTTGGGGACATGCCTTGTGTTCAGCTGAATCTTTAAACAAACTCCACACAGTGCACGCACAGATGCACAAATAAACAAAACCAGACCTTTCTCAATAATGGCACATTATGACTCAAGTACACTTCAAAAGGACACGGTTTTCTTGTTTTTTTTTTGTTCAGTAAAAACTTCATGACCCCTAATAACCCCAAAGTTGTGTTTATAAAACGTACAGGACACTGATTGTAATTGTAATTGTATATTGTCCATTAAAAAATGGTAAAGAGAATCACTGAAGCAAAGACATGCGAGGACAATCATAGAGATGTCCTTTTAAAGAGATACACAAGAGTAAAGTAATAGAGTGAGGCAAGCAGCCCAGTCTATAAACACCATGAATCAGTAGCTTATCCAACTCTCATCTTGGTGTTAATGTCAAGAAAAAAACCCTGATAATTTACAAAGGCTGAATTTCACACTGCATCATAATGCGTAACAAAGACACAAGAAAGCATTATCTTTGGTGAGGTACCTTGCAGACCGGCACAATCTCCACTGAGAAGGTGCTTTTGTAGTTGTACGTGTTGGTGTGAACATCATGGGATATCAAACGCTGGGATGCCTTTGATCTAACAAGAAGAAAAGGAGAACATTATTATTCTTTTTACGGGTTGTCAGGTTTTGCCCCCAGTCAACGTGTAAACAAGACTGAACAAATCTATCAAATGCTGCAATAAAATTAAATGCAACCTGCATTTGGCAAACATGCAGAAACAAGAGTTGTGGAAATTTCTGAGAAGGTTGAAAGTAGCAATTACACCTGTGTTCTTGGAAGCTGAGCAGTAGCACCACCTCTAACTGTAAACATGACCATGAAAACAACACAACATTCTCGACTGATATTTTGGCGCAATTAATGCAAAATCATTGCAAATGTTGTGTAGCAAGTTACCAACAACTTCAAAGAGTCATTGACTGCGTTCACATGGTGAGATTGGTTTGGTTTGGGATTGGTTCACAACGGGTGGTCTGTCCCCCAAGTCCCTGTTCACATGCAGTTTGTCTAAGCGGATTCAGCCAGAGACCCGGCCCTTTCCGCTACGCTAGGTGGGGGCGCTGTAGTCAACTTCTATCTTTCTATTGTTATCTTTTAATACAAGGAACGTCTCTTCCACGCATAACTCTTGAACCACTCATCCGCTTGATCTCAAATTTGGACGGCGTCATCATAATGTTACCAGTGTGTGCAGTACCAAGTTTCGTGTTGTTTGGGCAAAAAATGCCAAAGATATCGGTCAAACCGTGCCGACCCAGCCATGACGACCCAGGCTGATAAGATTTACAATGCTAGCTGCTACAATGTTGGACATGACGCAACTAACGACACATAACTAAAATAATGGACATAACACGAGTAAACATTTGCCCACAACAAAGCTGCTACGTAGGTAAGATGTATCTTATCGTATACGCAACAGCAGACTACAGCACTGCATACATATGCCTACAGTGCATACAGACGACACGTAGAGGAGACTGAACTTTTCACCTCTCATTCCGGTTATTCCACATCGCAAAACCGTGGCTAAAGAAAATCTTACAAGTTAGTCAGTGCAAATGTATTTACATAGCCTCCTCCTTTCACCTGATATTATTACCCACTTAAACAATAAGGTGGTCTAAACAAAAACGTAATACTCTGGCACATCTTCTATGGGCTCTGGACTGTTCCTACTAAATAAAGACAATAAACAAACTTTCTGGCGGCATACAAACATGGTGTTCCAGGAGTTTGACGCATTCGCGTACGTGTTGTGCATTCTGCTGTGTTAGAAAGTCCGTATGAAGGAACAAACTGCGTTTTTTATTTCGTTGATACATGCGCAATACCCGAAACCAATCCGATCCCCGTTCACATGGCAGTCGAAGTGGTTTCGAAACAGCCCAGGCCTGGTGTCGCAATTGGTTTAGGAAAACCAATTCCAAACCAAACCAATCACCGTTCACATGAAGCCGGTACGATCCCAAACCAGTTCCAAGTGGTTTCGACTTGTCCATGTGAACGCACTCATTCATTACAACAAAAGTGATTCACTATTCAAACGTGTGAAGATCCCATGGCAAACTGAACACACGAATACTGTATCTCTTTTAAGCAGTGACAACTTTCTAAAAATATTATTTCTATCTACCGCTATCTGGGAGGCTCTTACTTTACAGGGACCGTGCACTGCAGGAAGTCCACCATCTTCTGGCCATGCTGCTTTGAGCCGAAGTAGAAATCCAGACCCTCTGGAGAACATACATAAAACTGAGTCAGTTCAGCCTCATAGCTATTAGAAGAGACATAAACAAACATTTGTGATCTAACAAAATCCACAAATGCTGCAGCCATTAATTGAAAATGTTAATGTAATTAAAAATGTGATACAAAAGTGTGAAGTTGTTCCCGTCTTTGATGTTGTGGCAAAGGGCACCTACCGTGGATCTCTTTGATGCGTAATGTGTTCTGATGCAGACTGTGCTTCAGAATCAGCTGCTCCAAGTAGTAGAATGTCTTCTTGTGCACAGTCTACCAAAGAATCACAAACACAGGCAGACATTTTAATTTACCATCATTTAAGTTGAAGGATGAATTGAAATGAACCTGAATTCAAATGCAAGTTTCTCATTAGTGTGCGAGAGGAGAGAAAAGAAAATAAGCACTACAGTGTAAACAGAGAACATCTTATAGCACTGCGCCACACAATCAGCAAACAGATGAAAGATTTCAAAATGGCCTGCATTCTGCATCTGTTCCCCTGCAATCATTTCGCTGTATTTCACCGCAGACACAAAAAGAACATTTCACAGCCCAAACCAATTACCTCAGCTGTGGCACTGCTGTATTTTGTCAATGATGAGGCTCCGCAAAAGAGCAAAGGCAGCAAGTCAGCAATCTGCCAAGTCAGTAGAGATGGCTGGAGTAATGAAGGGGTGGATTTCTAAGGATGAAACATCGCTTCTATAATAGTCTCTGATGTGTTTGTTTGTGACTTACTGTGACATTTTGTCATTTTAATTATAACTATTTCTACTGAGCTCAGTTTTACTCTAAAAAGGCATAATATAGACTGTCTAAACCGAGACTCAAAAAAACAAGAAAAACTCTGGCACTGTTTCAAAAAGTTTCTTTTTGAGTTTCTTATTTTAAATGTAAACCTTTCCCATCGGAGATGACATTAAACTTTAGAGTTTTAAAGTGTGGGAAAGACTCCTCTACAAACATCTGAGTGACATAGCAGGTTTTCTGCTGATTATTGGGTCCAGTAGAATCTGCTGTGTGCTGATGGCTGGCTCACAGTGCCTCTGCGGTACACAACCCTTAAACTGCATGACCCAGAGATGTCCCCATGCTGTATAGAGATGTACTTCCCACAGCAGTTCAGGCAGTTCACAAGTCACCTTCAGTGAACAGTGGTCAGTACAAACTTGCTTGCTCACACACACATACACTCTCATAGACACACACACAGACACACACAAACACACACAGACACACACAGACACACACAGACACACACAGACACACACACACACTTCGGCCACAAGTGTAACCCTCTCCAGCAGACCACTAACCTTCTGTCGGACCTGCACCACAGCTTTCCAGAAGTCCTTAGCCTCCACTCGATGGCAGTCTCCACACATCTGAGCCTGAACCACAAACTCCACCACAAACACCTGCTGCAGGATGGCTCCATTCATCACCTGCACTCAAAATAAGCAGACAGAGAGGCCCCGCCATGAGCTCACATTCCATTTATCTCTGCTAAGATGCTCTGTTAGTCTGGCTGTCACGACTGGTTTCACAACACAAGCCAGCATTTTGAATTGGTGCAATTCAAGCACATTAGTAATTTGCAGTGCTTCTCAATGTGCTGATAAACAGAAGTCTGGCTGTCACAACAAAGTAAGCCAGCATTTAATGTCAAATATAATAAAAAAATATATAATTTAATCACAACAGTAATTTATAGTGTCTGTCAATGTGCATATAAACAGAGGAAAGAAAGCTATGAACTGAGGCAGCTTGGAGGATAAACTACGTATGTGGTTCACAAACAGATCTGTGGCAATCGCTTATGATCTGAAAGACCATATTATTACATTACACTTAGCTGACGCTCTTATCTTATCCACAGCGACTTACAGTTATTTAGGTACAGGCTTTCATTTTAGAAAAAACAAAGACTTACCTCCTTCTGAATAGTCAGCTTCAGCTTAATCCTTTTGGAATGGGGTTCTGTCCACAGGAAGCCTGCATCAATCAAGCGCACCTGATGACACAGGAGCATGGGAATGAGACTGAGGCGTGTACAGCAGAAATGGATGGACACTGTTCACATTTATCATGACAGCCAATACAAATATTCACAGTACTCTCTAGGCTGTTGATACCATAGATATGTATACTGGCTAGATATCATGGTACACGGTACATCACGTTAAGCTATATGGCTACAATGAATTTCATGGGCTTGCTTGCTCTCATAATTTAACTTTTTGTCACATAATTATGACTTTCTATCTCATAATTTTGACTTTTTTGTCTTGCAAGTTTGACTTTTTATCCTCTAATCATGACTTTCTATCTCACAATTTTGCCTTTTTCATCTAAGAATTTTAACTGAACATAAATATATTTTTTCTTTTACTGGCAGAAATGAGGTTCCATACACATCTTTATGTAAAAGTCTGGCAGTTCTCCATTTGATCTAAGTGCGTTTGAACCATAGACTATAATCTCTGCTTTAAATTGTAGCATGGTGCACTGTGCCAAGATGGCGGCATTCCAGGTGCATGTTGAGAACCCGAAGGCGACATCTAGTCAGTATACATATCTATGGGTAATACAGGCGTTACGGAAACAGAAGGTCTCACATAAATAACCCTTGTTCTAAAACTGTAGCTATTTAGGACACAACATCCAAACCAAGTCAGCAGGCTAAATTCCTTGAGGGCACATGGCTTACCAGTAACCTATAATTTGTATGGTAGGTGGCTTTGACTTGACTGCTGGCTTTAAAACCCTCTTGCAAAATACATTTTGAACATAACATCGACCATTAAGACTGATTTTGGGAGGAATGTGAGACGATGTGAACACACTTTAGTCATGGATCCCTTGAGCTTCTTGAGGCAGAGGGCGAGCAACTCTCTGGACTCCAGAGCACACTGCAGCCATGTCGCCGGGGGCTGCAAGTACCTGTCAGAGAGCACAAAACAATGGGGACATTTCAGTGACATCAGAGATGCACACAGGATGCTTTATAAAGTAATGACAGCAATGTAATAACCATGAATGTGATTGGCAGGGAACAAAAAACAAGGAAAATATACAAAGCACAGTGTGACAACAACAGGGCCATTACAAACTCAGTGACCATGAAAAATGCAATTTTCAAATATTTAAGTGTAGAAGTGTTGGTAATGGGAGCAGATTTGCATGATGGGGGTTGTATTTAGGTCGGAAAATCAGGAAAAATAGAGGGGTAAAAGCACTTGGAGAATGGAGACCTCTATCAAGCCATGCTCTATCTATGAATGAAAAAAATGTTTATATATATATATATATATATATATATATATATATATATATATATATATATATATATATATATATATATATATATTAGCCAAAGACCACGTCTCTGACTGCAGCTATTTCCAATCTTCTCATCAAGCTGCCTTTGTGTATGAGAGCCTATGAGAGATGATGATGATGTAATGTCGTGTAAAATAGTAGCTTACCTTTCACACTGTTTGCAGAAGTGCACTGTGACCTGCTTAGGGATGCCCTCCGAGATGTCAATCTGGGTCCTCAGGCAGGACACACACATGTTGGCGGGGTTGGGAGGGATAGGGATTCCACATGTGCAACAGAGGCTGAATAACAACAAAAAGGTAAACAACAAGACGAAGAGATACTTTACATACAAGAAACTCTTACATACAAGAACACAGAGACCCAAAGTGTAGGTAGTACAAATACTTAACATTAAATGCAAACTGCTGACGGTACTCAAGCTTTGCTAAAATAGCATAAATTCCTGTAAGTGCATACTAGGCTACGTAGTGATAACAGTGGCCACTGCACATTCACAGGTAAATAATTCATATTTTAGCACCTGTCACACAGCTAATAGAACATTGTTTCCCCACTCTTCCCTTTTGGTAACCCATGTCTACTGATACAGTGCTATCTTTACCATATAGCCAGTACTCAGCAGCTATTTCACAATGCAAACGCATAAAGTAAAACACCAGCTGTAGGATAGAATGAAGACAGCTGTGCTTTTAACACTCCGTTAAGCATTGTCCTGTCCTTATAACCATCACAGTATACAACAGTTATATACAGTAGAGCTACCACAGTGTTTGACACTGTTTCTTTCCTAAACTTTCCTTTACAAATTAACAAGTCAACACTGTACTTGGCTACTGTAAGCAGCACTCCATCTAAGAGATTTGTTCGTGCAGCGTTTGCATGGAGTGTAGAGTGTGTCTCTAATGATAGCCCATCTCAATCCTAAAACTGTAGCAACTATCACAATCGGCAACATTTTTGGATGTGTTGTCAAAATGACATTTAGCAGAAATGTGTGGTTGTTGTCATTTCTATGCTCGGTCGTGGGTCGTAAGACAACACCTTACAGTATACTTCATTGAAGAAGGGCAATGCGACCAATCAAACCAAGAAAGCCACCGCACAAACAGTGCACATTATTTAGATACAAATGTAGCCCACATTATAGTGAAATAGTACGAGAAGCAGAACTTTACTTACATATTCCCCTGACTGGTGTTGGCTGGAGCTTGAATGTACTCCATGGTGGTCAGCGACCTGGAAACAGAATTCCGGATGACAGTACAAGTTTAGAGTATGGTAACCATCACATCTTGTGCAATCTTTGGCCATCCATGTACATATTTTAGATACTGTCTGAATTAGCTTCTGCTAGCTAATATTAGCCAACAACGCAACGACGACTCCTCCTCTGTTCACAACACTTGCCCTTCAGAAACAGTAATGGTTAAAGTAAAGTAATTTAAGTGGTTGGATGGTTATAACTACATATCGTGTCACATTAAATAACAACGTTAATACGATGTGTTGTTTCCTTACAGTATTTAAACGGCCCGATGACAGCGTGGTTACACGTTTCCCCCAGCATGTACGGTGCGAAATGATGACATCATTTACACTTCCTGGTACGAGAGGACCCTTGGATTTTCTTATAGTCGTCTATTACTTTGCCAGAAAGCACAACAGTTCACCAGCTCTCCTACCTGTGTTTGGGGCTATAATCCTTAATGTGATCTTTTCACTTCACTAATCGGTAGGCTGTAAATGTATATATCACAGTGTTTTGAACATAATACTGTGCTCAGACCTTGGTTTAGTCAGCCGCTTGGTGCGAAAGGCTTATTAATGACCACCTTTGCTCTCACCAATAAATCCATCATCTAGTCATTTAGTTTAGGCCAAACAATTACACTCAAGAACGACCACTTGGAACCATACCATTATTATGAAATACCAACACTAATAAAACAGAGCAATAATAATTAGATGCAAAGTAGAATTAACAGAATATGCTGTATCTATTGTATAAAGGTTGACCTTGCTGCCTGTATTTTCATTCTGAGGCATTTTCATATAGACCTTTTCCTCAAAACAGTCATTACATTTCAATATAAATGTAGTGTCTGACAACAAAAAGTAGCTAGGCAGCATCATCTGGTCTGGCTATAAAGCCCATGTCAAATAATCTGATTGAGCTCTAATAAAACAAGTGGAGACCTGTCTCGCGTACTGCTTTTTTGATTCTCAGCACAAACTCACGAAGAGATGGGATTTTTTTATTGTAGATTTATTAAAAATAAAATTCTTCCTGTTTTTTTTTTTTCATCATGACTTACAAAAGTGAAGCACATCAGGATGACCTCTAGACCTTGATTTTATGCCGTTGTTTGTCACACAATTTGGACTGGCCTTATAATCTGTGCGCCTATTGGCTGCTGCTTTAGCTAAACAAGTTTCTTAAACAGTTTTGTACTGTAGCCATCGCTGCATCTTTTCATAGGCCTACCTCAACGTTCTGGCGCGGGGCTACTTTCATGACACGCCACTACAGCTGTTGTGCACTTCACTCCGAGATGACGTCACACAATTCCGAAATACTGGCCCAGGCTATCAACAAACTGCCATCGGCACACTGCGCGCTCTATTACAACTGACATTAAATTTGGCAAAAATTAACTTCCTAGCATGGGGAAGTGGGCGAATTTGAGGATAAACCACTAGCACCAGCGACCTCTAAATTAAAGGCTCACAGCGCACAAACATGATCCGTACGCGCTCACTCCCCACGAGCAAATAGCCCTCCAGTATTGCGGAGGTGCTAGTGCGCCTTTCTAGTTGTCAGGTGACATCTGTGACGGTAGGGAAAGAACTCCCCCGTAGCGGTATTTCCTGACATCCTAGGCTATTATGGAACAGTCTACGCGCTCTGAGCGCGCTTGCATGGTTCATTGAGCGACAACACAGTCAAGAGATCTCCGATTCTTCACGGTGGGGCGGCATGCCGTGTCGTATCTGCGCTTATCTCTGCAGTCTTTTCAGAGCCTTGAAGGCGATACATGTGAGCAGCTCCGAGAAGAATTGCTGTTTGATTTCTCTGCGTGTGCAGTGTGTGTGCTGATCGCACTGAGTATCTGGCAGAAAAAAACTACTCGCATTTACAGCAGTCGTACCGTCTTTCCCCTTGCTGCAATGATGGAATGACTTGTTCGGATAGACAACCTGCTGTGATTTCTTGTTCGTATAAATGATAGGAGATACGATGACTTTGTTGTCTCTCTTGGGTCGGATCATGCGTTATTTCTTGCTTAGACCAGAGACCTTATTTCTCCTGTGCATCAGTTTGGCATTGTGGAGTTATTTCTTCCACACGGACGAGGTGAAAACCATCGTCAAGTCAAGCCGAGATGCCGTTAAGATGGTCAAAGGGAAAGTGGCGGAGATTATGCAGAATGAGAAATTCGGAGGTCTGGACGTCCTGGACGCGGAGTTCGCCAAAACCTGGGAATTCAAGAGCAACAACGTAGCGGTGTATTCCATACAAGGACGACGGGACCACATGGAGGACCGCTTTGAAGTCCTGACAGATGTTGTGAACAAGAGTCACCCATCCATATTTGGGATTTTCGATGGTCATGGTGGTGAAGTAAGTGTGAGACGTTTAAGTGCATACAAGTCAAGGAGTGAAATAACCTACTTGATTGCATTTGCATTAAAGAATTTGTAGGATATATTAATTGGATTAAGTAGTAGCCTAGTATTCAAACAGGCGGCTTCAGTGTGAGAGTTAGACTTTTTATGTCCTTTCCAAAAGAGCGACAAACATAACAAGAGGTAAGTTTTAAAACCGATTATAGCAGTGTGATGAGGGGGTAGCCTATACCTAACTGGATTATAACTGGTCCAGACTTACAGGCACCTAAGATACGCCTCATAAGCAGGGTTGTCCTATGCAATACCCGAAGGACTTCAATAAGGAATGCTACGAATGATTAACTCCGCTGTGTAAAATAAATGGCAGGTAAAATTCTCCACCTCCGTCGCTCTGCGGGCAGCGTGCATTTCAGAGAGAGAAAAAGGAGAAACCGGAACATAGAAATTGAGGGAATGATGAACTAAGGGTATTGGTTCTCCTTCATCTTTTCGCAACGACATTGTACATTTGTGTGGCAGTTGTTGCCATAGTAAACTGCCCATCTGTTTAACTTTTAAACCCACCTGTTTCACAGTAATTCGACACTGGCCTATTCTGGGTCGTCACTCCTTGTTTATGATGTTATCCATCCTGCTCTGTACCTGAGTCTCCTCCTTACGTGACCAGAGCCTTCCCTCCTCTCTCACTCACTGCCTCACATGTGTTTTTAGATAGCCTATTTGTATTGCTGGGCTGCATTTTTGTTTTGTTTTTTCCTCCATTAAATAAGGGGAACAGCACACAGTAATGGTCTTGTTCGAAAAAATGCTTTGTTCTTGTTTTTTGAAATAAGTCTTTCATGGCTCCATGGATCTGGAACCTCACATTATGCGAGACTTTGAACTTGACAGACATAAATGTGTGCACACAGTTGTATAAAGCACCTGTTTTTATCTAATGCACAAGTGACTTTCTTTGATCCTATAACTTTGCTGGGAAATTACATAAGCCCCCAGCACCCAGCGGTCTGTCTGAGGACAGGGGGAGGGGTATAGCTGTGTGTGTGTGTGTGTGTGGGGGGGGGGGGGTATAGCTGTGGGTAAATCAGGGCCAGGTATTTGGGCAGTCATCAGGGCACGGGCACGTTATCAGTAGGTCATCTGTGCTCTGTTGGGATTAAACTTTCCGTGTGGTCAAACACCATCTTCTCCGAATGCCCCCGAGCCACAGAATGCTGTCTTTGACCCAGATGGAAAAAATAAGCCCTGTTTACCTGGCAGAGTTTTTTTTTCCAAGTTTTTTTTTTTTTTTTTAATGGGAGCCACGCCACTCATTCCTCTTTTACTGGTGCTGTTGCTGGACAGGCGGGAAAATGACATGACTGGCTTGGGAATAATGAGGGTGGGGGACAAGAGATGGATGGGGTGCATGGTTTAGTCTCTCGAGGGCTTCTCAAGACTATTTTCGGGAGGAAAAAAAAACATATAGCTAAGCATCCCATTCCCATGTTCTACTGTGGGGATGAGCAAATGTAAACATTAACAGAGCCTAAACCTGTGAGTGTCTTTCAGGAAGGCAGCTGCTTATTTTTCTGCAGATCGCCAGATTTTGCGCACAGTCTTTCGTTTTTTTCATTAGCTGACTCTGTCTATTTAATTACCTTAATGAGTAGGCCATGCCTTCTCACTCCTCTCTTCTGCTAACCACTCCATTCCTGTGTCTGCTTCAGAGGCTGTTTCAGCATCACATCTGTGACGGGCACTGAATGACCGGACAGGATGCTCAGACATTGTAGTAGTGCAGCTGCGGTGAAAGCTTTCGATTGTCAGCATTCATTCAACTCTGTGGCCATTTCCTCCCCGAATGTCAGAAGTGAATTGCCTTCTTTGGGCACCGGAGTGGTAGTTCTCTTGCTACTGTCAGGGCCATTGGCAGGAAGTTGAAAAAAAAAACCATGCCTGAGACACTGAACTGTCTCTGTTGACACCCAGCACACCCACCTGCACCCCCCCCCCCATCCCTCTGTGTAGTGAGACACATGGCACCGATGCAAATAAAAAAGCCCCCATTAAGCTCCCATGCATGCATAAAGCGCAGTGAGAAATCACATCGCCGTGTGGATAATGCCTGGTGACAGAATCTGGGGTGCATTTCTTTTGTTTTGTTTTGGAGATTTCTTGTCTGAATAAGGGGATATTTTAAATCACACTCAGTGGAAAGGAAGAGGAATAACATTTTCCAGATGACGAACGGGGGTTGGAGAGTGGAGTTGAGGTGGGTGTGGGGGGGCTGGAGGACAGAAAAAAATGTGGATATTCATCTTTTATTCATATTCATTCTTTTGCTGGTTTAGATTTACCCCGAGTCCAACACCTGATCCCAGGTGCATTTTTATCAGCATACACACACACACACACACACACACACACACACTCTCTCTCTCTCTCTCTAGTTTATACTATTCTCAACAGGAATCTTAGTTCACAAACTTTCACCAGTGTGGGGAACCTGAGGACAAAGCCATTGAATCCATGGTTGTAGAGATCCCAAGGACGCTGTACATATAAAAACTGCAATGTTAGTTAGTTTTAGGTGCATTTCCTTTCTCACAAATACCTTTTGAAGATATGTTTACAATACGTGGCTAAATTTGGGCAAAATCACAAACTCTTTGCCAAGGGTGTAGTCAAGAAGACCGATGAAGGAAATGCTTAAACAGTAGAAGGAAGGGTGAAGACTTAAATCCAGCTTGCCATACAGTACCCACCCCATCCAGCACTGGCAGACAGGAGGGAGTATCTATGTCTAGATAGCTGTGCGTGTCCTGGGGTAGGCAGTGTCTGTGAGTGTTTATGAAAAAGTCTGCATATCGCACTGGTAGCGTGTGGTATGTTTATTGCTGCAGTATGCACAATGTAAACACGCACACACATTTATTCACAGATTTAGATGCACTCACACATACACACACACATCTCTAATGTCAGTGCTCTTACTTGGACCTCAAGGCAAATAGCAACATGAACAAGACCCAAACACTTAGAGAAGAGTTAGAGATAAGACATCAGGTTTACAGGATAAAATATATGCAGCTGAACACTTTGGGATAAACAGCTCTGCGTTTGTGTGCGTAAGCTCGGTGTAATGGCTACGATAGAGCAAAATGCTGCTAGTGTCTCTGCCTGCCTCTTATGTAAGCCAGCCACTCGCACACCTCTGGTTACATATTTATAGACATGGCCACACTCCCAAATCTCAGAGTTATTAGCTTACAGTGGTAACCAAGTCGATGAACAAGATCGACCGGTGGTTGAGATTTCAGTTATTATGAAAAAGGGGAAGTGTCTGTGTACAAGTCACAACAGCAGCCTGGTTCAATGAGATGTACAGATTTTGGATATTCATTCGCATAGCCACACATTTCCACTAATGACACAGTGCACACATGCACACACACACACACACACATACATACATACATAGATACATAAACACATACAGAAACACACAGACACATACGTAATGGTAACCCCAGAGGATAGTGTATTGTTCAGGGAAGCAACATTATTTTCTCCATTGTGAAGGCAGAAAAAATGAAAGAAAATTAGAGAAAAAATGATGCCGTGTTGCTGCTGAAGTTCAGCATCCTTGACCAAAAGCCTTGGTGCAGGCGACTGATCCATATTGAAAGTGATGACTAAGCTTACATTTGACTAGTCTTGTATTTTCCATTCACAATGGGTTTTTATATAAGCTGTACAGCACCGTTAACATCAGATATTTTTCAAGGCTCTTTGCTTAACGCAATGCCTCTTCCTCCAAGAGTGGGCACAAATAAAAAAATATTTCACTTTCACACTCTTTTCTTCCCTACATCACATGAAAAGGGATGTATGTTTATTTATATATATATTTTTGTACAACATGTGCCATTGGATGCACCACAGGTACAGTTCAATCAGCCGGTCTGACTGGAGCACTCCTGAACTGCGAGGTGTTCACTGACTCCTCTTCCAGGAGGCCAGCCAGCAACCTTTGGGTGACATTTCAGTAGGATGTGTGGATCGATTTGTCTTTGGCTGCAGAGAGTTTTTGGGGGGCCAAACTCTCAGAGAGAGAGAGAGAGGGAGAGAAAGAAAGGAAGGAGAAGGAGACAGGGAGTGAGACAGACACACACACACACCCAGCATGAGAGAGACAGAGAGAGAGAGCAAGAGAGACAGAAAGGAAGTGGGACAGAGAGTGAGACACACACACACACACACGCACAGCGTGAGAGACAGAGAGAGAGAGAGAAAGGGAGACAAGGGGGGTGCAGAGAGAAAGACAGAATGGCTGATAGCAGAAAGATAAATGGAGGGACAGCCCCATTAAAATGTTTTGGACAGCACTATATAGCTATATAGCGGGCCAGCTATAATGCATGCCTACTTGCCATTACTGCCTGTCACATCTTTTCCAGACGCAATATACTAGTGATCACAAACTTTAAAGGCTTTGTGTGTGTATGTGTGTGTGTTTGTCTGTCTGTCTGTGTGTGTTTGTATGTGTGTGTGTGGGTGAGTGTGCACACATTGGGGACAGTTTAAAGGAGTAGTCTGTTTGTTTTTTTTGGCGGTTGTCCAGTTTGTTGTTGATCTTTTTATAGTTTATCAGTGGTGTTATTCTGTGTGCATCCATCAGTAGGGTCAGCGGTTGGCCGGCTGCCCGTGTCTCTGTGGTATGGGGTACAGGGTCGCGGTGACCCACCGGCTAATTGCATTCCAGGATTCGCCACGGCAACCTCTGTTATTTATTTCTTTTCAAACAATTCCACCCAGCAGTCCCCCCATAAGATTAGCTGTTTAATTGTCCTGTGTTGCTGTATAGCCCACGCAAAGCTGTGTTTGAATTTATTAATTCACAATCAAACACGGTAGATAAAGAATGGAGAGGTCTTTGGCAAGCTACAAAGCAATAACCATTAGGGCTGGGTATCGGTACAGTTTTCCTGAATCGATACAATTCTAATACAAAAGGTCATGATACAACACAATTCTCGATCCAATATGATTCGATGCAATATGGAGATATATATGTATGTATATAGTTTATTTATTTTTGTAGTATCAATGGCAGTTTTGTTTGTTTATGAAATGACTGAATAGAAAATAACGCTCTTCTCGCCAGTGTTTAGCCAGCCAATTTTTACATGTTTACAAATAATGACACCAGCATATACCAAAAGAGACCTATTATTAAAGTATCTATTTGCAAATTAATATTGATCTTTTATTTTTTCAATCAATATTGATACGTATTGAATAATCTTTTTTTTTAAACCAGACCTAATAGTTGAAACGTCCCAGCCAAATTATAGCGTCACAATTCAGTTAGTGCGGATCAATGAGTTTATGAAATGTGACAAAGACGTTAGGTGCAGCCAGATGACATAGAAGAAGCAGGGCTGTGCAAATAATCACTTTTTCATCGTGACTGCAATTAATGCTTCCAGCAATGTCAAAAATAACATGATCAGGCTCAAACCATTATTTTGTTACACTCCATTTTGCAAGTAGGCTAAGACTATAAGATCTTGATCTAGGTTGTGTGCTGAATAACATGTACACCACATGCAAAGAAATTTGTAGGGAAATGGTGGGAAACGTCAGGTAAATTAGATAAAAAAGTAAAAAATGTTATTTTGTATGGTTACATAAATGCCACATTTCCAAAGTTAATGAATTATCGTGTTGAATAATGGCGATTTCAACACTAAACAAAACCATTATGGACGTAATTTCTTGCCATAAGCAGCACAAGGATGCAGTCCGAATCTCCCGACTCGGACCGGCAGATGTACTGCAGTGTACATAGGATTTATGGGCACCATTTTAGGTGAGGGCAAAGAGAGGAGGCATTTAGAGGCCCTCTGCAGCAGCCAGAGAGGACAGAGACAGACAGGGCAGTTAAAGAGCTGGAGAGTGCAAAACTAAAAGGACAGTTTCATGTCTAACAGAAAAGGGGGGGTCGGGCAAATGTGTGTGTGTGTGTACATGTATGTGTGTGTGTGTGTGTCTCGGGGCTGTTAGGGGGGGTCGTCTTGATGTCAGATCCTACTTTTGGTATTTCTTCTCCTGACGCTTTTCCTCAGGTTAAGATTTCCTGTGACTAAAGTTATGTCGGATGTTGACTGGCAAGCCAGTGAGTGGAAAAGGCTGCTGCGTTATTAAAACCTGGCCCTTTCCCCCCCTGCTCTGGCTCTGCAGCCTACAGACTTACAGCGCATCCACTCACATCAGATTATCCTAACTGACGAATGAAATTGGGCTCGCCGGCGGAGAGAGAGAAAGAAAGAAAGAGAGGGAGGAAGTGAGGAAGGAGGATGAATTGAAGCTCTAATGTGATGTTGTCTCTCTCTCTCTCTCTCTCTCTTTCTCCTAAACACGTTTTTCACACAGCTGACAGGTTGCAGCCAGTGAATATATTTGGTTTGACACATTTGTGGAAGTTTTAGTCTCAGAACTTGTGATAGACATCATGAAGGCAGGGTATTGAGAAATATAGAGGATACGACACATGGATGCATGAAAACACATGAATCATTTACATTGTGTGTGTGTGTGTGTGTGTGAGAGTGTGTGTGTGTGTCTTCTGGCTGTTTGGGACATTTCGAGATTTCCTTGCTTCTGATTTGCCCTATCTGGATCAAAGGCCACCTTCCTGTTTGTGTTGAGAGTAGGACTATTATTCTAAAGCAGCTGTGGCATGCTGATATGTTATGGTTACTCTTTCTTCACGCAGCTTAAGAAAATGTTGACAACAGACTTTGGATAAAACTAATATTTGATGAGGGAATATTTGCTAGCCTGACCTTTTGCTGCAGACAACGCTCGTTTTGTCTTAAAACCTGGAAAATGTATCTCCTAAGGAAAAACAGCCTTTCAGCTTTTTCATAGCCTTTTCCTTTTTTGAATAGTTCACTTCAACAGTTCTATTTTCAGACTGATATAAGATGGATTGTGAATTATGGAATTGTAAATGGGAACTCTCGAAAAGGGACAGTTCTGAAACACTCAGTTTGAATTATGACAAAATTGTAAATGGGAACTCTCGAAAAAAAGGACAGTTGTGAAAGACTCAGTTTAAATTTCTCCACCATGCTGCCATTTCCAGCCTGTGGCACAAGGACAAGCCCCCCCTGAGTGACAGCGAGACACAGCAGCACCTGTGGGCTTGGCTCTCACTGGCCCTAGATCAGCATTAAGGGCCTGCCGCTGGGAGCCCGCTCCAAAAGAAAGCCACCGTGTCCACTTGCCAGTCCGCCACACGAACAGACCTGCTGTGGCGCTGTTGGCTCATATCCATGTGGCCATAGCAAATATCCGGGGACCCGGGTTTGAGTCTGACCCAAGGTCATTTCCCGATCCGACTCTACCTCTCTCCCACTCTCCCACTCATTTCCTGTCTGTCTCTCCGCTGTCCTGTCAGATGAAACTTAAAACCCCTAAAAAAGGGGTTTGCCATTGTGAGCCAGCTCCGAAAGAAAGGCACCATGTCCCGCCTGCCTGCCCACCCACCCGCCACACAAACAGAGCTGCCTCGCACAGGCTTGGACTGCCCCCACAGAGGAACTCACTAGCCATTAGGCACCGCGTGCCCACTCCCAGTGAAAACCTCATAAAAGGCTTTTTAAGTTTCTCGTCCTTCATCTCTCTACCCTCCTCTCTCCTTGTTGCTCTCCCTCTCTCTCTTATTTTCTCTTTTCTTCTCTTCCCTTTTTTCACTGCTGTTAAGACATGGTTCATGCTTTTGAAATTCTTTGTGAAGGTAATGGCAGTGCCGGGAGGCAGCCGGTCTCCGAGTGAATACCTGATTTATGGATGCAGTTTCACGTAATTATCTGTGTGATGGAGGAGCAGGTGGAGAGACTCATAATGGCTCTCCAAACAAGTGCTTTTACCCTCTCACTCTCTCACCCTTTCTCTCTCTCTCCCTCTCTCTCACCCTTTCTCTCTTTCTCTCTCTCTCTCTCTATCTCTCTCTCTATCTCTGTCTCTGTCTGTCTTTCTATCTCTCATCCTTTCTCTCTTTGTCCCTCTTTTCTCTTTCCTTCCCTCTCTTTTATTCTCTCTGTCACTTGCTCTCTCTCTCTCTCTCTTTCTCTCTCTCTTTCGTTCTATTCCTTGTCTCTTTTTACACAGGTGAAAGCCATGAAAACAACCATGCTAATATCACCAACATCATACTCATCCAATTATACTAGTTGTCTCTACAGTGTTCTGCACTCCTCCCCATTACTCTCTCTCTCTCTCTTTCTTTTTTCTCTCTCCATTTTTACCTTCTATCATTTGTCTCTAATGTGTTCTGTATGTGTGGTCTCTGACTCATGCTTTTCACAGCCTCTCGCACAGCAGCCGGCTGTATACAGGGAACGCACTCTCCTTCATCACCACCATACACGCGTACACACACACACACGCACACACACACACACGCACACATACACATACACACACACACACACACACACACGCACACACACGCATACACGCTTTCTCACATCAGTACACACACCTCTTGAGTAGGGAAGCATGTGAATAGTCATCCGTGGGCACAGGAAGAATAGGGCTTACAACAGCAGTGGTGAACGACAAAAGAAGACAGGCACTGCAATATATTTTTTTGCTTCCATGCTGAGACTCTTGTTCCCTTTTTATTCTTGTCCTTTTTTTAATATGTACTTTTTCCCTTTGCTTTCAATCCTGTCTTTGACTTCTTCTAAAAGTCTCTGAGGGGCTCACCCCCTTTTCTTAGTGGGGCACAAAGATGGCCTTTGTGTAAAAGGCAAAAAGGCAGGCCCGGCATCTGGCTCTCCACGCCGGGGACAATGGAGCAGGCCGCGTCCGCGTCCGCCACCAGGTCATACTATCTCGCCAAAAATACACCAGCGCCACAAAGCCCGGTGTCAGATGACACCTCCTCTCTTTCTCCTCATCCCCCTCCTTGTCCCTTCATAGAGAATGTTAAGAGGCAGGTTGGCACAGGCAACCAGATAACAACCAATGGAGGCGGGCATGGAACCCCCTGATGTGAAATTGGTCATTTATCTTCCAAAACCGACTAAACATTATTGAAAATTTGAATCGCACCAAAAAAATAGAAAAATAGTGGAATGGAGGGAGTAAAGCTTTCCTTTGCTGAGGAATGGTGGACATTCTGTGGGGTTCTTACCAAGATTCACAAGCTTTAGAAGCACACAACACAAACAAGCTACAGAGTCAAGGCTTCGTTGAAAAGAAAAGGTTACAAAAATGAACTTTTTGGCAAGTCTGCACACATTTGACAGAACAGGCAGTAACAGTGTCATAGTTTGGGTTTGGGGAGGTGGGGGTGGAGAGGAGAAAGCGATGAATGGTGACAGCTCGATGTTTTTAAAATTCCTACGATGCTCAGAGGCTGTTGTGTCACAAGGAAAAATTACAGGAAAGAAAATATTCACATGCAGCCAAAATTGCAATTAAAATGACAAGCTGACACACTGAAAAACACAATAAAACAGACATTTTTATAGCTCTACAGTTTTTTTTCAAGGTCATTAACATTATGACATTATTATATAAAAAAATGTCTTGTTATTTGTGTCTGTAAAGTTGTTGTTATTGCTAACTGAAATCATTGCACAGGAATTAGTGTCCGGACACGTGAAGACATAAGTTATAGGCAGGCATGGTTGCTCTGCATGCCTGAATAACTACGCAATGCACACACACACGCGTATACAGCCATGGGCTAGGGTGTGTTTCCCTACTGTACAGAGCATGCCATGGGTAGTGCGGAGGCCTTGGAGGCTAATTGGCTTGTCTTGACACATGGTGCTAGCCTCAGGTTTGACAGCTAGCTAAGTAGAGCACACCCTTCCACATGAACTCTTAGTCATGTTCTGCAGTAGTCATTAACGTTAGACGTGTAGTAACAACTTTTACTGATGTAATAACAGTTATTCATGTAAGTACTGACTTCCACTGCGACTTACAAACAGTAGTTATCAGTAGACTAGGCTGTTTCATGGCCACGGTAGCCATTAGGTTTGGGTTGTTGTTGTTGTTGTTGTAATCTTAGCATCTGTTCCCGTGTGGCTGGACCCTGATTTGCAATGCAGGGCAAGTCAAGTTCCCAGCCTTGGGAGACCTCATTTGACCCAGGAGTGCATTTGGAGCACGCTCTGATTTTGTGTGTGTGTGTGTGTGTGTGTCTGTCTGTCTGTGTCTGTGTGTTTGTGTATGTGTGTGAATGTGTATGGACATGTGTGTGTCTGTGTATGTGTAAGTGTGTGTGTGCATATGAGAGAGAAAGAAATAGGGAGAGAGAGAGAGAGAGGAAAAGTGTGTGCCTCTGTGTGTGTGTGTGTGTGTGTGTGTGTGTGTGTGAGAGAGAGAGTGAGAAATTGAGAGAGGAAATGTGTGTGTGTGTGTGTGTGTGTGTGTGTGTGAGAGAGAGAGAGAGTGAGAAATTGAGAGAGGGAATGTGTGTGTGTGCATGTGTGTGTGTGCGTGTGTGTGTGTGTGTGTGTAGTTGGCTGCCGTATAGAGGTCTAGTCATGGTGCTGTGATGACTGGTGTGTTGTGGCATTATGCATGTATCCCCCCCTAAGAGGAAGCCAGGCTGACTGGCGTGTCTGTTCCCCACTCTGAGTCCCCTTCACCTGTTCCACACCACTGGCCACCTGCCCACACACCACCACTAATGTCTGCCAGACACAGCTGAGAGTCACCGCGCTGTGAGAAGATTGCTGTGTGTGTGTGTATGTGTGTGTCTGTGTGTGAGTGTGAGTGTGTATGTGTGTGTGTGTGTATATCTTTTTCTATCTTTTTTGGACTAGCTTCGTGCGTGTGTCTGTGTGTGTGTGTTTATACATGTGCGTGTGTGTATCTTCTGTGTTTGTATGTGTGTCATCTTTGGACGGCTGTGTATGTTTGTGTGTCAGTGAATATGTGACAGTGTGTGTGTTTGTGTGTGTGCATGTGCATTGGTTTGGACTGGTTGTGTGACACTTAAATGTGTGTGTGTGTGTGTGTGTGTGTGTGTGTGTGTGTGTGTGTGTGTTACACTATGTGTGTGTGTGTGTGTGTGTGTGTGTGTGTGTGTGTGTGTGTGTGTGTGTGTGTGTCGTCCAGATGAAGACTGGCTCGGTCGGTAACTCCTGAAGTCTGCTGGCAGCAGGAGCTCCGTTTAGAGGAACCCAACAGCTGCACTTTATTTAGAGGCCTGTGTGTGTGTGAGTCGGTGTGTGTGTGAGTGTAAGTGTGTGTGTGTGTGTGTGTGTGTGTGTGTGTGTGTGTGTGTGTGTGTGTGTGAGTGTGAGTGTGTGTGTGAGAGTGTGAGTGTGTATGTGAGTTGGTTTGTGTGTGTGTGTATGTGTGTGTGTGTGTGTCAGTGTGTGTGTGAGAGTGTGTGTGTGTATGTAAGTCGGTGTGTGTGTGTGTGTGTGTGTGTGTGTGTGAGTGTGTGTGTGCACATGAAAGCGTTGGGTCATTAATTGTGGTATTGGCAGGAAGGGAGACATATGCTTTATTTGTTCTTGGGTGTACGTCTGGGTGTTTTTCTTTTTCTTTTCTTTTCTTCTCCTTTTTTTACTGAAGCCCTCAGACTATGAATAGAAATGCCACAAAACAGTCACAGAGGTGTACTCACACACACACACACACACACACACACACACACACACACACACACACCACATTTACCACATGCACATACTTTACTTACTCACCTCCCACACACACACACAAACACACACACACACACACACAAGTGGCACACACACTTGCACCCACACACAGACATACACACACCAATATGCACATACCTTATTCACCCCCCCCACCCACACACACACACGATAAGTAATTTCTGGTATGGTGTGTAAATTAAAGCAGGCTTTTGTGCAGCGGCGAGGCAAGTCCATTCAGAGCCCCCCTCTATAACTCAGTCACACAGTGTGCTTTGGGAGGAGGTGTTTAAATGAGTGTCTGCCCAGGCCTTATACGCACCAGTGATGCCCAAACCTATCAGTCCGTGTTGTCTCCAGGGCCAAGGCTGTCCTGCAGTGACTTGCTGAGATAAACATCATCGAGTGCGCTGACCATTCAACAACATGGAGATCAGCTATGTGTGCAATGTTAGTCAGAGCTGTGACTTCCTGTGTGGGTTTTTTTTTTATTGTGTGTTGACGATTAAACCGGCATATTTCACCCAGAGTGTGTTATTCCTGCTACATGAGGTGTTACATGACGACATGTTTGTTTAAAACATTCCAAAATTACCCAGAAATAGGGGGAGAATGTGAAGGAATAACCCGTTTTGATGCATTGTGTGAAAGTCACAGAGGCACAGTGTTGGGCTGTGTGCTAATGTTATCTGTGCCAGCTGGGGCCCCACTGTCCTCTCTCATAATGCCACGCGCTGCCTCCAGAGGTGCTATTCAATTCAGCTCGATTCAATTCAATTCTGTTTTATTTATGCAGCACCAATAACTATTGAGATTGTCTCAAGGCACTCCACAGCCTCACAAAGCCTGAACTGCTTGAGCAAGCATTACAGTAAGGTGACCGGGAGCAGGGAAAAACTGCCCTTTCTTTCTGAGAAAATAAAGAAAAACCTTGAAAACAGGCATGGCTTAAAGGGGGGACCCATCTGCTTATGGGCCGACTGGAAAGAGAGATAGAAAGAGAGAGAGAGAGAGAGAGAGAGAGAGAGAGAGAGAGGAGAGAGAGAGAGAGAGAGAGAGAGAGAGAGAGAGAGAGAGAGAGAGAGAGAGAAAGGCAGAGAAAAAGGGAGGACAGAAGGAGAGGAAAGATCCCTACACTTGTCACAGGATAACACACACTGTATCAAAACACACGCAGAACAAGGACACGTTACATGGTCTCATGACACATAAAAATAGCTATGTACATGCATGAAACATTTTCAATAACCGTGGATAACAATGAAAAGAGCCTGAAAGTGTTGTACTGGTGTTAATCAGTGGAGAACTTGAGTGCCCAAATGTTTAAAGAGTGTAAGTCTATTTTTAAATAAGTTGAGTTTACACATGCACTCCTGTACGCATGGTTGTCAAGCAGTTGGCATAACAACATGTACTTCAGTGACAAACGCATCAGTTAACACCAATGCTTGGATTGTTAGCTGACTCAAAAGCTCAAGGTCACGGTGCAAAGTGCGGGGTAGGCTAAGAGCTATGCAAATAATAAAAACACCCAGATAAACAGGAGAGTAAATACAAACACAAAGAAGCTGTTCACACCCCTTGTTGGAGCACGCTTACAGTACTTCTAAAACAAGCATGCAGACTGAAGTACATCGGGAGCAAATATTAGCAGAGTGATGGACAACATAGAAACACAAGGTGATGGCACAGATGCAGGACACACAAAGTCTAGTTTACAAGGTCAGGGGTTGCCCTTTGACCTCTAGTGTTTTCTAACGGCTAGAATCTGGTGATATCATATGAATGAACATACAGGGATTATCATTCAATATATTGTGAAATATCGGGATATATTGCGATACTATCAAACATAAGCAATGTTCCTCTCACTCAGTAGTCCCTGGTTCCATTCTTTGGAGGCAGCCTTTATTCTGAGGCAGGGATGTGTGTGCCATCCACCATGACTGGGTAAGAGCAAGCTCTGGATAAACAGATGTCTCTGTGTATATATAAGGAAAGGAGGCAGTACTGTGCACTGTGTCTGCTATGACTGATTTAAGGCATCAGCGAGATAAACAGATGTACAGAAGTACCGTCAACCACCTCAGTGAGATGCAAATGTCTATTTAAAACACTTGGTTTATTGTAGAATATACTATCTGTACTGCACAGATAAATGTACACTACTCTGTACTCTAACCACTCATTTGCTTGCTCAAAAGGAAGTCTCACTTTTTCAGTGTGAAGCATAAGGCAGCCTGTTTTATACAAACACCTGCATCACACTGCCAAAGAAAAAAACAACAGGATTTGGTCACAAGGATGCTCATTAATAAATGTTTATATGTGAATATGTGTCCAGTATCCTACTAACGAATTTATCCTCAGCAGCAGCAGCCGCAGCAGAAGCCATACATTCCTCCCTCATCATATACAGTAGTAGTTGCCTCCCAGCTGGTGAGTCATCCGCAGGTCTCTCCCACACCCACACAAGCATGAGTGGCTCAGAATAACAGTTTTGTACCCCGATGTCTGTGTCAGGCGGCGGCACCGTCCCTGCAGTGGCTCTGACAGCCAGAGTGGCTCGGCTGAGCATTGCCTGCCCTTATGCTGCAGCCCCAGCAGTCTGAGGCTCTGGCAGAGATGTAGTGGAAGGTTAACGCACGTAAAAACACAGTTTCGGTTTGCTTTTTTGAATTACAAAATAGTATTCCCTTTGCTTTCCTGATTGTAATAATAAGGATGTATAGTTTACCCACATTTTTTTTTTTACTATTTTGCACATAGGTTATCAGCTTTTCTTTTCACCACTACATTATTGGGTGGATGAGGGTGTGGTGGATGTGGTGAGTATATAGCCATGTGTAAGTAGTGTAGGTGGTTAAACTGGCTTGTTGGAAGGAGAGGGGAGCCCATGTTCCTCACAGTGGTCAATATCTCACTCCATTGAATTACTATAAATACTGTAGCAGAGCGAGCTGAGCTCCGGCTGGCTGTATTGCTGAGGTGAGGAGGCGGAGCTGAGCTCTAGAGGGCTCCAGCTCAATATAAACTCTGGATGTATGGCCATGAGTAAGTGGTGGTGGTTGTGTGGCCTTGTGTAAGGGGTGTAGATGGGTGTGTAGCCAATGTGGAGGTGGTTAAGGTTGAGAGGTGTTGGTGGTGGATGTACAGGATTGTGTAAGTGGTAAAGGTGGGTGTGTGGCCATGTTGAAGTGGTTTAGGTGGATGTATGGTCATGTATGGTCAAGGTGCTGGTGGTGGGTGTATGGTCATGTGTAAGTTAAGGTAATGGGTGTGTGGTCATGTGCAAGTGGTAATGGGTGTATGGTCATGTATAAGTTGTCTTGGTGGGGGTATGTTCATGCGTAAGTGGTAGTGGGTGTATGGTCATGTGTAAGTTGTGTTGGTGGGTGGTGGGTGTATGGTCATATGTAAGTTGTGTTGGTGGGTGTATGGTCATGTGTAAGTGGTGGTGATATGGTGGTGTTTAGGGGGCCCTAATTAGGCTAATCTACAACACTGACTGGCAAGTGGTCTCATGTGCTCTGTGTGTGTGTGCGTGTGTGTGTGTGAGTGTGAGTGTGTGAGTGTGTGCACATCTGTGTGTGTGTGTGTGTGTGTGTGTGTGTGTGTGTGTGTGTGTGTGTGTGTGTGTTCGCACTGTGTCCTTCCTTTGCCTTACTGAAATGAGCTGTGTGGGAGGGCAGTCATATGATTGTGCTGTATGATGTGTGTTACTTCAGAGTGATGCAGAGGCGTGTGTGTGTGTGTGTGTGTGTGTTGTTGACAGAAAACTGAGTGCGGCTTACATGCTTGACTCAAGGCTGCATGGTCCGTTTTCTGGAAAAAAAATCAACACTTAACATTCTGTGAGTGAGTGTTTGTGTAAAACTCTATGAGTTTTCTGTGTATGTGTGTGTGTGTGTGTGTGTATGTGTGTATATGCTTGCACATTTGGCTGTTGGTGTGTGTGTGTGTGTGTGTGTGGGAGGATTCGCCTTGAAAAATGTCCTAGCTGTCACAAGTGGCTCAAAGGCTTTTGAGTAGGAGGAAAGAGGAGGTGGAGAGTTGCATTGCTGCTGATTGATAATAGTGTATTGGCCACTGTATGTGTTTGTGTGTGTGTGTGTGTGTCTCTTTCTTGCTCTGTCGCTCTCTCTCTCTGTCTTCTCTCTCTCTCTATGTGTGTGTGTGGGAGTGTGTATGCTTCTCTGTCTTTCTCTTTCTGTATGTGTGTGTGTGTATGTGTGTGTGTGCATGTTGTATGTGTGTGTAAGAGAGAGACAGTATGAGTGTTTTTGGGGTATGAGCCACAGCTGAAGGCTATTCCAGGCATGCGGTTAGGTGACTAACACAGACAAGTTAACTCTAACCCAGACTAAGTGGTAAACCCCTTATTCATAATAGAGGAGCCCTTTATGGTGTTTTTCTGCTAGTCACTTGGGCCCTTCTATTAGGAGGATTACCGCCTCCTCTGAGCTAGCCTTTTTATATTTGTCACTAAACCGCATACTTGGAATATCCTGCTGTGGATAATTGTGTGTGTGTGTGTGTGTGTGTGTGTGTGTGTGTGTGTGTGTGTGTGTGTGTGTGTGTGTGTGTGTGAGTGAGTGAGTGTTTGTGGGCATGCTTGGGGAGGAGAGAGAGACAGGAGAGAAAGAGAGAGAGAGAGAAAGAGTCCAAGAGAAAGTCTAATTGAGCTGTGTGAGGTTTGCACTGCTGTCACAAAAGGCTGATGAAGAGCTACATTAGCCCCCACCTCATTCATCACCCCCCGGCCCCACCCACACACATACACATGTACACACACACACACACACACATGCACACCACACACACACACACACACACACAGAAGCTCTCCTCCAGGGAGCCTTTACTGTCCTCTCCTAGCTGGTCACAGAAGGCCATCTCTGTCCCATAGGCGGGACTAGGGAGGCTAGCCAGATAAATGTGCTCAGCATAAGATAAGCCACCGCCCACCACCACACCTACCAGTCAGAGCCAGAACAGCCTGAGCAGCGACCAGCACCCACCACCACACCTACCAGTCAGAGCCAGCAGCGCCCACCAACACACCTACCAGTCAGAGCCAGGACAGGCCTGAGCAGCCAGCAGCACACTTATCCAGATAACTCAGTAATCCCGCTCTGAGAAATCCCCCTGATCCTGCAGCAAGCGCATAAAGAGGATCCCTGCGTTTTGGGGATCAGTTCCAGCAATGGGGGGAAGAAGACAGAGACGGAGAGGGAGAGGGAGAAGGAGCTGAGGGGAGGGGGAGCGGGGAAGTTGGGGTGGGGTGGGGTGGTGTGGGGGGGTGGGTGTCGGCACTCGGAGGATCAGCCTGGGGGGTGGGGGGGGGGGGGGGTGCAGAGAGGAGATGAGATATCGGGGTGGTGGGGTTCACACAGAATTGAGTGACAAATAGAGAAAAGCTCTGCTTGGGAGCGGATAGCAAGTGTGTGTGTGTGTGTGTGTGTGTATGTGTGTGTGAGAAAAACAGAAGCGACTGAGAAGGAGATAGAGGGAAAGGGAGAAGGGCTAAACAGAGTGAAAGTAAGATAGATAGAGAGAGAGAGAGAGAGAGATGAGTTACAGGGTGATGGGGTTCACACAGAAGTGAGTGACAGTGAGGGGAAACTTCTGCTTTGGAGTGGAATGTGTGAGAGGGAAGAGTAGAGGTGACAGAGGGAGATAGAGAGAAAGAGAGGAGACCAAGGGGTCAGGGAAAGGGTGTCTGTCTGTTGGAGGAGAGACTGAAGACAGGATGAGAGAGCGATAGAGAGAAAGAGAGAGAGAGGATGAATCTAGGAGAGGTAAAACGTAGAGGAGGGGAAGAATATGTATTTTTGGGGAAAAATGTATTTTGTGGAACTTGAAGAGAAGGCACTACATGTTATTGAAAAAAACATAGGACGTCAAACTAGTGTGTTCACAACACCTCATTTAACACAAAAAATAGACAAAAAATAAAAGTATTTTAGCCACTAATGCATTTCACAGTCTTTGGGGGGTTCATTACTTTTACATTCATTTGAAATTCATTATTTTGAAATCCAGTTTTATATTTTTATTTTCCATATTTTTACTATTCATTATGTTTCTGCTTTGAACAGTCATGCCAATAAAGCACTTTGAATCGATCTGAAAGAAAAAGACGGAAGGGGCGTGGGGGGTTCTGTGGATAATGAGGATGGAAGAGGTAGAAGAGAGAGTGGATAGATGGAGAGAGAGGGAATGAGAGAGAGAATTAGAGGGAGGAGAGACAGAGAGAGCAACAGCAAGAGTAAGGTGAGGAGAGGGAGATGCAGAGAGAAAAACAGACAGAAAGGGAAAGAAATGAGAGAAGGAATAAGAGACAGGGAACGAGTAGGATAGAAAGAGTTGAAAAGATGAAAAACAGAGACAAGAAAGAGAAAAAGAAGAAATGTAGAGAGAAATGACAGAAGGCCTGAGAGACAGGGCAAACGTGAAATAGAGAGTGTTAGAGACAGAGAAAAAGAGGGAGAGAAAGAGAGAAGGAGAGAGAGAGTGAAAGAGAGAAATGAGAGAAGGTCTGAGAGACAGGCGAGAGACAAGGCAAGAGTGAAATAGAGAGTGTTAGAGACAGAAAGAAAAAGAGGGAGAGAAAGAGAGAGAGAGGAGTGTGTCTCACATGTTGCGATGTGCAGCTGTGTGGAATGTGCGGGGCTGGCCAGGGGCAGATGGTTCTTATCCACACATGGCTTCTGCTCTGAGGTGGCCTTGCAGGCAGATGATACTGAAACTATGGTGTTGTTTTTATATCACACCGAGGAGACGGCAGAGGGAGTGAGGGATAGAGGGAAGGGGGGGAGAGGGTGGGAGACAGAGGGAGGGAGAGAATGGGAGGAGAGGGTGGGAGACAGAGGGACGGAGAGAAAGGGAGGAGAGAGAGGGAGTCGGGGGGGGGGAGAAAGGAGGGAGAGAGAGGGAGACAGAGAGAGGGAGACAGAGGGAGGGAGAGAAAGGGGGAGAGGGTGGGAGACAGACGGACGGAGAGAATGGGAGGAGAGGGTGGGAGAGAAAGGGAGGGAGAGACAGAGGTATGGGAAGAGAAAAGAGAATGAGCGACAAGATGAAGGGAGGAAGGGAGGATTTTTTGTCATTATTAGCATAGCAAGCATGCATGCTTGTCTGCACAGAAATGTTACTGTGTGTGTGTGTGTGTGTGTGTGTGTGTGTGTGTGTGTGTGTGTGTGTGTGTGTGCTGAAGTGTGTATTAAAGAAAGATATGTTTGTGCCTGTTTGTGTTTACATGTATGTGTGTGTTGAGCTGTGGTGTGTACGTGTGTACGTGTGTGTGTGTGTGTGTGTGTGTGTGTGTGTGTGTGTGTGTGTGTGTGTACGCTCCAGCACTAATGATATCTATGGCCATCCTGGAGACATCTCCTCTGCAGCTCCTCCTTCCTTTGGAGACACAACAGACATCTGCTGAGGAGGAACTGCACAGACATGCTGCACATTTTAGAACTGTGTGTGTGTGTGTGTGTGTGTGCGTGTGGGGGGGTTTGTTTGTTTGTTTGTGTCTATCTCCTTGAGCCTCTATAATGAGCCCCCTGGTTTGAGTTAGTTTCTCTGTGTGTGTGTGTGTGTGTGTGTTTGTGTGTGTGTGTGTACGCATGCGTGTATGGATGTGTGTGTGTGTACAGCATAGGAAGGGGATGCAATGCCCCTTTCTGTGTATGCGTGTGTAACACTGTGTGTGTGTGTGTGTGTGTGTGTGTGTGTGTGTGTGTGTGTGTGTGTGTACGTGTATGTACTGTATGTGTGTGTGTTTACAGCATAGGGAGGAGATGCAATGCCCCTTTCAGTGTATGTGTGTGTTACATCTCTGTGCGTGCACGCATGTGTGTGTATGTGTCTGTGTGTGTGGGCACATGTATGTTTGTGTGTGTGTGGGACTGTGTAGTGTAGAATAGCTGCCTCAACCTTCCCCACCTCTTCCCCTGTATATATGTTGGCCAGCTCACCACCGAGCTCCCTCACTCTCAGGCCCATCTCCACTCACCCTGCACCCATCACTCAGTGCCTCTTCTCCTCTCCATGCCATGGTGTGTGTGTGTATGAGTGTGTATGTATGTGTGTGTGTTTACAGCATAGGGAGGAAATGCAATATCCCTTTATATGTATGTGTGTGTACTTATGTGTATCTGTATGTGTGTGTGTGTGTGTGTGTGTGTGTGTGTGTGTGTCTGTGTGTGTGTGTGTGTGTGTGCGTCTATGTATGTGTATGTGTTTACAGCATAGGGAGGAAATGCAATACCCCTTTATGTGTATGTGTGTGTACTTGTGTGTATCTGTATGTGTGTGTGTGTGTGTGTGTGTGTGGAGAGCAGCTCATTACCCTGCAGAACATTAAGCATCTCTCAGTGCCTCTTCTTCTCTCCATGCCGTGATGTGTGTGTGTGTGTGTGTGTGTGTGTGTGTGTGTGTGTGTGTGTGTGTGTGTGTGGAGAACAGCTCCTCACTGATCTCCACTCACCCTGCAGAACATTAGGCTCTCTCAGTGCCTCTTCTTCTCTCCATGTCGTGATGTGTGTGTGTGTGTGTGTGTGTGTGTGTGTGTGTGGAGTGTGTGTACTCCTCACTGATCTCCACTCACCCTGTGGAACATTAGGCTCTCTCAGTGTCTCTTCTCCTCCTCTCCATGTCGTGTTCGGTTCACGGGACAGCCAGTCCCTCCTCCACTTCCTCTGCTCTGAACAGCAGCCTTTGAATCAAACACGAATTCCGGAACTTTCCTGGGATGCGTCTAATTGGGTGTCCCTAGACCTTTCTCCACAACCTCTCCTCTCCTCCTTTTATTCTTATCCAACACTGCATCTCATTTCCTCTGTCTCTGTCTTTGTCTCTCTCTCTATTTCTCTCTCTTTCGACCTCTCTCTTACTCTCTCTCCCTCTCTTGTTCTCTCCCCTTCTATCTCTTTCTCTTTCTCTTGTTCTCTCCTCCTCTCCCTCACTCTCACTCTCACTTTCTCTCTTCCTCTCTCTCTCACTTTCTCTCTTCTTTCTCTCTCTCTCTCTCTCTCTCTCTCTCTCTCTGTCTCTCTCTTCTCTCTCTCTCTCTCTCCCTCTCCCTCCCCTCTCATTTGAAACAGTGCGAGTACTGGGACCAATATTTCGAGGCGCTCTAAGACCCATCTGTGTGTGAGGAGCGTGAGGTCGTTGGGCATGTGGGTGTTTGATGGGCTTCTGAGAAGAGCTTTTGAGCGTTACTGTGGACTGCGGCGAATGAAGGACAGGCGTCCAGGCAGGCCCTCACCCCAGCGGATGTGACTCATGGCCAGTGATTGCTCACAGCCTTCTCCTATTGTGTGGAGCTGCCTTTATTCTTACTTTGAGGGAAAGATGTCAACTTCTCCATCTTTGTATTTTTCTAATCCAACTCTGTCTGTGTTCACTCTTTCAGTCAGTATTAGTAATATCAAGGGTTACGCCATGAGCATGGTGCTTGTTTTCATTTGCATACACACAAAGACACAGACACAGACAGACATACACACGTGCACGCTTACACACATGCATGCATGTTCATATATACATCCACATATACATACATGCACACACAGACACACTTACACAGACACACACACACACACACACACATACCTGTACACGTACACACACATAAACACACACAAAGATACACTGATGCCCAGTGATTAAACTAAGGCACAGAAGAAGTAAAGATTGTGAAGGTCAGTCTGGGCCATGGACCTCTATTCATCTGCTATGCATCTGCTGGTCAAACGGAACCTCAGAAAACTCTCAATGTCCACTAATGTGAAAAATGTACTTAAAACATTTGGGGAAGGTTAGTGTAAACCACACAGCTTGTACACACACACACACACACACACACACCAGACATCCACACCAGAGTCCAGACATGGCCATGGACAGCACACTAATAAATGTCCTCTCATACTTTCAAAGCAGACGGTGGTCTGGTGCATGAAAGCAAATGAACGCACAGTCCTTGCACCTCCACCTTTATAAAACACACACACACACTCTCCCACACCCACCCACATATACCCCCCCACAGCATGCACACACAGAGAGAGACACACACACACACACACACAAATACAGACTATTTCTCTAGCAGAAATCTATCTTTGTGAACAAACAGATGCGCTCACAGACAAATCCACACATCACTCCACACTGAGAGCACACAAGCCATCGCTGACAGCCGTGTGATTTAATGGACTTCCTCCCTGTCCAGAGCTGACTGTTTTGTTGTCTTAATGTGCTTTTGTGCTGGCGCGTGCTCTTTGAAGCACCCCCCCCCCGCCGCAGACAACATTAATTTCTGCCCGCCGATGATGCCACCGTGTGCAGCGCAAGGATTTTGGAGTGGGGGTGAGAGAGAGTCTTAATTGCTTTGCGTCAGAGGGACACACACATGCACACACACACACCACACATACACACGCATTCCATACACGTCTCGCACACACACATACTCACAAACACACACACACACACACACACACACACATACACACACACACACACACTTCCTCTTCCTCTCACATATACACATTCATCTCCAAATAGACATACACACGCACACACACACACATTACATACACACACACACACACACACACACACACACTTCCTCTGCATCTCACATATACACATTCATCTCCAAATGAACACACACACACACATGTACACACATGCACACACATACACACACACAAACAAACACACAGTCTGACTCATCGTGCCTGGCATTACATCAGGGGGTGGTGGTCTTGCTGCAGAGCTACAGAGTAACAAGATAAGAGTCTGAGTCAGGCCTTATAGTCGCACACATACACCCATATACACACACAACCTCTTCTCTCTCACCCAAGCACACACACACTCACAGACAGAAAAAGAGAGAGACCCACACACACATAGGAACACAGTCAATAACGATGATTTATCTACGTGCTCCTATACATGCTGTTCAAACAGCACTGTGTACTTTATAAATCGAGTTTTGTTCAATGTCACCTCATTCTCGGGATCAAAAATGGATTTTACATTGGGTCATACACCATGTGCAAATCCAAGATAATATACCATGCAGTATCGATGTTCATGAACTGTTTGGCAAAGTCATTGCATCGATATTTGACCTTGTGTTAAATGTTGACATTTAATATGGTCAATAGTCTCTCAACAGAAGAGAGCTAGCATTTTTATTGTTGCAACTGTGTCCAATAAAAAAGCCCTTGCCTTTGTGAGAAGCCACACATACCTGTGATACACATACTTATGGAAATTGTATCTAAAGAAAACTGCAAAACAAAATTTACAACACAAGCAAGACATAAGCATAAGCAACTCTAATATTTTATGACATTATGTAACAGTGATTGGAGACAATTTGATTACATGCAGCCATTTCACTTATACCCTTGAAAATAGAAATGAAGCATAAAATTATGTTTACTCTGCTGCTGGTGTAAATTGGTCTATTGATTCTAATGCAATTCTATTTCAGACGTTTTAAAAACCATACTCAAAAATGTCTGCGGTACCTTAAAGCCCCAGTGTGTAACCTTTTTAGTTGTTTATTGTCAAATTCTATGTCACCAGTTCAAAAGCGTATTCATTTTCATGAATAATTACACCACTATCAGCTCCAAGTATTTCTATTGGCTTAGTAGGGGCGAGGCTCCATATCCATGCACCCTCTTGAACTACAATAGAGGGTGAGGGACATACATGGCTCCAAATTTTACATTTTCTCTGTGACATGATACAATAACATGATAAAATGTGACATGATAAAAACAGCTAATAGGTATTGTATTGTCACTTCTTGGCCCCAGCAAGTTTGAAGAAGGAAACATTGACCACACGTATGCAAAATCCAAATTTCAGGAGTAGGAGTCTTCTTCTTCGAAGTGTTATTTATATCTATTTAATTTTTTGCTTCGTCTAGGCTACTTTACATCGCCTAATTTCATTTAATAGCCCTGCAGTATGCAGCATGATCTAAAGTAGTGAATGACATCTTAGTTTCTTGAAGCGTGAAGGCAACCATAACTGTAATACGTACTCTGAACCTTTAAAACCCTCTGCATAAAAACTCTGCTGAATGACTGAATGTGAATTAAAGAGCTGCTACTTTACACCATGAGGAATGCTCCTGGACAGGGGGAGACTGGGTGAGTGAGAGGCTGTTGGCCAACCCCAAATGCAAATTAAATTTGTTTTTAAACTACCAACTCCCTGTGCCATCCTATAGCTCAACTTCTCAAGTCCTAAATCCATAGTTATGAGGATTATGAATAAGAGAGACCATATAAGATATGACCCCTGCCAGGTATTTAATCAAACCATTTCTTCTGAATCAGCTGGTTCTAATTAATATGCAGATCATCAGGCAGGTAAATTGGCTAATTAGGCAAATGACCTGTGTTAAGTGCACAGGCTGAAGCAGGGGATTGACACCTCTGGTGGAGGTGATGAGGCAGTGGTGGAGGACACACTCCAGAAGCACCAGGCAGTCACTAGAGATCTTTCCTGCCCCAGCCTCTTAAGCCCAGTTCACATGTCACAATATCAGCGCAAGAGTGCCCCAAATTTGTCGTAACCGACACATTTCCAGCATCATAATTTATCCCGAAACCTACAATTTTTTTGTCTGATATTCTACGACATTCTACAAGAAAAAGAATAGCGTGTCAGAATTTTGTCATTTTGTCAGAGTCATATGAAGTATTCATTGTTAATACTGGGAGTCCTGTCACCACCATTCAATGGAAACCATGCCATAAGGAATCATTGTCTTGTAATGTGGCCAGTGTCCTGATGAAGATGCGCAGATAATTTGTGGTTCCAAGATCTTATAGTGTGACATGGTCAACCATAAATGACAATCATGAAAAACAAAAAAACATATAATCTCACCCTGCCCTTACAGAAGTGTGTACTGTGGGTTTAGACTCAGCAGCTGCAGGGAGGCCCTCAGAACCTGCCAACCCACTGGTGCTAAAGATGGCCTGCAGTGGCTACGCTATGGCAGTGACTAGGTGATTAAGTATTTGTGGGTGTTTCATTATATTAGATTGTTTTATTTATGCCTCGTATAATTCTAGGGTTTCACGTAAATGCTAAGTGATAAATCCAGCTTGTTTTGTTGAATTCAAACGAGGTGTTTCAGACCTGCCAAGACCCAAGTTGCAGTTTCAGAGGAGTGCAAATTGCACGTCTGACCACTTTGGGATTTGGAATTGCGCTGCAGAAATCCTCACCCTTCTGCAAATGTCACTCATGGCCAGCCCTTTCGACGTGTGCGATAACATGTGTATGTGTGTATGTGGTATGTGTGTGTGAGAGAGAGGAAAAGTGTGTGTGTGTGTATATGTGGTGTGTGCGTGTGACAGAGAAAAAAGAGTGTGTGTGTGTGTGTGTGTGTGTGTGTGTGTGTGTGTGTGTGAGACTGAGGTGCTCTGTCTGACACTCACATAATGCACACTTGACTCCTGAGTGTCTTGAGGGGGCCTCTCAGGCTGGAGAGTGTTTGCACAGATCTGTAAAACCACAGAGGCCCAAATTCCTCTTTCCTGGGTCCAGTCTGGTGCTTGTCTGACCCGTTTAGCCCTCAGCTTCAGCCTCAGAAGTCTTGCCACCACACAGCCTGCACAAAGGGGGATATCCCTGTGTCTTGTCCAGTTTAGCTGCTTCGTTGAGATGCGCTAACTGTAGACAAATTCGATAGAAAGCTACTATCTAACTAAGCCTACTACTAACCCCACACCTTTCCCTAACTTTCTCATGGTTGCACAGTAGCCCAACTTGCCAAATAGCACAGTTCAACAGAACACTGGCTTTAAAAAGGAAAAAAAAAACTTGCAATGCATTACCTCTGCATTCACCACAGGTTATTCACTAATTAGCTAATTTAACTATCTAATGATTTGTGTGTTCATCCGGATGAGCTGGTTCAGAAAAAAAACATGAGACCAACTATGTGGCAGGCTTTTTACCTTCTGACTCCGAGATCTCCACCTCCGCACATCCACTACAGACACGGCACCCTCTGTGTGTGTTTGAACTTGTCCTTGTGTTCTTTCATTGTCATTAACACCTCAAAATTCTAGACAAACATCGGGGCAAATTTTTCAAGAATGCCACAGCTTGTTCAGGAATCTGTCTGTGTATGTCTCTGTGAGCTTTGGATAGTGAGTGCACGTGTTTGCGTTAGATGCCTTTGCCTGTGCTTGGGCAGGTTTGAGCTCCGTCTCCGTGACTACCGTATTTGGGACAAATCGGAGATGGACCCGTGCCAGCGCTGTTGTCCAGTCCGGAGTTTATCACTAGCGTCTAATGGTAATGCCATAGCACCATTAACCTGCTTTCATACATATGCGGAAAACGAGATCCTCTAGGGATCAGATCAAAATCTGTACAACCTACTACCTGCTCCCTAATGTCATCTCTGCAGGGTAGTCATGGTGATGGGAGATTTGAGCAATGTGTGTCATTTGGATGACTTGGATCTCACTACTAGCGTGTCAGACTGCAGAACAATCTGGCTCTGTTCTGGCCCAGGTCTGGTGTAGACCCTGCCCTTGGTCAGGGAGTAGTTTGGTACCACACTGAATCCCCTGTCTGGGCCCCCTGCCTAAAAAACCAAGAACTGTGTGTGTCTCCGAGCCTTATCTCAAGGCTTGCCCAGCATTTGCATTCCACATTTTTGCATGTGTATTTACATTCCACGGCTTTACAGCTTCCTCGGCTGCACTGGCGCTGGGGCAAGCACATGCATTGTTTGTGCCCAAGGTCAAAGGGTCAAATGCGGTAAAACACAGCAACAGCGGCGGATACATTACCCTCAGATTTTGCAAACACATACACACAAACACATACACACGCGGGTGCACACACACTCACATATACACATACATACAGACACACACTCTCCGTCTCACACACACACTCACACACACACAGTCACTCACCCACACACACACTTGACATTCCAAGGCCCTGCAAGGTTTACAGCAGACCCGCTATTAAGGAGGAGATACTTCCTCAGGGAAATCTATCTGGGAGAGTGTAACTTAAGCACTTGTTTGGGCCCTGCAAGATTACAAGCTCGCTGCTTAGGGGGTGTGTGCCAGGGAGTGGAAATGCTCCCTCCACTGGGATAAGCTCTTTTCTACAGCCATGTATCAGCAAGAAGCTCCCACCCCTTCCTCTACACAGTTTAGAACTAAAAGCCGCACTTGGCAGCACTTTATAATAGCTAATCCCAATTAGCTATTATAAAGTTGTTGTGCATTATGTAAACGCTTAGTTAACATTTTATTCATTATTTGTTTATCATCAGTCTTAGTCTTTATTATTATTTTTCATCAGTTCTTTATTAACTAATAATTTATGAACTAAGATCTATCAAATGCATAATAAACACTTCATAGAGAGTAGGCCAGTTATTATAAAATGCTACTAAGGTTGGCTACTAAGGCTACAGTCGTCCCTCCTCTGTGTTCATGATCAGCATTTCAATTTCAATACGCGATCTACGAGAGTAGGGTGATCCCTCTCTACCTTTAAGAAGACCCTTACCTTTTGTGAGAGTACTTCCCTTCCTAAGAAAACTAACTTCTACTCACTAACACTGTCTTGTACCCTGGCTCTGCTAACTTTGCTATGCCTTTGCTTGTGCTGTTTTCCTCTGCATATCTGTAGCTTGTGTGCATTCTCTATTGTAAGTCGCTTTGGATAAAAGCGTCTGCTGAATGTGATGTAATTTGTTCTCAACATCTCGATGAAGAATATCCAGCAGCATTCATTCCTTGTGGCCATTAAATAAAATGGGCCAAATCTGAAAAAAGCAAATATATTCCTGTTTCAGGCAGTATGCAGTTACTGCGACCAGGCCTGGTGTTTGGTGCCTGTGTGGTAGCCATGGCTTGTTATCTGATTCAAATGATGTGAGATGACAGATGTGGAGCCATACTACACAATTCATCTTTTGAGGCTCATTATAATAGAAAGTTTGGTGTGCAGGATTCATCTGTGTGTGTGTATCTGTATGTGTGTGTATCTGTGTGTTTGGTGGTGGTGATGGTGGTGGTCCTGTGTGTGCGTGTGTGTTAGTGTCTGCGTGCTTGTGTCTATGTTTGTGTGTGTGCGCATGCCTGTGTGTGCGCATGTGTATACACACATCTGTGTGTGTATGTGTGGTTGTGTGTGGCAGTGGTGGAAATTAACTTTGCAAAATGTAAACAGCCACTGACAAAAAAAAAGCAAAATTCACTCAACAGTAAACTATTATTTTGTGGCCAAAATCTACCAGACATTTCCATATTTTACAAGCATTTGGCTGGTGGCTGGTGCAAATGACCATCCCTGGTGTGTGTGTGTGTGTGTGTGTGTGTGTGTGTGTGTGTGTGCGCGTGTGTGTATGTGTGTGTGTGTGTGTGTGTGTGTGTGTGTGTGTGTGTGTGTGTGTGTGCGTGTGTGTATGTGTGTGTGTGTGGCAGCGTCCTGGCTAGACCCAGTCCAGAAACACTGTTAGGCTGGTCTCTTCATCTCCATTTCCCCCATGCACATTAGGCCATCATGCGCATAAGCCCATCAGTGTCTCAGCGGGGCCCCCCCAGAGTCTAGCAGCCCCCACCCCACCCCCAGCGGGATCTGACAGCGGAGATCATTAGAGCGCTCCTACTCCGGCTAACACAAATGAATACTCTGCCCATGCAGTCTGTGGCACTGATAACACCACACACACACACGCACACACACACACACACACACACACACACACACACACACACACACACACACACACACACGTATGGACACACACACTGACACACATATACAAGTACATATGCAAACAGGGACACACACACACACACATATACATATGCACATACATATCCACACATGCATGCACAGACACAGACACACACATATAAACACCCACATACACACAAAAACACACACACACACACACACACACACACACACACACACACACACACCCTTGGATCTCGGTGATGGCAGGGTGCTCCATGCTCACTCTTGGGTGGTAAACACATTTGCCTACCATGCTGCTTTGGCAGCCATGCTTGGGACAACTAACCAGATGCTTCAAGTCTCAGTCCATATATGTAAGCTGAAGAACAGAATAAAACAGAATAGAATAGCATAGAACAGAATAGAATGGAACAGAATAGAATAGAATAGAATGACTTCATGGTTCCATGCTATCCTCTTTCACTGGGGTACTCGATGGCACTAATTGCCATTGATGCTATTGATTGCCATGGATACTCAGTGATTTGAGTCACTGCACAAATGGATCCTGCACTCAGAACTTGGCATGACCATCACAGAATTATTCAGTGTTCAACAAAAGCCCACGACATCAATGCCTCTTGAAGTAGTGTACATCCTCCTTTTGTATGTGAGATGAAAGAAAGTATATTTAGATATGAACATCCGTTCCAATTGTCTGTAATTGTACGTTTCTAAATCTGAAAGCAGTTGGAAGGACTTGGAGTTCAACAGAAGGGAATTTCAGAGTTTATCAGTAGAAATTTTATATCAGTAATCGTGTCTATAATAATAAACTCAGGATAACGGTTGGGGGTGTGGGAATGAAGTGGTTGGCGTGCCTGCTCAGATAGTGGTCGGTCTCAGTGTTCGATTCCCAATCCCAGTGAGCCTTTGCAAGTCACTTTGAATAAAAGCCCCCTGCTACACAGCCATTACTTATACTTTTAATAGCAGTCATTTCTTGGTAATCACTGAATCCACTGGTCTGACGTCCAAAAAAAAGCTCCCTTCCTGGTCAGGCAGCAAGATTTGTGCTTGTGTCCTCCCCTGTTCAAATATTTATTTCACAGAGAAAAATGGTGGCCTTCTTTGGCAGAGTAGTTACGGGTTATTTATTCTTAGCCGGGCGCTGCTCACAAACGCTGGAATGTAATTAGCGGGCTCAAAGCTAACTAGGCCCATTTGGAAGGACAAACCCAACTCTGTGCATTGCAGACATGCAGATTTGTTTTTTAAAGTTGTCCTTTTTGACAACTGCAGTGTTAGAATATAATCCGTATTTGCTCACAAGTCTTTATCTGCTCAGTATAGTTTAAGGTTGGGATTTACAAATCCTGGTCTCAAGTCACACTTCTAAATAGCAAATAATGCAGCCACGTGTGTGTGTGTGTGTGTGTGTGTGTGTGTGTGTGTGTGTGTGTGTGTGTGTGTATGCATGTGTATGTTAAGAGGGGTGTGTCTGTGTGTGTGTGTGTGTGTGTATGTGTGTGTGAGGGCACATGTGCTAGTGTGTGTTCCCTGTGATAAGGCCATGGCTGTGTTGTGGGGCGATATGGGAGTGAGTATTGCCTGCACCATGTCGGTATGGGACGCTCATGTGAGCATTAGCATAATTGATGTATGTGTTGCAGCAGCTGGGGAGGAGATAGGGGAGGATATTATGGACACGATGGTTTCCGTCTGAAGCGCATCTGCCACTTGGCCTTATGGGTATTTGTTTTTTTTACGAGGGCACCTTCTGCATGCTTCTTTTTTTGCATACATGTAAATTATACAGAGCACAGTTTACTGAACTTGTGTGTAGGCTGTGTGTGTGTTTTATGTGTGTGTGTGTGTGTTTTCCGTCACATGTTTTTGTGTTTTTGTGCTTGTGTGTGTATGTTTTGTGTGTATTTGTGTGTGTGTGTGTGTGCACGTGTGCGCACTGGAGCGCATGACAGCTTGTTTGCATGAAGGTGTGTGTCTGTGTGTGTGTGTGTGTGTATCTGTGCTCGTGCGGTTTTAGGTGTGTGTTTTTGATTTTGCTGTAGATGGCTGTAGGTCTTTGTTGTCTAGACTTGTGTTTTTGTTTGTGTGTGTGTGTGTGTGTTTGTGTGTGTGAGACGTAAAAACAGACAAACAGACCCCAATAATAGTTCAGCAGCTTGTGTGTGTGTTCCACATGCATACCAGATTGCCTAAGCTCCTTGCCAGGTGAAGATTTTTCTCTCTCTCTCCATCTCTCCCTGTCCCGGAGGACAAGCTTGGCGACACAAGAAATGTGCCTCGGCACTGTTTATGCGTTGTGACCTGACTGAATTCTTCTGACAGAAGATAAACAATCAACAAACGGCAGAAGAAGAAAAAAACCTCTTCCTGACATTTAAGCCCTTAGCTTTCATCAACACTGCACAGAAAGAACATGAAGCTTTAAAAAATCAACAACACTGTGTGCCAGATGTGTGTCTTTTTCTGCCTGGGAATGTGTCAACGTGCCTGGAAAAAGTTTTGCAGATGAAGCCAGACACTGATGAAAAGACGAGAGAGCAGAGTTGAGGTTTAAGCCTTGCACTGTCTCTGTGCTGCTCTGCTCTGTCAGGTGAGGGTGGCCTTAGGCCAGTGGTGGTGTCCGCCATAACAGCAATTTCAGAAAGGCGTGAAGTGGAGATCGAGAGACTTTGCCTTTGTAAGAGAGCAGTCTCCACGAGTCCACCAAAGGACAGCATTGTAATTGGATTTCTTTGTTGAGGTCTTGACGTGTTAGCCGCAAGGTGAGAAAATTGAACTGCCTTTTTCATGCCCATATTTTATAAACCTGACTTCTGTGCCTAACCATGTGACCATACCAAACCTCGCACCTGATGGTAGGCCCTGTCCCATCCCGCCTCAATCTCTTCCCCACTGGGGACCTGCATTCTGGGCTTTGGGTTGCCAGGAAGGGGGGCCAAGTTGGACCTGCCGCGGCCAGAACACCTGCTCGTCTTGGCTCCTGCCACCTGCCACCAGTAATTGCACCGTCCATCCAAATAAATCTCCCTGGCGCAGGCTTCTTGGGGCAGTTTGGAGATGGACGGCCCCCAAAACTGCACCACGAGAATCGGTTAATCCACCTCCGCTGCCTTCACCCGGAAAAGCTCCTGAGCTCCTTCACAGAGGTGACTTAAAGCAGGGGAGGAAGGAGGGCAAAGGCACACAAAAGTAATCCATATTATTTATATCATTTTCACATCTGCATTCACATACATGGATGGATGGATGGATGGATGGATAGATAGATAGATAGATAGATAGATAGATAGATAGATAGATAGATAGATAGATAGATAGATAGATAGATAGATAGATAGATAGATAGAGCAAGTGGGTGGACAGCTAAGTGAATAAAATGGATGGAGGAATGGATGAATGGGTAAAGTAAACCTTCAAAAGTAGCATTCGTGTAGCGCCAAAAGCATTTTATGGCTGCAGACAGGCAATTGTAAAGGAGCTGGACATGATGTCCCATGGCCACTAAACGGGTTAGATAATCTGTATTGATTGAAACAAGCATATCTGTGCACAAGGGAGCGTGTGTCTGGCATACTGAAAGGCAGGCAGAGACAGGACAGGGGAACAAGGTCTCAGTGGACAGCTCACCTCTTGTGTACAGTCATGCCCCCTAGGACAAAATATCTTCCATAGACTTCAAGATCATTAACAGCAGCAAGTATAACTATACCAGTAATTATAATGATTTTTTTTAATCGTTGCAACCTCAATGGTGAAGTTCAACTATAACGGCTTGGCTTAATGATATCATTTGGATCATTTTTAAAATACACTAAAAATAAAAACAATGCAGCCAACCAGGATCAAGTAGAATTTACAGGGCGTAAATAAAGGTCACTTTTTTAGTAATTGTTTATACTCATGATGAGGATCCTGTTATTAAAATGCCTTTTCTCATAGTGGACACTTATATTATTAAAATTATAGTTGTCGTTATCATTATAGTGCGAACAGGTCTTTGCAGTCTAAAGGCTCAGTTAAAGACAGCGGACTGGTAGGGCTTTAATTGAGGCAGAATGTGATGCTTCATGTAGATACAAGATGGCTGGTTTTGTCCCACCTCGAGGACATATACATGTCTGTCCTTTCATAGATAAATGACCATTGGCTTTGTCTCACTATGAGGACACATCTCTCTTTTTACAGATACACGACTACTGGTTGTGTCTCGTATTCATTGCTGTCGTTCCCATACAGTTGTGCTCTAAGGACGTATTCATTGCTGTCATTCCCATTCAGTTGTGCTCTGAGTGCTGTGTGTAGTTTGTGTTTTTTTCGTTCCACGGCCCTGAGGCCATTTAAAAAGCCGTGTTCATCTTTAAGGCAGCTGAGACAGCATGCTGACAAGTACACGGCCGTGAACCAGTCTGACGTGATCCCAAAACCTTCTCCTGGGAAAAAGCCAATGTGTGTGTGTGTGTGTGTGTGTGTGTGTGTGTGTGTGTGTGTAAGAGTGTGAGAGAGTGAGAGAGAGAGAGATTCCTTTCCCTTCTTCCAAATCCATGGGTGCGCGTGTGTTCATTCCCCTTCGAGTCAGTCCCACTGAGTTATGGCAGGTGGTAGTTAGGGGCGGTGCCAGGGGAGCAGGCTGGCATCTGTCACTGCTCCCTGTTATTTATGAAAAGGTGAAGTCCTCCCTCCTCGTCTCATTACCTTTAATGACTAGTTGGTAATAACACCGCGCTAGTCAACCTCAACCACTATATTATGAAGGCTGCTTCGGAGACCTTACAATACAATTCTAATAGTAGATTCCAGAGGCCCTTTCTTCAAAGATTCCAGTGTGCTATGTGCAAGATAGACTACTGGTTCTGGTGTTTTGTCAGACTGGGCTCCCTGTTGAGCTGGACTACTGCACAAGTGCAGTCAGGGAACGTTAGGGTTAAAGTTAATGTTAGAAGTAGGGTTAGTTGAGGAGTCACGTGGTACACCCGCCGAAAGTTAGAGCGGCGCTCGTAATTCCTCCAAACCCTCCATAAAATTTAACTTAACATTGACAGTTTCATATTATTTTGATTTAGGTTCTAGAAGTAGGGTTATTTACATAGCAGGGTTCTATCGAATCGCTAATGTAGCTCATCTCGACGAAGCAACTCAATGCAAATAAACACTGGTCTATTGAGTATATGAGACTATTTTGGGGTAGAATGTTCTTGAACTAGACTATCAGCAGGGTTCCAGTGATATCTGCAGTGTGGGTGTGTTTGAAAGAGTACAGCGTGATGCTGTAGCAAATATCACAATGTCGGCCTTGGGAATTAATTCCTGCCTCAGGAGGAGTCCATTGGGTGCAGCCTAGGTCCCCTGACACCTACTTTTTGCCAGAAGGGTCTGTCTCATTTTGTTTTCTCTACAGACCCGACCAACTTTATTTGAACCCTTTTGCTAAGCTGCCCTTCAAAGCACTTTGAAAAGCCAGCCACTATTGATATACTGTTCATCCGTCCTATAGCGCGCTCCCTTTGGGAATATGTCTTGCCTGAACCCAGGCTGAGGACTAAGACAATGCACTGTCTGACAAAGCTCTGTGCCAGACACAGCATCCAGCCAATGTATACTGTTTCAACTCTAATCAATTTCTTGTGGCAGTTCCTTTTACATTCCTTTTGGGTTGACTTTCATACATCTCTCGGTTTGCTGCCAGGCCTCCCTTGAACGGCAGCCGGCACGGCACAGCACAGCACAGCAGTGCTTTATGTCCCTCCTCCCACCCCGTAGCCCGTCTGCCCTCTGGGGTATTTACATTCACCTCAGCTCCCATTCCTCCTTCTCATCCTGGAGCTTCATGCTGGCATCCCCACACAGCTGCGAGAGAGACGGCGCCTTAATGAGCATCGGAAGGAAGCTGAGCACTCTGTCACAAACCACAAACACACACACCCGCGTGCACACACACACACACACACACACACACACACACACACACACAGATGTCACGTAATATGCACACACAGTGTCTCCTTGTTGCATCCGCTGTTGTTTTGAATGTTAAATACTTAATGTGTTAGACTCCCCTGAGGGAAAACTATTTCATGCTTTTTGCTAGATTGGTAAAACGGAGACAGAAGGAGAGAGAGAAGAAGAGAGAGAGGGAGAAACAGAGAGAGAGAGGAGACAGCAAGAGACAGACAGAGAGAGAGAGAGAAAGAGAAACAGAGACAGACAAAAAAAGAGAGAAAGAGAGAGACAGACAGATGGGGGGGGGGGGGGTGAGCAAACAAGTGTCATTTCAGGGAGAAGGAGGAGGGGGAGGTGTAGGGGGCGGAGGTGGTGGTGGTTGAGGAGGAGGCAGTGGCTTAGGAGGAGGTGGTGGTTGTGGAGGTGGTGGTGGTTGTGGAGGAGGTGGTAGCTTAGGAGGAGGAGGTGGTGGTTGTGGAGGTGGTTGTGAGGAGGTGGTGGTTGTGGAGGAGGAGGAGGTGGTTGTGGAGGAGGCTGTGGATTAGGAGGAGGTGGTGGTTGTGGAGGAGGAGTAGGTGGTGGTTGTGAGGAGGTGGTTGTGGAGGAGGTGGTGGTTGTGGAGGAGGTGGTGGTGGTTGTGAGGAGGTGGTTGTGGAGGAGGTGGTGGTTGTGGAGGAGGCAGTGGCTTAGGAGGAGGTGGTGGTTGTGGAGGAGGTGGTGGTGGCGCTGGTGGTTTTCAATCGGTATGCAAATAGCCCCCCCATCTCTCTTCCCCCCTCCCTTTGAAGAGGAGCCCCTCTCTCTCTCCCTGCCTGCTGCTGCCGCTGCTAGTTGTCTCTGTACAGCAGACATTATTCCCAGTCATCCACCAGCGTGGAGGATCATTGTTCCTGTCGAGTGTAAACATTGTATGTTACCAGTGCAAGCAGATGCTGTGTGACAGTTAGGCACTTTGTTCATGCTGGCATGGTGGTGGGTAGCTGTCCGTTTGTGCTAAACGCCACTTCAAACGCATAAGCTGAGCAGGCAGGAGGGTATCTGCTGATGTGATGATTCGGGCTGACTGGAAAACAGTGAGGAGGGTATTTTTTTTATCAGTTTCAGTAATCCTGACTCTTGCTTTTCAATGTCACCCTGTGTGTGTGTGTGTGTGTGTGTGTGTGTGTGTGTGTGTGTGTGTGTGTGTGTGTGTGTGTGGACCTGAATGTCTGTGGCTGTGTGCTGTTCTGAATGTGCAGTGTGTACTGAATGCAGATCCGATCGGATGACCATTTTTCCTCACACCCCACCCATCTCTTCCTCTCTGTCTCTCTCACTCCCTCTGTCTTTCCCTTGTCTTTCACTCTTCTCTCTCTCTCTCACTCTCTTTCTCTCGCTCACTTTCTCTCTCTCTGTCACACACACACACAGACTCTCTCTCTCTATTTCTGCCTCTCTCCTTCTTTCTCTCCCTCCATCTTTCTCTCTCTCAAAAATGTCCTCTCTCTCTATCACTCGTCCTTACTGCGAGGCCTTGATTACTAACTCAGTTGCCACACATCCAGAGGATTACAGTGGATGCCAGAGACAACATTCACAGTCTTGGTAGACATGTTGAGTCTAAATAAAGACATTTGTAAACAGCGCTAACCTCTGAGAGATGCAGCTTCGCACACACTGTCATTTGCTGAGGAGCTTATCAACATGTTTGAATGAGCAGCTGCAGTGTCAGGTTAAAACACAAGGAGGGATATAAACGGATGGATGGATGGATGGATGGATGGATGGATGGATAGATAGATAGATAGATAGATGGGTATTTGGATGGGTATTGGATGGATGGATGAATGGATAGAAAAACACACACTAAGGGCAAGGCGATCATACAGAAATATAACATTTGCCAGAAATTAAGTAAATTGAGGTAAAAAAATCTAAGAAGAAACAGTAAAGAACCTAGTTTTTCAGTTAAACAGTAGTGCAGTTATTAGTTGAAGTGTTAATTAGACCTGAAGGGGCGCTGCCTATTGTTCGGTTGTCAGCTGCGTGAGTAATGTGAACTATGCATGAAACTGGAGCAGTGTCATCAGCACAGCAAAAGAGAGAACAGTATCACACACACTTTCATGCCCACCTTCCCATCTCTGCATCACTCTGTCCTCACCTCAGGTATAACCCCCACACTGTCCACCCCTCACCAACACACACAAACACACACACATACACACACACGCACACGCATACACATACACATACACATACACATACACATACACATACACATACACATACACACAAAAGTACACACACACACACACACACACATGCATGCGCACACACACACCACTCCACCACTCCTCCAGAGAACACCGCCCTCTTCATCTTGTTTTCCTGAGCGTTCCAGTTCCTCACTCGTCAGCAGCAGGTCGATCGATCCACTGATGCACTGCGAGGTGCTGAAGCTCTGGATTTTATATATATATATCTATATACTGTATATATATATACATACACAGATTTATTTGTATTTATTTATACTATTTTTAAAATAAATAATTACATATATTTATATTTATGCAAATATATATATACAAACACACACACACATTTATTTATTTATTTATTTCCTCTGGCATGGGCACAGTGGGGCGAGGCACTGGGCCTCTGAAGTGCATAATTAGGAGTGTGTCTGTGGCTGTGCCAGGCCGTCAGGGGCCTCTGGGGACCCTCGTGGGGTACTGATTGGCCGCGCCACTCGCCTGCTAAATGTCACACACCTATTAGGCGCTCATTAGTGTCTAACAAGTGCCCATGCTGCCTGCCTTCGCCACACTGACGCCTGCCATCCGCCGCTTATTGTTGTTATTGTCGTTTGTGTGGGGGGTTCCACCTTTCTCCAAACACACAAATTCGCTGCCTTTGTTTTGTAGCATATTTCTATGATTATAAAAAAATATCAAGTAACACTTTATTTGGATACTGCGCCCACAGAGACTTTACAGATGGTTTGAGTGAAATTCAGTTGCATTTTTATATTGTATAAAAACGTAATCAAACCCAACCCTTAAGCTTAACAAGACACACAGTTTTAACAGATGGTTTGCTGTGTATAATAGTCTCAGATAGCCTATAGAACCATCTATTGCACTATCCAAATATAATGTGACCAAATATCAAAACAGTGAATATACATATTCATTGTAAAGGCTTTGGAAAAGAGCAAGCTTGTTTAAGACTGGCAAAGGGCTCCAACATTGTGAATGAGCAGGAAGTGAGACTGTATATGTAAGCCATGACCCAGAATCAAGATTTGAAAATGCTTCATCATTGATATAATACAGCCAATTCAGGTAAGGTATTGCCAATTGTGTCCAATTTAAATTGGATTTAAATCTTGGTGTAAGGTCCAGTAATGAAAATAACTGTCAGGTGCTTTGTTACGTTTTTTTATTCATGTGAAATATTAGAGTAATCACTTGTCAGCTTGCTTTTAAAATATTACTGCTCAGAATCTAATTAATTTTAGCAACTTGATCGGATCTGTCAGGAAATAGCACGTTGCCATAACTGTAATAGCACCAGACTTAACTAGAATGCCATGTGCAATATCAGCTAGGCCGTCAGAGCGTTTGTAATGAAGACACACAGTGACTGCGTAATGTGTAAATGTTTAAATGGCCTTGACTGACTGGTTAATTTTCTTATCAAACCTCATACCACTTCTATAATGTTTGTTCAATATGGAGAAAATTTGTGATTGTTTCAACATATACGGCTCTTGAGCTCTTTCTCTCTTACACACACACACACACACATACACGGGACACTTACGTCCTGCTGCCTCTTTATATTTACACACACATAAATGACTGGAGGGAACTGGCATTGAAAACATAATGAGAGCCTGTCCTGTACACTGGCATGCGGCCTAGCTTGTGTGTTAGCCAGCTGAAAGCCAAGCTGGTTGTCTCGTTGGTACACCATGTCGAGCTGTGTGTCGCTGCCCGACAGCAGCTGGGAATGCATTGGACTGGCGGTGGAGGTGGTGGAGGTGGCGATGGAGGGGGGGGGCAGGAGAACTTTTGACCCCCTCAGCGGACTGTTGGTTCAGGGCACCATGGCAGCGTCTGTGGTGCGGTTGGCGGGAGGGGCAGCCGAGTTTAAATATTTGCCACCGCATGAGCTGAATAGGAAGGTTCCCATAGCAGCAGGCTATGGCTACCGGGCCAGAGAGCCTTGGAAGAGGCCGGCTAGTCTGCTGCTCCTGTGGGTATTGGGGACTTTTTTTCTGGTCTTCCATTGTGGTCATCTGATGCCCAATCACCCCGCATGTCCATCACAGTCTGCAGTTAAGAAACTGCAACCAGACTTTGCTTGGCCTTATCACAGTGATCTTCTCCTGTAGTAGGCCTAATAGCAACAGTAAGGCTATAGCCTCCAGCCAACAGCCATACTGATGCTATAAATGTATATTTTGCTGGCCCCGTAACTTACATTAGGTATATGTGTTTCCTGCTGAACGATTAAACAGAAATTAGAGAACCGACCATTTCTTGCTCACACTCATTAGGCCTTGTGGCTTCTACTTAGTGTTGCCATGCAAAGCTAAGTTGTGCATGTGTGTTTATTTTGTGAGGCTTTTTTGGTGGCTTGGTAACTTGCAGTGCTTGTAATTCCGTCTTCCCGTCATAATCCCTGAGGAGTGTTATCATGCAAGGCCCTAAGCAGGCTGTAAGGTCTTAGCTTATTTATCGTCCTGGCTGGGTCCCTTTACAGACTTTTGTTTTGTTGTTTTTGCAAGTCTGTACAGAATGTTTGTTGGCGCTTGCCGTTGTTGGGTTAAGACTTGGACAGGTGCCTTCTAGCCTATCTGCATATTTGTTCAGCTGATCTGGCAAAACACTTCTTCACAAATCCAAAAGAAACTTGTTTTTTTTTTTAATCGCTTGGAAGGTCACATATGTTTGCTCCCATAAAGCAACTTCCCAGGTCTGTGTCCTGGCTTAGCATAAACGCGAAACATAACAACTGGCCCAACTGTCTGTCTGACAGATGACATTTTGTGCTGCAATATATGCATACAATGAATATATTAATGCATATTGCTATATTATGCATATGTATGGAAATAGATGCAGATAGCAGTTAAGCTACGGACTGTTAGGTCCATAGACTCACCGGTCTGTCAGTAGAAAATTAACTTTGGGATGTGTAAGTGTCTACTTAGTTTTACGGCAAATGGCCAGTGATAACTAATCTAATGGGCAATAAAGCAGTTATGAGACACCGTGACTGCTCAGCGATGTGGCCGTGGCGGTGCTGGTGCGCATACAGTATCTCGCCTGAGGTGACTGCGGGAATAAAGTGTTAAAGGAGGCCATATGCCGGGTGAAATATGACATCATGAGCTGGAAGCTGGTCAGGAGAGCATAAAGGAGCTAATTAAAGCGCCATCGCAGCACAGAAACGTGATAGCGGGAGATAAGACGCACGCCGCAGTCTAAAGGACAAATGAAGTTCAGCGCAGAGCCAGGGAGCCGGCCCAGGCAGGAAGTCCAGGTGAAATGTGGGTGGAGGGAAAAAAAGGGCTGAAAGAGAGAAAAAAAACAGATATATCGCACACAACTATCAGATAATAACGAGAGGAGAAAACAGAGCTTACGCAGGAGGACTGTTCGTACTGAGTGGTCATCATAATATAAATAGGCTAATGCGAGTTCATATAAAAACAGGGCCGTGATTGCAGTGAGGCCCCAAGGGCCTACATCATTAACCTTGTCTTGAGCATAACCACTCATGTGCCAGTGATATAGCCCATACCATCCCTCAATTTAAAAGAGAAAAAAACATGTCTACCTGAGGAACTCTTTCATGTCTCTCCATAGCACTGCGGCAATAACCTGCAAATTGGCTATCTCGCGCCTCCCCCCACACCTCCACTCGGCTCATTCTGGGCTTTGAAGGCGCGGCAGCAGAGACTGCTGTCAGGGGTATCATCCCCTGTGCGGGAGACGTGCTTGCCAGAGTTGTTTAACTCGTGGCTGTGATTTGTGCTCCGTGTCGTTCGTGACGTGACGTCTGAGTTCTGCGTTTCCACGGCGATTCATCTGCACTATCTCTGGGTGCCAGACTGGCTATCAGAGCCCGTCAGCTGGACCGTTCCCATCACGCTTGTTTTTCGGCAGGAGGAGGTTGGGGGGTGTGTTTACCGGCACTGTTGATGGGGCGGCTGTTGATGACTTCATGGCTTAATCTTATCATTATTGGATTTCTTCCGGAGGTTTAGCACCCAGCGACTGGAAACTCTGGGGTCTGACGAGGCCCATCCTATTAGCGTCCGCCCCCGGTGCCGGTTCTACACTTATCCCCCCAGCTTTTGTTCCTCGGGGAGAGACTTAATCTCCTTTGTGTGTTCCAGTGACCGTCTTTGTCCAAGGGCTGAATGCAGTAATCCATCCCGCGGTGACTTCCAACCTGGGACCGTGCCATGCTATGTGACAGCTACAACTGCATCATCACCTGCTCTATTTCCTAACCTGGTCTAATTCGGGCCTCTCTAACTGTTTGCCAGTACATGTGAGGAAAAGGAAAGACATTGGGGACACGCCACCCCCCTTTGAAACGGGGCACTCATTGATCTTGAGCTAGTTGGGATGTGCCTCCTCTGTCTAAAGGGGCTTGTAACCACTGCACCATCTTTATCTCCTGTTGTCTAAAAGGCTAATAAACACTGTACATCGAGGTATGCACCACAACTATATATCTGGCACACAAACTTTTAGTACATACGCTCAAACACGTTACTGGTATCTCTAGGGCTTGTGAGGCCGTTCGAGATTAAATCAGATCCCACGCTGGCATCACTGCTGCGAAGTCTTTGCTGACAAAAATAGGGCCCAAGGCTGTCATGACTTTGACTACAAAGCCTTTGTTTCATGTTAAAGCCTGTGTCAATAACCTGTCAGGTGTTTGGCTCTCCTCTCCCCTCTGCCTTACATCCCCTTCCCGAACGGCTCAAAACATCCTTCAAAGCAAACAAAATATCTAATCTTTTCATCCCTGCCAACTTATTCCCTCCTGATTCCTTAAGCACCCAACTAAATCTTATGTGAAACAAGCCTCCAGTTGGCAAGTGATATCATTAGTGACCTCGCATGTGTTATGCTAGAGACATTATACATGCTGCACACTCTACTTATTAGGGAGCGATGTCTCATTTGTATCACTTATCGCTTTTGAAATAAGCAGGAACCATGTTAAAAAGTTACTCCTGTCAGCTGTAACGATCGACTGTAAGTGATGCATGGTTTGGGCCGTCTGGCGAACGGGAGAGGAATGCTGGGGCTGGGAGGTTCCAGTTGAAAAACGGTAAATATTCCCCCCGGTGCCAGAGTTATGAGGGTAGCTTCCCTGCAGGCCACCGACATTGTGTTTGAACTTGCTGAGAGGTGTCATGCTCAAACGAGGCCGGCCGCACACCGTTTATCACTCACCTGGATAACTTCACCTTCTTGCTTCTCCTTTCATTAGCATTTGTTAACGTTTTTATGACTTTTTTGCCCCTCCTTTCATTCCAAAGTATGGTGATATGGTGATTGATTTAGACAGTGACTTTGGCTTAATCAGTGAAATTCAAATTAGGGACGGCTAAGACTTACGTGGTCTGCCTGAAGCGTGCATGTTATTTTCATGAAAGCCCACTGGAAGATGGACGAAAAAAAAAAAGAAAAAAATGAGGACGTGACGCTTATAACCTGACAAATGTCAGATCGGGGGTGGAAGTGGAGCAATGCAATCATGTAAAAAATTAGCCCGCTTATGAAGAGGGGGAGTGCTTACAGATCTATTTAAACCAGCTGTCCCTAAAGAGCATGCACGTGTGTGTGTGTGTGTGTGTGTGTGTGTGTGTGTGTGTGTGTGTTTGCGTGTGTGTGTGTGTGTATCTCTGTGGTGCCAGGGGTGAATGAGACACTGTCGTGAGTACGACTGGGGACAGCTGACACTGGCCCAGAAGTGGGCCACATGAGGCCCTGATGTGTGGCACTGGCGGCTATGCAATCAGTCGGAGTCGGAGTCAAAGAGGCACCTGTGTAGGATTAGAGAGGTGGTGTCGGGGAGACTTGGAGATCAGCAAAGGCCTCAGGAGAGGGCAGGTGTATGGTTGTCTCTCTTTTAGCTGGCAGCTGTATCTCTCTCTCTCTCTCTCTCTCTCCCTCTCCCTGTGTCTGTGGTGTCTCTGTCTTCCACTCTGAGTCTCTCTCTCTTGTGTATATGGCTGACTGTGTTTGTGCACGTGTGTGTGTGTGTGTGTGTGTGTGTGTGTGTGTGTGTGTGTGTGTGTGTGTGTATGTGTATTTGTGGAGAGCCACTGAAAGGTCATGGGGACCCTGAGGGGCCTTTCCAAGTGTGGGTGTGGGAACTGCAGGCTACTGCAGCGAGGGAGGATGAGGAGAAAGTCTGGGGGATTGAGGGAGCATCCTGTGTAGGGAACGACTGAGAAGGAGAGAGCATCCTTAACAGAGAAGGAGAGAATGAGAAACAAACAGAAAGAGAGAGACAGAGATGGAAAGACACAAACAGAAAGAAAAATCAGAGACAGAAAGACAGAGAGGGAGAGAGAAAGAGCACCATGCTGAGAGAAAGACAGAGAGAGAAAGGGAGAGATAGAAAGATACAGAAAGCATCTTGTGAAGAGAGAGAAGATCCTCAGTGCTGATTGGAGCTGTGCTGACGCAGGACCTGAGGCCTTAAGGAGTCTACTGAATACACATCACCAGTGATGGACACACTGTTAGCAAACAGCACTGAGCCAAAGAAGATCAGGTTCTCTCTCATATCATTGGAGTCCCAGGCTTAATATAACCCCCATCATTCATGTGTTTTATGAAGTGTGTGTGTGTGTGTGTTGGGGGATCTGTGTGTGTGTGTGTGTGTGTGTGTGTGTGTGTGTGTGTGTGTGTGTGTGTAATGACATGCAGTTACGGAATGCGCATTGCAAAGCGAAACCAATTAAATCCCAGAAAAAGAAACAGTCGGCTCGTCCCGTGGGATTGCTCATCCCAACACAGGCAGGCCTGTGAGGTGGCGATTCTCGGAAATAAAAAAGCACAACGACTCTCAGGTGAGCCGTAAACAAGCTCCAAATGAGACGGCTGATGGGCAGGATCATTTGGGTTGGGGCCGCGCTGTCAGAGCCCCCCCCCTCCCACTCCCTCTTTCTGTGCTCGTCAAGAGACAATGTCTGACAAAAAAGGGGGGAGAGATACGCACTGCAGTCGAGATCTCTACCTGGATTTATTGCTCAGTGGAATCAAGGTTATGAGGTCAATCAATTCTCTGTGTGTGTTCGCAGGGATTGATGTGTGAATAAAAGGGGCCGACTGTCAAGATGAGAAATGCTCTTTTGCTCATTCAGCGCAATGCATTTATGGTTCGTAAACTTTTTTTTTTATTCACTGCCTGCAATAAAACTGTCACCCATGAGTCACATTTGGTTTGCCAAAGTGGGTTGGCAGCCAAATATGGTGGCAGTTGGTGTCTTTTTAACGTTTTTAAAACTCAGCGGTTGTCTCCAGGGAATAGACTACACACACGCTGTGGTTTCCAGTAAACAAACGCCTTTCGCGGATGAGATGAGCCAGGCAGTCACATGACTCCTGTGGAGCGCGGGCGGCCACAGCTGTCTGCCGTTGTGTGGCTGTGTGTGTGTGTGTGTGTGTGCCAGGGGAGATCTGTCTCCTCTTCTCTTCTTGAGCCATTTCCCATCCAGTCGTGTCCAACGTCAGTCACTCTGAGAAGGCCAGTCTTCAAGATGGAGCCGAGCTTTGAGTGGTAGCCAGGCCAGTCGGCTGCACCTGCACCACACAGACGTCTCAGACACTGTGTGGGTGGTGAGGATGGTGGGGATAGCGGAGGTGGTGGTGATTGGTGGCGGGTTGGTATATAATACTCCCATGGTAGTCTGGCCTCTCTACTGTGGGAAACACAACATAGCTATGTAACGTTGTAACGTTCTTTTTGCACAACTGTTGCTCCAGATTTTCAAGGCCAAAATCAACTGTGCTAAAATAGTTCAACACACACACACACACACACTCACATACACACACACACACACACACACACACACACACACACACACACACACACACACACACATACACACACAAATAACCCTACTCCCTGGGGATGGTTTATTTGTATATGGTTGAGTGTGGTCCAAGGTATTATGCTCTCTTTAAAATATCTCTCACTCTCTCTCTTTCTCTCTGTCTCTCTCTTTCTCTCTCTCTGTCTATCTCTCTCTCACACACACACACTTAAATCACATACTCCCTGTGGACAGTGTATTTGTGTATCGTTGAGCATGATCCAGGGTCTGTAATACTACACAGAGCACAGATACTGAGAAGGACTATTTAGGGTCTGGGGAGTTCCAGAGAATCTCTGGCTTGATCACACATAATTAGTTCTGACTGTCTCTAAAACCCTATTGACAAGAAGGTGGCTTCTAAGAACACGACAAAGCAACACAAGGACCATAAAATGGCAGACATGCAAATACAATGTAAATATTATTCAAAGGGTCATGCTAGTCTGAACAGTATGTAATCCACAACATGGTGCTTGTGAGTCTATCACTATTTACATTTATTAGACTAATAAAGTGGCATTTTCTTGAGCTACACAGATTTGTTTAAACCAAACAAATGAGGGACATTTTCATTCAGCCTTGCCTGGTGGTATGTCTAACTTTAGCTTGGTGTCTGTCGGTTTCGAGATGACTTTGGCCTCCGTGAGAGGTTCTCTGTGTTTTGTTCTGACGCGAGACGCCGGTGGAATGGAGCCCAAATAGCGAAAATTGAATCCACAGAGAGAGAGGAGGGCTGTCGGTGCTGAGGCGGGAGGGCGGCTGTCCTTTTTCTCTGAGATTGAAACGGATCGCTCTTCATCCCACAGCTGTCAGGGTGCATAAGCCCCGGGCCTCTCAGCGCCGCTCTCCCCACCTCAAGAAAGAGAGACGCAGTGATTGCACTGAACAGCTCGCCCAGGAAAAAAATGAAAATGTCCTTACATACGCGCGCACACACACACATACACATACACACACACACATACACACACACACACACACACACACACACACATTCACACACATTCACATTCACATTCACAAACACACATACACGCACACGAATACACACACACACACACACACACATACACACACTCCTCTACACACACACACACACACACACACACACACACACCCACTACTTTATACTGCCATAGTAAGTTTAATCAGGCTGTACTAAGCTCACGTCTCCAAGTTTCAATTGGACGTGGACTCCTGTCAGACAGAATGACCCACTTAGCCATGGCTGTCTGTAATGAGTTAGGCAATGATCTGTCAGTCAGACACACATCACATGATAAACACACACACACACACACACACACACACACACGGTAAAAAGCAGTATCAGAAACCCTCAAAAAGAGAAAATTGAAATAAACAAAACCACCCAACTCACATAATGGGGATGGATGAAAGGAAGAGAGAGACAGAGAGAGAGATAGAGAGAGAGGCAGAAAAAGAGAAAGAGAATGCAGCAGGGAACAGAGGGACGCTGAGAAGCTGTCGTGGTGGCAGTGGGGTTCCAGCCGTTTCACACTGACAGGATGGTTCACTGGTTTTTAATTAAAGATATGGTATTTTCAGTCATTTACCATTATGGGCCTTCAAATGGCTTTGGATGAAACGGGTCTCTACACAGCCCCCAACACTGTATGGAGACAAGGCAAAGTGCAGTAACTGCGTGAACATAGAAACAGAGAAAAATGCCTTTAACATTGTCGTACTGCCCAGTCAAAACATGTTGTGTGTATAATAGTGGTAATGCTTTTATCTACTTTCTTAATAGCGTGGAGCAAGAGATTTAGTCACAAGACAAAAGAGGGGTTATGAAGTCAATTTCCACTGTAAACTCAATTTGACAAAATATGTAATTACTGCCTTTTGGCTTTGCAGGGTAGCATAGATCGCTCTGTTTTTCTGCTGTGCCTGCGTGGCCAGTGTATTGAGAAGCATTTAATCAAACACAAAAAAGCAACATTAAATGCTGTGATCCTGGTCCCATCCTCAGGTAATAGTCAGTATCCAGCTTCTAGCATGAGTATTTAGCTGTAATTGTCTAATGTAAAGGTTTAAGTATCTGACGAAATATCCCAAACATGTATGATTTTTAAGTGTAGTCTTTGCTGTTGTTTGTGCTTTAAAAGTGTGTTTTTGTGTGCATCAGTTTCTGTGTGTGTGTGTGTGTGTGTGTGTGTGTGTGTGTGTGTGTGTGTGTGTGTGTGTGTGTGTGTGTGTGTGTGTGTGCATGCATTTATGTGTGTGTGTTTTAGCTCACTGGGCTGCTACCCCATACAGCTGTGTGCTCTCCCACAGACAGATGGCCTCCCTGCCATCTTCTCCACACTGTCATCACCGACAGACACACACGCCCTCTTCTTCACACTCTCCTCCTCCCCACTCCCACCCCCACTGAGCTCACTCAAGACACACACACACACACACACACACACACACACACACACACACACACTCTTCTCCATGCAGTCCCTTCTTATCCAGTAGCTGGCTATGGATTATACCTGGCCCACAGACCCACCCTGAGTGAGGCCCACACCCCAACTATATTCACTCCAGCTGCTGTGTGTGTGTGTAAAGACATGCAGAAGTGAGTTGTGCCCAGTGGACCCAAGTCCAGATGAAAACCAGCCCCACATTTGACCCACTTCGACACGGAGGCTTAGGCGGCATTATGCTTGAGCCGCAGAAAGTGTTTGGGATAGATATGTAACCCTTTCCACCCTAATAGGGAATGTCAGCTCGGAACAACCACTTTCTGTGGTGTCCTTTTAGGACTGCCAAAAGGATGCAGTTTATTCAATACGTTTACCACACAGAGACTAGGAACAGCCTGCGTATTCTTAAACATTTGCTTTGAAAGTGGATGTGTCTGTCAGCCAGCTGGTGGTCTATAGGAGCTCCTTATATTTTACATTAATGTTGAGTAGCATCAGCTTCCTCATTAGCATCATGCTCTTTAGAAATCCAGGCCTACATCTTTAGAGTGCTCTAGAAACTTCCGCAAGTCTTGGTGATGTGTGGCACTTCTCAGTGCGTCAGTCTCAAGGTGAGGTCCAAAGGCAGTTATATTGGGTTGGCCCACATTAAGGATCGACCCCTGACCTCCCTAATTATCTCCGTAATAGTATCGGGTTCAGCATGAGGGCTAGTCTTTATTAAGGATTCTCCATAGCCTGCCTCATTTTGGATGGGTCGGTCATCTCCTTTAATGGGAAGGATGTGTGGCTAGAGATCTACTTGCTTTGTTTGAACCTTACGTTAGAAAAAAACAGGACATGTAAGGCATTTTGTAATAACGTTAGACACATAACTCCTTTCTTCAAGTGATGCCTGTGTAAAAGTATATTGTTTAGAGGCATTGTTTATTATTGTGCTGGTGGCTGTGAACGTCCAAAATCTACCCTTGTGTGGCTGTGTCCAAGAACAACAAGTAATAGTATTGTCTCGTGTAAACCAACGACATGATTGTGGTGTTTATGGGGCTATTCACAGACCCCTGGCATAGATGTCTACTTTACAGTGAACTTTCAGGATAAATAAATTACCACATAATTACCACTTGCCACGTGAAAAAAAATTGAAGTCAGCCAAAAAAAACAAGAACAACGAATATATTACCACTGTAGGCTGCGTTTGCGACCAGGTGTTTACCAAAAAAGTGAAAGTGATTCTGACTCCTGCTGTGGAGGTGAGAATTAAACTAGTTTATGGTGTTCACAGAGGTGAGTGTGGGGTCCTCGTACCTGATTCAGTTTTAATGGAGGCCGCAGGGCAAGCCTGCAGAGAATTAAGAGCCTTCTCCCCCCTTCTGCTAGCTAAATCTGTCGTTCATTTTTTTTCCCTCACACTCCCTCCCTCCCGCCAGCCCTGGCTCCCTGCTGCTGCCTTTCTCTCCTTACAGAGTCTGTGTCTAATTTTCCCCATCGTCCGTCTCTCATCTTTCCTCCTCTGTTCTTTTTCTCTTTCTTTCATTCCTCCTTTCATGTCCCTCACCTTTTCATCCTCGCCCATCATCCTGTCTCATCCCCTTCAGCCTTCCAGCCCTTTACTTCTTCACCTCTTCAACCACCACCACCCCCACCCCCACCCCCACACACAAACACCCCCATCACCTCTCTCTGCACCTGCTCCTGCTTCTATCACAGGCCCAGGTCTGTTTGTAGTGTCTGCCATCCTGGGCCTCTGAGGTAAAGAGCCCATGCAGGACAGAGTTATTTGGACTTGGCCCAACCTAAAGGTGGAGGCTCTGCCTAATACACTGGAGAGCAGCCAGTCGTGTCATGTTTGGCTTAACGGTGCTGGATGTCAGGTAATCAGCGGCGTTGAATCAACAGCACTGTATGAACAGCTGTCTCAGCTGAGCACCAATGTCAAACTTATTGATCCATCTGATATGACATCCGCGAAAAGACATGAACTTTAATGAATAGAAACTAAAGGGCAGACTCCATTAATAGAAACAAACAAACAAAACAAAACTTTGGATACTGTTACTGTTATGATGTTGTGTAGCAGTCATCACAGCATAGTGTTAACAATATGTCAAGTTATGCTCTGTTTCCCAGTGCTGGTAATAATATCAAACCAACAACTCGACTGTTAGTGGCTACTGTAGGACTGTATCAGCATCATGAGAAGCTGTCAGTTGCACTGGGACACATAGGTTTAGCCAGCCGGCGCTAAAGTCCATACTATGAATAGCAATAAGGGTACATATTCATGGGCTGGTCTCCATGCGTTCATCACAGTCAGACAGAGTTGCGCTCTGAGCTCTCTCGGCTGATGTTTTATTCATCGGCCAGGTTAACTGGCCACTAAATCCTTTATGTCAGCGTATGAAACATTCATTGCTCAGCCTAACACCTGTGGTTCAGCCAGTCACGGCGCACCGTGGGTCTCCTAGAGGGTTTTAATTGGTCTGTCGGCCACAGGAAGTAATGGGCGGGTCCCCAGGGCTTCGGGGAGGGGACCTGAAGGGACAGGCCATTAGTGTGTGTCATTCATCCGAGTGTGAACTGAACTGTGTGTGTGTTAGGGTGTACTGAATTGCAGGGGCATTGTGCATGTCGCTAGGAGGGATTTTGACCTACTTATTATATATTTCAATATAAAATTAATGAAAGTATGTTTAAAATTATTATAGGAGATAGCCCTATCCCCCCACGCAGACACACACACACACACACACACACACCATCGCAATCACCATCAGCATCATCATATTGTTCTCAAATTGTGATTACTGCACTTCTGGTCTCTCTTACTTTGCTGACACTGTTGGCACAAATATTACCAAGTCACCAGCTTCACTGCCAGTGTCTGAGACTTTCTGCTCCGTGCACATCAAATCACGTCTCGCCTTATTTGCTGGAACAACCAAACTGTGAATCAGCAGCAGCACAATACAAAAGTAATTGAGAGGCCTGCATGTCAATGTATCAAAAAATATACAAACACGCATGCGCAAACACCCACCAACACACACACACACACACACACACACACACACACACACACACACACACACACACACTTTGGTGTGCAAGTCATTCTATCACTTTTGGATTGTTACTCAGACCACCATCATAATCACAATAATAACTAGTAAGTCAAATTAGTGTCGGAATCAGTTCCTAGCCCCGGCATTATTATTACAGTAATGTAGTAAACTGTACTGACAATGTATCCCCAAACACCTGTTGATACAGTATTTCACATCTTGTCTGACCTGTTACCATGATTGTCATTCTGCTAAGGGTTGGGGTTTGTCTGTCTGTCAGTATGTCTGTCAGTATGTCTGTCTGTCTGTCTGTCTGTCTGTCTGTGTACTCCACCTACACAGAATGTGCTATGACTCATAGAGGTGCCCACTTTCATTCTGTTCATTCCCTCAAGCTTGCATTTGTGCGAATGTCTTCTTTCTAACACAGGCACACACATATGCACCCCTAGACAGATAGCGGTGGAGATGGAGAGATAGAGAGGGGCTGAAGGAGGAGAGGAGGAGAGGAGGAGGTGTATGGAGAGAGATTAGAGGGTGGTGCAGTAGGGCATCCATACTAATCCTGTTGTTAGTCTTGTCATGTGCCGTGCTCCTGTTAGGGGTAATGTGCCATACATATGAACCGCTCATGGCTGAAGGCACTGCAGTCACCAGTGAAATGGGTTTCGTTAGAGCTGTTTTTACTCTCTTTCTCTTTCTGTCTCTTTCTGTCTCTCTCTCTCTCTCTCCCTCTCTCCCTCTCTCTCTCTCTCTCTCTCTCTCTCTGTCTCTCTGTGAGCTTGACTGTGTGTGTGTTTGTTGGGTATATGTTTTGTTATGCTACATGTGTGCATGTGTGTGTGTGTGTGTGTGTGTGTGTGTGTCTGTGTCTGTGTGTATGTATGTGCATGCTTGTTTGAGTCTGTATCTATATGTGCAGATGACAATGACAGAGGCCATATATTTGATTTACCTCCATTTTACAGCATGTTTATGTGCTCGCAAATACTAATAGACTGCACTGGATGCAGTGAATATAAACGGGGGTTACAAAAATAAACAACCTGTCAGCTGTGTAAATCGTGACAGCAACGCTCCAGATGCACCATCTCATTTTATTTCCAGTTTATATGTAAATATCAGATGTTCCAGCTTGTCTGCCGTCCGGTTTGTACATAAATAAATATTATATGACGCTAAAAACCTTCACGCCGTGAATCAGTGGAATTGATTGACTTCGGTTTGCCCTCCTGTAGTCCCGGTGGACTTACTCAGGCAGCTAATTAGGCCACACGGACACGCATTTATGCTGATGCCCACCTTTAGCCGCACGCCTGATGCCTTCACCCACAGCAGCCCACCTCTGGAGTTACTTATTACAGGCAGGCAACCGACCAATGAAGGCCCACACCGAGTTCTCCTGGCAGGCAACCGACCAATGAAGGCCCACACCGAGTTCTCCTTGGCCGGTGCAAAGACACCCGTTTGACCCTGTGAGATGCTGAGTCGCTTCCTGTGTGGTTACAGTTAGATCATCAAGGAGAACCATGAGTGCCTCTCAAGAACACTTTCACAGTGAACTAAAGATTGGGTCTTTTCAAGAATCTTTGAGGATTGTTTGACCTTTTGTAGGTTAATCAAATCACCATTCATTCTTTCTTTTTTGTCTCGTAACAAAGAAAATGATAAGAGTATTACAATGAAAAGTCTGAAACACATAAAAGATGTTAAATTGCTTGTGTTAGTGTCTCGCAGAGGCCAGATCGCTTAGAGATTATGCCTTTCTTTTGTCGGGCCGCAGGCTAGCCACAGTAATTCACCAGCACTATTGGTTAGCTGCTACATTTTCACTCAAAGCAAAACTTAGACCATGACATCATCTGTTAGATTTTCTCTGGCTTTGACACAGGCTCTGCATTGTGTGTTTTTTTCTTTTATCTTGATGTTGCAGTCAAAACAAAACAATTGAGGGAGTTAATAATGGATCGGAGTCAATAATGGTAAAAAGAAAGTTATTAAAATGTATAAAGACTGGAAACTGTAATTCAACAACTAAGCTTAAGACAAGTTAAACCTAGCATAAGGCTGGTTGGCTGTCGAGGCAAAGTCTTTTGGATGATTGTCTGGAGGAAAGTACACATACAGACAGACAGATCTCAGAAAGGTGCTTTTGAGAGTAGGCAATTATAGTAAACAATATGCAAATCATATACCAACTCAGCATGTGTGCTAAAATAGGCCACATAGCCAAGATGGCTAGACTACAGCTGCATGTTCAGGGTAGCGATTTCTGAGCACAGTGAGACATTTATCTCACATGATGAAGGATAACATATCCAGGACACTACCAAAGAACTATTCACCAAAGTTTTACCAAGAACTGCTTTGCACAGGTGCACAGGTGTTGCTTTGATCTGTCCTTATGGGAATCTGCGGCCTGTTTTGGTCTTTTGCAGGCCTTGCCTACATTGTGAAAAGTGAAGCATAGAACCGACTTAGAGTTAAGGTAGCATGTTGCATGGAAAACTTTCAAAGTTGGTTTGACTGGCACTATTTTAGTATCATAACATTGTTTGTGGATCATGACACTTGCAAGTAAAACAGACATACATAAAAAGACCCATGCAGCATATCGCCTACATCTTTTAAGAGTGGTTCTATGCTTTACTTTTTACAGTGCACAGGAGATGATCCCAAAGGACTTATTAATGGGTTAGACACAGTCCTACAAGATAGGGCCTATCCAGCACACAGGAGACACATCTGAATTTTACAAATCCCAGAGACATCTTCGTAGCCCTTGAGGAACATCATCAGCTATAGAACCACCTGTGTTCTTCGCACTTCAGTGGATATTCTTGATGAGATGTGTGGTGACAGATTGGAGAGCAGCCATCACAAACACAAATAATCCAAATCTTTCAGCACGGACTGCGTGAAGGTGCCTGCTGCCGCCTTCTCTCTCTCTCTCTCTCTCTTTTTCTATCTCTCTCTCTCTCTTTCTATCTCTGTCTGTCTGTCTGTCTGTCTGTCTCTCTCTCTCTCTCTCTCATACACACACACATATGCACATACACATACACGCTTCAAGCTAAAAAGTGCTGGAGCAGTTTCAGGTTGCTCCCTGCGGTAGCTTTATTTATGACATGCTGTGGAGACAGTTGTTAAATTCACTGGTAACTGATGCAGTTTAAAGTTCTGTAGTGTGCATTTGAATGACCCCAGCCTGTAGACCAGTGGCTGTGAAGGTGGGGTGCAATGAACCCCCTAGAGATAAATGGATCAGTTCAAGGTGGTGCACAAAACAAACCTCTTTATGGGTTCCCAGCTCTTACCAGCATAAAGATAAGGTTTAGGTGCAGACAAAATATGGAATACGGTATCTAGACTATCCCCAATGCAACTCAAATGCCAATACAGTGTTGCGAATGTACCAAACAATATTTGTGCACATTTTGTTTATGTAGCAATAATTCAGCAGAAATATTTACTGTTATAGCAAGGGGCCTGTGGTGCAGGGGGTGCTTGGTAGGGCATAGAGTGTCTCAGGAGGTAAGCCGCATTAAAAAGTTTGGGAACCACTGACTGCTGTGGACATATAGATTCTTTGACATTGCAATACTGCCCTACAAAGCCAAAACAAAATCAAAATTATGTTTAGACTTTAGACTTTATAACACCTTCTTTGTCTTGTGATTAAATGTCTTGCTTCTTCCTATTAAGAAAGGACATAAAAGCATCACCACTATTATACCTACAACATGTTTGACTGGCCAGTATGACAACTTTTTTTTTCAGTTTCAGTGTTCGCCTACTTACTGTACTTTGTCTTTGTAAGGCAGAATAGGTCAAACTACAATTTTTTTGTGTACCGATTGTGATGTTTTGAGGAATTGTGAGTGAAAAAAAAGACTTTATTTTTAAAAAAGGAGCTAGAAAGATGACCGTGCTGAGAAAGGACGTTAAGTGTAATTGCTGGTCAGGCTAATTTGTGTAGAGACAACGCTACCTTTGTTTTCCACCATGTCCCCGAACGAAGCGCTTGGTCCTCTCCTCCTCGGTCCCCAGAGAGCCAGCGGACGGTGGCCAGGGCTAACAGCACTCAGTGGAGATTAATTGCAGTGGCATGACTTGATGTAGCGAGGGATATTTTTGGGGTGTGCCCGCTGATCTTTTTTGTCTGGTGGGAATCTGCTGCTGTTCTTCATTCTCCCTCTAATATGCTGATCAATCTGAAATTAAATATTCTTCCTCTCTGTCTCTTTCCTCTATCTTTCTCTCTTTTCTCTCTCTCTTCCTCTCTCTCTCTCTCTCTCTATCTCTCTCACACACACACACACACACATTCTATTTTTTGCTCTCTTGCTCTTTGAGACCTGTATTTTTTCACTGTCAGTCAGCTTTTTTTAGTTTCTCATGCTAAGTTAATACACTGTTCCATCTCACCATAACACTGTGTGCATTTTTCCCCCCGTCTCTCTTCTCCCCTCGGTGGCTTTCCTGGGGCTTCATTAAGGGTTAATGTTGACCCTGTGAGTCCCTGTCATAGGCTGAAGCCTGGAGAGGGGGGCTGGGAGGAGCGGTAATGAGCTGGGTCGTATCATGAGGCTCACCTCTCTGTCTCTCACACCGCCACCCTTACTGCCACAGCCCTGCTTTTATTCCTCACACCACATGAAGTGGGGACTTGACTAAAGACATGCAGGCAGTGTGTGTGTGTGTGTGTGTGTGTGTGTGTTTGTGTGTGTGATTGTGTGTGTGTATGTGTGCGAAGATCTGTCTGTGTGACAGAGATAGAGTGTGTGTGTGTGTGTGTGTGTGCGTGTGTGTGTGTGTGCATGCATGTCTGCTTTAAATGTGTGCTGTAAGTAGTGTGTGTGTGTGTATGTGTGTGTGTGTGTGTGTGTGTGTGTGTGTGTGTGTGTGTATGTGTGTGCATACATGTGTTATCTGCACCTCACAGACATACGGAGAACAGAAAAAGCATCACCCACTCCTTATCCCCTAGGCTGGCTCCCCCAGGCTGCCATCTCCATGCCCGCACATCAGGCCTGGCACTGCTGCTGCTCTGGCCCTGGCCCAGCCTGTGCCCACTGCTGTGTGCTTCCACACAGGCCACCCACTGCAGAGGCCAGGCCACAGGCACATCTGCCACTTACTCATATCAGCACTGCATTGGCACATCTAATCTATAACCCAACACGTGCACACACACACACACACACAGACAGCTCTGTTACACACGCACATACACACACACACACACACACACACACACACCCACACATTTTTTCATGACACAGTTACACACAGACACACATGCACAAACACACACACAGACACCTCTGTTACACACACACATACACAGACACACATGCACACCCTTTTCCACGGACCGCTTATCTCAAAACCTAGTGGCTTGTTGAGAGACATTAATGGCTATTATGCCTGGACCATAAGGCCTCCCGCTACCTGGACCATAAGGCCTGACGCTACTTGCATTGTGTACTCACAGCAGCAGCAGAGCTACCTGTTGGTTTTGATTTCATCATCCAGGTTTCCTCTTCTGCTCGCATGAGACGTGCATCTTAGCTGCGCTGTTGCCAGAGTCTACCTTTTTTTTATTCTTTTTTTTGCTGGCCCAGCTCATTGCCAAAAGATAGATGGCGGGAGGTAGCTACGTGGTAATACCACTTTATGATCAGCGTTTGCTGCGTTAACCACACACACACACACACACACACACACACACATTCCAGCAGCAGCAGTGACGGAGCGCTGATAGTGTGTGTTAGTGTGTGTCTGGCCGTACTGTAGAGCGAAGCAGAATGCAGAGAGAGTTCCGGAAGGTAATGCCGCTCCATGGACACATTTGAATAAGGTGGGAAATGAGGGAGCGGTTAGGAGCTTTATCTGCTGACAAACAGAGCAGACGGATGCTGCAGCTGCCCAGAGCTCTCCAGGGCGAGACACCTACAGCACACAGCACAGGAGGCCGAGCTCTCAGCTCCAGGGGAATTTTTTAGGGTGAAATATTTTTGGCCGATGCTGTACACAGGATTATAGCCACATGAAATGAGGTGGCTCTTGCAAGATTAAAATCGGTAAGCGTTGACTGCGGTGAGGGTCACACTTCTTTTAGAGGACCTGTAAGACTGTCTGCAGATACTAAGACCATTAGCAAACCATCTGTTGAATCTCTGTCTTGTGAAGGTTAGGGGTTGGATTTTATTAAGGTGATAAGCCAGCAAGCATTTAACAAAATGAAACTGGATTTCAACAAATCCTCCCTATTATCTTTGTGGGCAGACCATCCTAATAAAGTGTTACTGCAGGAGGTGTCCTTAGTTTATAAGATGCCATCAGGTGCTGCTGCCAGCATTATAGAGGAGGACATTTAATGGCCATGGGAATGATACCTGGATGTGTGTCTTTACACGTCTGTGATCACCAGCTGGCATGGCCAGGTTTCTAAGGCTATGTCAGCACAACAACGTTTTTAGGTCTAAACTGTAAAGTATTTGATTATGTCCACCCAACACCGGCATTCTGGGTGCCCTGAAACAATGTTTTTTTGAAAATGAGTTCCAGAATGGAAAAATCTGACAATGCCACCATTCCGCTGTTGTGTGAACAAGCAAACCACTGCTTTTTGAAAATGATGCATTTGCTTAAATAGCAACATATATTTTTTAAATTAGACATCATTGCACAGTTGCCTTCTCTCCATGCAGCTCAAGCTGGGATGTGCACACATTTCCGGCAAAGACAATGTGGACACAAATTTTTTCAACCTGCAAAAAAAAAAAAATAGTTGCCGTTTGGACATAGCCTAAGATTTGTAAGCCTACAACAAAAAAGTGCTCCATTCCAAAGCCTAAAGCAAACATGAAAAGGTAGAGTAGTTCAAAGGCAGCCTACTAACATCACTTACCTGTTTGATCTTCTCTCTGAAAGTTTGATACTTGGTAAAGAATCCAAGCATTCTACTACAACACTGATAGTTTCAGAAGAACCAAACTCGACTCTTACTCTTTTCTGAGCAGAGGTATTTAATATTTCTTCTTTCCCCTCCGGCAGCTTTACCCAAAACCATTAAAATATTTAATCATTCTGTGGAAATGAGTTTTTATAAAGGAGGGAAAAAAATATCTTGCTCTGATTCTGTCCCACAGGAAGCACTTAGGTAGGTCTGGGGCTCGATTACCGTGACGATCTGCACTCCAACGCCAGCACCCCCCCAACCCTCACCCCCCACCCTGTGACCGCTGGGCTGGGGGGGCAGCAGCTGTTGCAGAGGCTGTAATGAAATTAGTGCACGCGCCTCACTACACCTGGGGAGCTCACACATGTCACCCTCACACAAGCACAGACACTGAACAATGTTTGTGTGTGTGTGTGTGTGTGCCTGTCTGTGTCTGTGTCCGAGAGATCGACAGAAACAGAGAAAGAGATAGAGAGAGAGAGAGAGAGAGAGAGAGAGAGAGAGAGAGAGAGAGAGAGAGAAAGAAGGGAAATGGGAGTGGATGGGCAACAAACCATATCTGCTGTGTCCCTCCCACAGGTCAGGCTGCTGTGACAGTGGTCCTTGCTGGACTGTTAAAGAAGAGACACAAAGTCCGCAAAACCAGTGTGCACCCACAGAAACTTGAATTAATTTTTTTTATTAAATTGACTATTAAAAACTTTCTGTGGGAGCACAATGCTGCATTGTTTGCACTGCATTGTTTCCGTTCTTCGCCTTTCCTTTTTTGGTCCAGCCACAGTGCTCGAGGCAGATGGGTGTGCTTTAGGCCTACAGATCTTGCTGGACTGTTATCTATCTACCTCATGTCACACCCCATCACACAGGCAGATCACCGGTCACAGCATGGGTCCAACAAATCAGGCATTAATTTTCCAACAACATAGTTCAGTGGTAATCAGTGGTTGCCAATAGGCAATAGCATTGCATCCACCAACATTGCTAACTTAGTTCGCAACTATGGTACTCATCTATACCCCCCTGGGTCATGACAGTTGTAGTCTGGGACAATGTCAGTAATTCAGCCATTCTCTACTCAACACAAATGCAACACAGCTTATTTACTGTTGTTTTGGACTCTGCCGTGATATAGTAGGCCTGTGTTGTATGATTTTAATTTCACTTACCCTCTTATAATCTGTCTTAGATATAGCCATGGATCTGCTGCCTTTGCAAGCTCAGAGCCAAATTATTACAGTAAAGAGCCAATTAGTAAAACTGTACAGGGAAGGCATTAAGTCACCATATAAAAGAGCTCTATAACGATGTCATAATTATGCCTCTTAGATCCTCAGTCATGTCTTTAATTTTATCACCCTGTGCAAAGCACGCTTGAAAATTCCCCACCTTGTGAAGACTGAGAAATGAGAACCTGTTTGATTCCAGCAGCCAGCCTCCGCCCCCCAGGAGAGACAGCTCACCTGCCCATCTGTCTGTCTGTCTGTGCGTCTGTTTGTGTGTTTGTCTACCCGTGTGTTGTTTACTGTCGGTGTGTCTAGGCTCACTCTTAATGAGGGAATGGCGAGTGGGGGGGGGGGGGGGGGGGAAGGGGCTCACGCTTAACGAGCTGAGGATTAATGGATGACAAGCATCCATCCTCAGGGGGGGGGGGGGGGGGGCAAAGGGGCGAAGGGGGGAGTGATGTGGATGACGGCTAGCCCCGAGGCTAGCTGTGCTATCAGCCAGCAGAGAGAAAAGCAGACAGCAGCGCGGATCTGGCCCGGATTGGAGCCGGAGGGGGCGCTGAGCCGGCCTGCTGCCAGGGCTGCTGTCCTGCTGGGAGCACAGCTGACCATGTGGCCTGTCAGTCACAGAGACTGAGCAGAAGGTTAAACACTGAGCACAGGGGGTGGGGTGGTAGTGGTGGTGGTGGTGTGTGTGTGTGTTTGTGTTTGTGTGTGTGTGTGTGTGTTTGTATGTGTGTGTATGCAAGTGTGTGCTGATCATGAGTGTCTATGTGCTGATCATGCTTTGTGGCTGAAGTGATTACTTTTGAGTTTGTTGTGTGTGTGTGTGTGTGTGTGTACGTGTAAAACTGGATGTGTGTGTGAGAGAGAGCTGGTTGATCTCCGAGGCCCAGGGGAGAGGGGGTTAGAAATAAGCTGAATTGGTTTCATCAGAGCGCAAACGCATTGGCAGCCTCTCGCGATCGTCTCTGCTGACAAATGTGTTTTGGCTGATAGGATCTGCTGAGGAAAGGACAAGCGCGAGAGAGAGAGAAAGAGAGAGAGGAGAGAAAAGAGGAGAGAGGAGAGGGCATGAGAGAAAGAAAAAGAGAGAGAAGAGGGGGATGCAGAGAGGAAGAGGAGAGCCAAAGAGGACAGGAGGGAGAGAGGGCAGCCGGTGGACCCAGACGCTGCTGTTGCTGTGGCGTTTGCTGTTGTCACGCTGAGCATTGAGCCTCCGTCAGCAAACACCACTGCAGTCTACCTCAGCACTGGGGGAGGAGGAGGGGGGGGGAGGGGGGGGAGAAAGAGATGAGAGAGAGATAACAGAGAAGAAAAAGAGTAGAAAGAGAGAGCGATGAGGGAGGCATGAAAAAAGGGGAGTGGAAAGACAGATAAGAGAGGGCTGAGAGAGGAGAAAGACAGAGAGAGGGATGAGAGAGGAGAAAGAGAGAGAAAGGGATGAGAGAGGAAAGAGAGAGAGAGATGAGAGAGGGATCAGAGGGAGTGTAGACGCGGAGGAGTGGACAGCCTGGGGGTAGAGAAGAGATATGCCTCTGGGCTGTTGAGACGCCCTCGGTTCAAAATCTCCATTAAAAGTGCACAGTTTAGCCCTCTCAGCATATCAATAAAATATCACATGATATTACCCACAGAGCTGTTACAGCGCCACACAAATCACATCAGTGCTGTGTTTGTTTTACAATCTTTTTTTTTTGGCTTAAGAAACGGCAAAATTTGGTTTGTAGCTATCCAGTGAGTTATCGGCAAAAGTGGAAAATATCATATTGAATTAGACCAATTTAGTTTACCTAATGATATATGACAGACTAACGGCAAATTGGATCTGGCAGAAACCTTGTTAGTCCAATTAAGGGACCGAACATGGAGAGAAAGTAAAACAAGAGTGTGTACTGTGTGTGTGTTTGTGTGAGTGTGTGTGTTTGTGTGTGAGAGCATGTGTAGGTGTGTGTATGCGTGTGTTTGTGTTTGTGTAAGAGTGTGTGTGTCTGTGTGTGTGTATGTGTGTGTGTGTGAGAGAGAGAGACTGTGTGCGTGTGCATGTATGTGTGTTTGTGTAAGAGTGTGTGTGTGTGTGTGTGTGCTTGAGAGTGAGAGAGAGAGAGTGAAAGATCAGTCTACATTGTGGGCTGCTCATTCATGTATACAAAAGCCATAGGCCCATGAGCTGCAGCATATGAAAGCGCTCCATAACAATGTAGTGATTATGCCCTACGGAGACAATGTCTTCCTTTCCTCCACTCTCTGTAGGAGACTTCCACCGACTCCACACTCCATGAACAAAAAGAGGTTCTGTAGGGAGATCTGTAGAAAAGAGGACGTAGAACATTTTATCTCCCAATGCCTACTCCATGAACAAAAAGAGGTTCTTTTGAGCGATCTGTAGAAAAGAGGACACAGAACATTTTATCTCCCCATGCCTGTCATTAGTG
>CM059279.1:13014227-13086727 GCA_030347295.1 Setipinna tenuifilis
TCCTGAGTTGTTGGTGCAGTAAGCAACCTGTCGGCATTGTTCCTGTATTCTGTTTCTCAAACACAGAGCTCATGTAATGCCAGTCAGCATGTAACTGTGTGTGTCTGTCTCAGGTACCACATGTTTGGTGGCCCTCCTCTCCGATAAGGAGCTGACAGTGGCCAATGTTGGGGACTCCAGGGGGGTGCTGTGCGATAAGGACGGGAACGCCATCCCTCTGTCCCACGACCACAAGCCCTACCAACTGAAGGAACGAAAGAGGATCAAACAAGCAGGTGAACCTATACACAAGCACACAGATCACTGATTGTAAAAGCTGAGGATCCTGTGCGGAAAGGCATTTAATGTTTTCCAGTGCAATTGTTACAGTGGAAAAGAATGTGTCTTTACTGCCATCTGTTGGTCAAAGAAATAATAATGCAGTGTAAGGGTAAATCTGTGGCATGATCCCTCACATCTTGGTAAACCGTTTAATTTAGGTAAACCGTTTAGCTTTATTTGACCTGATAAATTAATTAAAATTAATTATTTTTTATTATTGGCAATAGCCAATCACACCAGTAACACAGATTTGGACAGGCGTTCTAAAAGTGTCAGTAAATGACTCTCTCATCTTTATCCATTTCCCTGTAGGTGGGTTTATCAGTTTCAATGGGTCCTGGCGCGTGCAGGGCATCCTGGCCATGTCTCGCTCGCTGGGCGACTACCCGCTCAAGAACCTCAACGTCATCATCTCCGACCCCGACGTGCTGACCTTCGACCTGGATAAGGTGCAGCCCCAGTTCATGATCCTGGCCTCGGACGGGCTGTGGGACGCCTTCAGCAACGAGGAGGCGGTACGCTTCATCCGTGAGCGTCTGGACGAGCCCCACTTCGGCGCCAAGAGCATCGTGCTGCAGGCCTTCTACCGCGGTTGCCCAGACAACATCACCGTCATGGTGGTCAAGTTCAAGGGGAGCGGTGGTGGGAAGCCGGCAGAGCACTGATGCGACTGGTCCCTATGGCAGCCAAACCCTCAAGATGAATATTTATCCACAAATGTATATGAAATTCAAATGTAATGTATGCATAGGTTTAACAATTATTATTTTTTTCCCAATCAAATCAAGAAATGTTTCTATTTTCAAGTAACTGTCAACCATGACAGAGCAGTCAATCATGAAATGGAAATGGGTGGGTGTCTGTGGTCTTGTGGATCTTGTTATCTGAACCCATGTGTTTTTTTTATCAGATCCATTGCTTTCACAGGCTTTTTAAGGAGGGGGGGCTTTCTGTTTTTGTATCACCCACACCATCTAATTTAGTGAATGTGTTCATCAGTTCCTGTGCTCATGTGGCCATCAGTCCCATAGACCATAGCGTGGCACCATGAGCAGAGTATCATAAATCAGTGACACTGGGTCACACCAGAGTGAGCTGATATGTGCACATCTCTCTAGGTGAGGAGTAACAAGAAGTACACCTCCTCAGTAAAAACCCAGACAATTGAAAGGGGCCATGTAGGCATCCCATGACATGCTCTGTGGATAACTGTGGTGTTTGATAAATGATTCATTTGGTTAATTGATTGGTTGATTGGTTGGTTGGTTGAATGAATGAATGAAATGTTAGGTGGATGGATAAATGAAGTTCATGAATGTTTGAAGGGGATGAATGAATGAATGGATAAATGAATAAAGGAATAGATGAAAAAAATGGATAAATGAATGAAAGGATGGATTGATCGATAGATAAGTGGATGAATGAATGAATAAATGAATGAATGGATAAATGAATGAATGAATGATAAATTCAGTCTTTAGATGCCCAAAGCTCTCGCTTTCAGTCTTGGTAGTGTAAAGTACTTCCCAGACGCTGCCACTGCATTTCACACCAGTATGCTGCTCTCCACAGACAGACTGGGTACATGTTTGTTTTAACCGAGTAAATGGCCTACCATCATATGGCCCTCAGGTCATGACAGACATGAAATTAGGTTTGTCTATGATGGGAAACGTATGTCATTATTCAGTTCAGTTCTAGAAATTGTCCAGTAAATGTACAGGTCTTGAAATGTGGTTCTCATCAGTACTACATTCTACATTGCCATGATGTTAAATGTAATTGTTATTATCAATTAATATGTATTATTGAATGCAACTGACTTGACGTAATGACAAATTATTACCTGTGTAAAGAGAATGTAATCAGATAGACCAAGTATGAATTTATCTTTTTTTTATGGAATTGAATAAGACACAGTGTAGGTAGTCACAATCTAATCTCTAGCTTCATTGTTAAAAAAAAACAACAACTAAACAACCTGAAAGTGTTAGTCAAATGTTGCTCCCTCAATATCACGCTTCATGTTGTATTTTCAGGTTACCACACTAATGTCAACCAATTCTGTTAATCAAGTTAAGTTTGTATTTTTAAGATGTGCATTTTAGCAAGTGCCAGGCATTTCATTGTAGAATTCTGAGACTGGCAGTTTCTACAGAATATTATTTAACATAAAACCATAAAGGTTATTTTGTTTGCATATACACATGTATTGTATATGTATATAAAAATATAAGTTTGAAGTGGTTGTTCTTTAAAAAGAGAGATTCTTGAACTTAACCCAGCTGTGACTTGTTTTAACACAGATTTCAGCAACACCTTTTAACATACCATCAGTTCTCAGTGCTCTATGGTATTACTATAATCCATTGGGTTAACATAATGTAAAATGGTTTAACAAGTTTGAGATAACATTTGACACATGCTTTATTGCCTTATTTCTAACTGTGTAGCCCTCCATTAATATTTATTTTTCACTCCTACATGTACAGTGTCCTCTGAGTTAAAATGTCATTGAATCGGACAGCAAAGTCCCTTAGTCTTTCAGAGTAAATTATGGCCTAAGAAGGATGTAGGATTTTTAAAAAAAAAAGTAAATCCCTAAATTACTGTTTGATTTACCTTTGTACCAAAATCTGAAGTTTAAGTATCTGGGAGCATCTGCATATCTAAATTAATGTGTGTGTGAGTGAGTGTGTGTGTGTGTGCTTTGGAGAGGGGTGCAGTGTGTAGCCTATCTCTAAGTATCTTATCATGCTGTACCTGATCACAGTGTTTGACAACTGAGACACAATCAGCTTTGTTGGTCATGATCAAGGGAATAAAGGGGTTGACAGGCAGCGGTCAGGGTGAAATAGCAGACTGGCTAAATTGGTGACCATTTACTTTTCACACCCTGACTTATGATATTGATATTTTCATGATATTGTACTGTTTTTGGAAGATTTGTTGTCTTTCCTTTACCATTTCAACAAAAAGAGTACAACGGATGTAACCTTTGGGAGCCTGCCTTTTGGTAGAGGAAAAAGAAATGTAATTTACTAACGTTTGTCATTTTGCTCATTTTATTATTACTCTTTGTTTTATGACTTAAACTGTTTGTCACTCAATTCTGAAAGCTAACCTCATAATTACAAGTTTGTCAAACATATTCTAGCCTTTTTTTTTAATCTGGTAAAGCAACTACACTGTTATCTGTATTGGTGGAACACAACCACACAAACCTGTACTGGTTTGATTATTCTAAAGATTTAAGTGTCAGGCCTGGCTGGGCTGGTGCCAAAAGATAATTACCTCCTCAATACAGGAGTCAGTGTACCGAATGTAAATATGAAATTCCATAAACCCAGTTCTTTAAAGAGCAATGCAAAACCCTGGCTGTTTCGTTAAATGTTTACTAGGGTTGGTTGGTAAGTTTCTATGTGTAATTTTTTGGATGTATATTCTTCCAAATTACTTATGGTGTTGCAGAATGTTTGTGGATTTCCTTTTTTTATTTAAACAATTTTAACAGATGTTTCTTTGTGAAAACAGAAAACTCTGTGGATTTTAATATGAAGTCAAAATGATTATGCTGTCACAATAAAAAAGATTGATGATGTGTATGTATGTGTCCATTCCTTTCAATGTAAAATATGAAATCAGAGGTTGCACTTATTAACACTAATTACAGCCTTATAATTCCATTAAACTCACTTTTAGGTTATTCTTATTTTAACTGATATCTTGTTTGTAAGATAGACAACTATGATATTTAAAGTTTGTGTTTATGATAATATTATAGTAATCAAATGTTTGGACACCCCTTCTACCTCAGTAGTTTACTATTTCTTTTACATTGTACAAGGCCAACAGAAGGCATAACACCCGTGTGAAACCACCTCTGAAAAGATGTTGTAATAATGATTATATAATAAATGATAAGGAACTGAATTATGAGAAAAAAAGTACAAAGAGCTCCCAAAAAATCCTTTACTTTACTTCATGATCCCAAATGGTTGCCCAGACATCTTGAAGAGGTTCCCATACATGTTCGGCTTAATGTATGTCACAACACCTAGCTACATGAAGAAATAAAAATATGACTCTGGCCAGTCTTATATTTTATGGATTTGGTAAAGGGGGAGTTGAATTTAAATTAGTTTGAAGGATTGATGCATATCAAAAGTGGTGGTTTTCTCATTAAACCCTCCCATCTCCAAACACACCCCTGACCTCTTGAAAAAATAACTCATGACGTTACAAGAAATTGCCACATGAGGAGGGTCTACCAAAAATATCGGTGACGTTGGTATATGGTTAAGTGTGATCTAATCTCTTGGGGAGCAGCAGCGCTACTGACAGATAGAAGCATGAGTATATCTGCGGCTATAATAGGCCCTTCCTCCTCAGAAGACATCTCCCAACAGGTGTCAGTCTAGTCCACTGCAGTAACTCGATGCAGGGCAGTATCCCCAAGGTGCCATGTGACGTGCTAAACATTAAAAACATTTACAGTCGGTCAAGTCTCCAGGACATCTTTATGTCTAGGGGATGCGGCTATAGAGTTTGTGTTCTAGTTGAGGACTAGGCCAGTCTGCTGATGAGTGGCAAACGGCTGGCAAACAATGTTGAATGCTATCAAATTTAACTGCATCAGTAGCTATGTGAGGAGGCAAAGATGACGCACCATTAATCATCATCATGGTGAAAAGACAACAAATGACAAAAAACAATGATGAGTTACACTTAGAAAACCAATGTCCTGACTTTAATAAAGCTGAATGATTTCATTCCCAAATAGCATGTAGCATAATTTAACACTGACAGGCATTCTTGTAATTTTGCTAAAGACCTATACCCTCAGGAATCAGAATACTGCATTGACATCTTGCTCATAGCAGTTGTTTTATTAATAAGGACAGTGCTCTGTCATTTCAATTTGTTTTTATTTTTATTTTGCATAGTCCATATTAACAGAGGGGCTATTGATTGTTAACTTTTTCTCTATTCCGACCTACCAAACTCCCACACCTAAGGGCCATTTTCAGGTGCATATATAGACAGGACTGTATGGGGAAGAATACAAAATAGACTACATCAGACAGTGACAGATGATTCAATTTTTTAACAGTTTAGATAAAGGTTACCTTTGACAGAATAACATCTCAAGCATAATATACTGTCAATTTATCTATGCACATTCTATAAGTATGGGATTTCCTGAACTTCAAACGTGGCGCTCCGTCCATTTTACAATCTGGGAATTCCCCACCCTTCATTCGCCAGAGCGAGGCTGAGCCTCTATCACCGGCATTCCCAGTATGCACCGCGGCCACACCAGCGAAAAAATACTCCGGTAACTGGAAAGGGCCGACTAAAAGCAGATCTTAACGGATAGCTAACTACGTGATCATTTAAAAGTAGAATAACATATATTGCGAATATGGCTGACAACGAAAAACTGGACAACCAAAGGCTGAAGAATTTCAAAAATAAAGGTCGCGATTTGGAGGTAATGTGCTTTCACTCCCGTTGGGAGGTCTCTTTTCTTTTCGTTTGCGCTATTTTGTTGCTTTGGGTTCCGCTGTGACGTCGTTTGTAATTTCCAGGATTTGGAACTTTGCACCCAGCTCAAACCAGGCCTTTGCTAGTTTGTATGGTTTGAAAGATTGGGCCCTAGTTTTTAACTTATTCGCCGTGTTATTCATCATTGCTCAGCACGTGAAACATTATTGCTAACTATGTAGCTCGGATTGGCTAAGTTACTGTTGCTAATGCAAGCAGCGTCTGCCCTTCCACCCAAAACGCCCTGCTTGGGACATCCCTTTCAAGACGCAGTGTGGAGGATTATGCTAGCATGTTATTTATAATGGGAAATAAATTACCATAAACTTTCGCAGTAGCACAGAGATACACCAATGCACAATCCACTGTATCCTACCTATATTCGTTACATGAAAATTCTGCCTCGATATCAGTCCACCATTCGATGGTTAGCACAACAAGCTCGTAAAGGGTGGTTTCAGAGGGTTAGCTAGCTAAAACCGTAATTAGTTGAGAAAGCCCAGCCACGCAAGCTAGCTCTATAACCATTTGCGTCGTGCCAGGGTCGGCACAAGGAATTTGCCAACCACGTCAAACATCTGTAGATTATAGTTACTCACATAGTTTTACTTTTAAGTATTGATCTGTAGGAGACACTCCAATGTTGACAAATCTGGTCTGATTTCTTGTGAGGACTGATCACAAGCCTTGCTAGCAGGCTAACTGTAATGGAGTCGAGTTCCCCATCGCTAACGCTAGCCTATCAAGACACGATCACTGTCACACGAAGGGAATGTGATATTTGGGATTTATTGTCAGCAAATGCGCTTTGATATAAAACTCTATACCTATGAAGATGATTAATAGTGTACTCCTATTTGTGTTTGGTGATGGGATTACTAATAGCTTGATGTTGACCCGTAAAGGAAGGTTGATGGTGCTGTTAGCTAGCTAACCATCTAGCTAGCTAAATTGTGTTAGCAACTAGATTAACAGCTGGGGCATTCGCAGTTGGCTAACCAGACATCAGCGCTAACCTTAGCCAAGAAGAGTTCTCTTTAGTGTTGACCAGCGGCTTCAGTTTGAGGTCGAGTTGTATTGTTAGGGGAGTGATGAGCTTAAATGTTTGATGAAACAGTGTAACACTTACATGAGGGCCCAGAACTGAACCACGGGACTTTGGTTGTTAATGTAAAATACTCACCAGCTCAACGAGGCCTGTGTCAAGTCACGATTAATGTAAACGATAAAGAAATGTACAATCTGACAGTGTGTATAAAACTGTGTTATTAAAAGCGGTGTTTCGGGCTTTCTAGTGCGAAATATCTGCTTAGAGGGTGATTATGAAACCCCAGTAACATCCATCAGGCCGTATTTCGTTTTCACTGCAGACCATTACAAAACCCCCTAAATTCATGTCCTGCCTACTTTGGCCTATATAGCACACAACTAATATGGCTACGCTTAAACTTCAATGGATTGTATATAAAGACAGGCACATCATCCTCAACCTTTGTACAAGTGCTATTTGCGCGAGAACGTCCCGCGGACATTTACATGTCCCAGTTTGTTATGTTTCCCCTGTCAGCTGGTTGATGCACGAAGGGTGTGTGTCAGTATCTAGGTTAGTGACACATGGCATACCGACATTCCCGGGACATCTAGCCAGCCTCATGAGTTTAAAGGGGGGTCGGTCGCAGTGGGTGCTCTCGTGTTAGTCATGCTTGCTAGTCATGTCATCTCACACAAATCAACTTGTTAGTTTTGAAATGGCTGCTGTCCCAAGACAGGAAATACCACATTTGTTTCAGCATTTGCCTGAAACTACCCTTTTGTGTTCAATCCCTGTGTTTCACAAGTTTGTGTCACTTGACATGTAAATGAGTACTGCAAAGTTACACCTGTCCCGCACAGTGCTTAATGCGATAACGTGACCTGATTCCCTTCCTCCCCTTTCTTGCCTTTTCCCCAGACTATGAGAAGACAAAGAACGGAGGTGGTTGTAGAACTGAGAAAGGTACCATCTGTTTTATCTACAGTACATTTCACACTATTTGAAATAAAGTGTTAAGTTGTATATTCTGTTCATTCATCGGTTGGTTGTTGAGCTAAAGAATTGGTACTTAACATATTTGCCATAGAACAAACGGGACGAGCACCTCTTGAAGAGGAGGAACGTGCCTCAGGAAGACATCTGTGACGACTCCGATGTCGACGGAGATTTCAGATCGGTGAGCGACTCCGTCACTAGCTTCTTGTTTGTTGCCTGGCCCTTTTCAATGCTGGAACTGTCCAGACAGCTCATATTGATCAGGCACCTCATTAATTAATTTCTGTCTTTTTCTCTTTGCAGCAAAACACTTCTTTAGAAGTAATAGTACAAGTAAGTTTAAGTGCTGTTTCTTTGGCTTTTTTTCTGCTCTGATATTTGTCAGATATTCTTCATTAGGACTTGGACTTTACCTCTAATCTACCTTGTAGTGTTCCACATCTACCGTTATGCTCACATACGACACAGAATTGATACTAAGTAGGCCTTCCATGTGTACTGTGTTGCATATAGTTTACATATATTGTTTGTAGTGTTGTTTTGCAACATATTAATGTTGTTGAAAGGGGGAGGGGGAGACCAGTGAACAGCAGCTAAATTATGCATGCTAAACTCTCCTCTGAGCACGAGATAAGGATCTGCACACTGAGCGCTCCCAGATGTATTCGTTTTAAATCCTGCACCCCATTTGGTTCCACATTGTTCTGAGTCTCTCTGTCTCCCTCTCTCTCGCTGTCTCTTCTGACGCTCTCTTCGTGTTCCTCTTTCTAGAATGCTACCAGTGAAAATCAAGGGATTCAGCTGAGCGCGGTACAGGCTGCCAGGTGAGTGACTAGCAGCTAGCACGCTAGCTGCAGGCTGCGAATATGCAGAACGCATGTAGCCATGACGCCTCTCTCGCGCGGCAGCGTTCCGAGAACCAGTAGTGAAAGCGTCTGTGGAATGCGGTTGTTGTGTGGGCGGTGTGCGCTCACGGCGAGTGTGAAGGAACATCTTGGACTGCTGCTCCCTGCCTCGCATGGAGAGGTCACCGTAGTGATGAGGGTGATGTGGAGTTGAGCGCGCCTCCCTGGCGTGGGCGGCGCCGTGGCCTTGGGCCTAGTTCTTTTAACGGGTCAAATCCCTTGTCAGCATTTTTTGTTTTGACAAACATCTGTTGCCCCAGGAGAATGCAACAGCTTGGTGTGGATTCATAAGAGATTCATCCATTGTGTGGGTTCAGGTTTGGGATTGATTCTACTGTACAGTGCTTCTTTTCTAATACTCTCATTCTCTATCTGTCTCTCTCTGCAGGAAGCTGTTATCGAGTGATCGTAACCCCCCAATTGATGACTTGATAAAGTCTGGCATTTTACCCATACTAGTTCACTGTCTGGACAGGGATGACAAGTAAGCCTCACTTCTCACAGTATTTATGCCTATGGATAACAAAACCATACTTTATTTTTAGTCACAAAGGACTACATTGATTCTAGCCTTGTTGTTTTTATTTAAAAATTTAGCACATTTTGCTTCTTGTGTGCCAGAGTATATATGTGTATATGCCCTCATATTTAACCCTTGACCCTTCTCTTTCCAGTCCATCTCTCCAGTTTGAGGCAGCCTGGGCTTTGACCAACATCGCCTCAGGAACCTCTGAGCAGACCCAGGCTGTGGTGCAGTCCCGTACGTGTCTGGGGCTACCCTCTTTCCAAATCATTCTGTCTAGAGCAGTGTCTCTGCTAAATGTACATGATTCACACATTGCGGTGCTGTGCGACATGTTGGACAAGCTAAATTAGATTTGACATTTTTGCGTCAGTATTGTTACATGCAGAATGGTGTGTAGACCAGGGGTTAGAAGTAACTTTGCAAAATGTGAGCCTTTACCAGCCACTTAACAGTAAATTATTATTGTGTCCAATATCTACCAGCCACCTTCATATGTTGCCAGCATGTAGCTGATGGCTGGTGCAAATTTCCCTTCCTGGTGTAGATGTTTCTGCTTTCCAGTAATAGTTCAGGTTTGAGTGCTTATCATGGCATCTCTTGAGCCATGTGACTGATTTTCTGGTGTGCTGTGCCTTTGCAGATGCTGTGCCCTTGTTTCTGCGCCTGCTGAACTCCCCTCACCAGAACGTGTGTGAGCAGGCTGTGTGGGCTCTGGGAAACATCATAGGTAAGTCCTCGCACTGCTGTTTTTCAGCCAGCCTCTGGCAGCCTTACCACCTCATTTACAGTAGGAGAAAAACATGACCATCTAGTATTGTTCTTTTTTTTTTTTTTTTTTTTTTGAAGGTATCTTTCAATCAGTGGCATCATGTTCTGCCATAGTGTTTTTCCTCTGAGAAATTTGATTCTATTCAGCCCTGTTAATCATTCCGCCTTCCATCTCGTGTTAATGTTCATTGTATGTTGGAAAAAAAAACAGTAGTTTTTCCTCCCCTGGCTGGGCAGAAATGTTCTCTCATGACCTTCCATGTTATGGTGAAGCTAAAGGAAATAGATTTTTAAGCAAGCGTGGCTCTACATATGTGTGTGAGTCATGTGAGTGAGTTGAAGTTCAGTTTCGTAAGACATGATGTAATGTATGAAGGGATGACATGATGCTGTGGGATGATAAAAAAGGGAGGAGTCGAAAGGCCTTGCTCTGGTGGTTATTCGTATAAAGGACTGTTGTGGTTGTTTGCCGAAAGTGGTAGAATTTGCTTTAAAGATTCACAAAGTTGTGGTTAAAGTTACGGTGATCAAGTTGTTTTTGTCAAATATCCTGTGTAAATTCTTACAAATTGAACTTTGGCCAGGACATTTTCAGGGGTTCCTTTGATTATCGCTGCTAAATGTATCTGTATTTGTGTCAGGGAATTCTGGAATATTTTGGCTAATATTTGAATTAAAATTAATCAGTCATCAGTTATCCAGGAATTCCATGTCTGCAGTTTCTTTGTGAAAATACTGCAATGTATAGTTGCTGAAGAGTCTGGGATTTGTCTGAATTTCTAAAAAGTCCACACTGCCTAAAGATTATTAAAAAGATGTTGGGGTTGTAAATTAAAGCCCCCCCCAACTCTTCATGAATGCAATCCCCTTATGAGTTATTGTGGCCTAGTTATTTGAGCTATTTTCTTTAAGCTATCTTTTAAAATTACGAGTAGATAAACGCAACAATGCTGAAAACCTAAACAGTCTAAACAAGTATTTTGGGTTTTCAAAGTGTGTTGGAGAGGGTGTAAAATGATGTGTAGTGCGGTTGTAACATGTGGCCATTCTAACTGCTGTGTGTCCTCCCTGCAGGCGATGGTCCCCAGTGCAGAGACTATGTGATCAGCCTGGGCGTGGTGAAGCCCCTGCTCTCCTTCATCAGCCCCTCCATCCCCATCACCTTCCTCCGCAACGTCACCTGGGTCATGGTCAACCTGTGCCGCCACAAGGACCCACCACCCCCTATGGAGACCATCCAGGAGGTAGGGATGTGACCCGTGTGTGTGTGTGTGTGTTTGTATGCCTGCGCCTGCATGTGTGAAGGACACCAATGTTGTATGTCTGTGTGCAGGACGTTAGTAGTGTGTGTGTGCGCAGGACACAAATGTGTGTCTGTGTGTTGGGTCAGGATTGTTGCTGGGGTAGAGCATCATTCAACATTAGGGCTCACTGTCGTCATATTCAAACATCAAGTGTTTCAACTGCATGTTATGAGCCCTTTATCATTGCCCCAGGCCTTTGAGGCTTTGATGTGCTGGCTGTAGTCAAGGCATTTTATAGGGAGAGGAGAAGAGAGGAGCAGCAACTCAGCTCCAGAGATGATACCCAGTCATGTCAGAAACCTAATCATCTTCTGAGCTGTTAAGGGATTCCTTTATGGTAATCAGATGACTACTAAAGCATTAGGTGTCGGAACTTTTAGAGAGTGTGTGTATCGAGCTTTGCCCTGATCGGATTTGGGCCTAGTGGGATTCATTTAAGGAAGACAAATAACTCTCACTCGGCTTAATCAGGCCTTGGAGACGGCTTAAAATGTCTGTTACTTTTTACTCATTTAAACTCACTGATTCATTTCTCTATCTCCCCTGTTCTTCTTTCTCTCTCTCTCTCTTTCTTTCTTTCACTCTCTCTTGCTCTCACAGATCCTGCCTGCTCTGTGCGTCCTCATTCACCACACGGATGTCAATGTAAGTACCTCAGACAAGACTGATATTCCCGTTTGTCTTGTAGTGCAGGTAGTGAGGCGGCCATGTCTGCCGGGGGTTGACTAATGTGGGTTAGCCGCCATCTCAGCTTCACAGCCCCTTAGTTACACATCTACTACAGACATGTTAAGCTTGGGTTGGACTCGCTGCCTGCCATCACATGCTACTCCGTGCAGGGAGGAGATTTCCTCTTTATTTGCAGATGAGCTGGGCATTGAATATTGGTGGCAGTTGTATCACAGACAATGTTTGACACATGTATTGTGCTTCTTGATTGGCTTAGATCCTGGTGGATACGGTGTGGGCGCTGTCCTACCTGACGGACGCCGGCAACGAGCAGATCCAGATGGTCATCGACTCTGGCATCGTCCCCCACCTGGTGCCCCTCCTCAGCCACCAGGAGGTCAAAGTGCAGGTAAGCAGGCTCTCTGATCAGGTCATCAACACAGACAGAGCCTCACAAACACGTACCCATACACACATACACACGCACACCTACTGATTGTAGATAGCGCTTGTTAATGACTTAAAGCATTAAATTCATCTAGGATGGACAGGGTTTTTGACCAAGACAAAGTGTTTTAATGAGAATGTTTTTGTGCCTCATGTGGCTTCTCAGCAGGCACACATGAAAACCACAATGCTGAATTGCAGCAGCGGGCTTTAAAAGATGTAAAAATGCAGTCTCTTACTGGGTTCCTCTCCCGCAGATTTCATTAAAATGTGAACCGGAGCGTTGTGTTGTGCAGGAAGGAGTGTGATGAGGCTCTGGTGTAGTGGGGTCAGGAGCAGTGTTGGTGTGTCTGCTTTGTCTCTCTTGCTTTTTTCTGTGCTCGATCACTGTGGAGAGGCTCATTGTGAACTTTCCAGACAGACTGTGGTTTCCCCCCCGTGACACTATATGCAAATGCTAGTATTGTTTTGAATATGAGGATGGTTATGTGATTCCAAAGTGCAGTGTTTAAATCAGAAGTCTTCAATGGTTTTGTAGGAGATGCTTGAGCACCACGATCATGTGAAGTTGCAGCAATGGCCGCTGCACATCTGTGTGTCAGTTGTGTGCGCCCACGGATCAGATTAATATGCCAGCGCAGCGCAGAGCTGATGGATATGAAGCCGTGTGAGCAGGGGCTCAGTCTCTGCACAGCGTGGCAGCTGTTGCTCACCAGCATTCGTCATTCCTGCAACTCCAGCATTTTAAAATGGCGCTCACATTCATCAGGCAGACCTCCACCCCAACACACAAAATAAATGAGTCTGCCCGTTTGAATTAATCTGACCCAAGTTGATCAATCTGGGCTGTCACGTCAGACCACACTCCATCTACTGCGGCGCTCTCCTGCCGTGTGTTTGTGTGTGTGTGTGTGTGTGTAGGGGGTGTCTGTGTGTGGTGGTGTGGTTGTGTGTATGTGGGGCAGCCGTGGCAGCTGATTGGTCGGTTGGGAGGCTTGTGTGGGCGTGTCTGCAGTGCTGGGCTTCCTGCATTCCCATGCAGAAGCGAGAGGGCTGCTCTCAGACTTGGCCCTGTTACATAAAAACAGCCAGTGTACATCGCACAATGTTGCCCACCGCCTGATGTCAAGCTTTATGACGGAGGAATTGAGGCAAATGATATGTGCCTTTTTTTGTGATACAGATGTTTTGTTAGAAAACACTTGTTCTAAACCAAAATCAGTACAACACAGTACACAGCTGATGAGAAAAGAAGAGATGCAGACAGTAACCATAACAGAGGGTCGTTATAAGTTATGAGTTAGTCACATTACTGGTCAGTGTTTTTGTGATTAAATTATGACGTGTGTTCTTTCATGACCCTCTAATTTGTTGTTGGCTGAACAAATATAATCAGTTATGCAACACAAAGGGGTGAGGTTATATGTTTGACTCTCCACAGGTTTCAGTATGAGTCAGATCCGTCTCTGAGTCAGAGATGTTCACAGTCCAAATAAACCCAGTAGCTGCACTCTTACACCAGTGGCATGCTAAATCAAAGCCTTTGGTCGCAGCTAATTAGGGCAAAACGCTCAGTGTAATCCAGTGGACATCGTTTCTTGCAGAAGGGTCCCCCCTCCCCTCCATGGTGTCCAGTTGCTTTGGGTGGTGACTGAAATGTTTGGACATGATGACATCGAGACACGTGGTGCAGGTGTGAGTGTTGCGTGTGGGTGTGTCTACATTGATAGTGTGATAAATCTTAAAGCTTTGAAGTCATGTAACATAAGGAGGTGTGTGTGCTGTGTGTATGTGAGCGCGTGTGTTTAGCTTGGCTGGTGGCAAACGGGTGCCGGAGACCACTTGGTCTCTGCGGATATCGGAGTGCATCTGAGGCCCCGTCACTCAAATCAGAGGCCTCTCTGTGATTGGGCTGATGATTAGAGCCTCAAACCACCTTCTTGCCCCGCCCATAGCACCAACATCTCGACCAGGAGCTGCGACTTCGTTCGCACCACCCTGGAGTCTGATCCTTTACAGTCCACCAAATACCCAAACATGCACATGGATTATTTACATTCATTTTACTACTATATATATTATGTACTATGACTATATTATCTTTACATTACACTGTAGAGTGTTTTTGTGTAGTTACCTGGTTAATATGATAAAATAGGTGGCAACATGTCTTAACTGATCGTATGGCATCAATGCTATATTGACTAAATATGATGCTCGCATACTCAAACATCACCTAATGGTGTCTTTGCTTTAGTCATAGTTTAGTCGTCATTACATTATATTACACTTAGCAGACACTTTTATCCAAAGCAACGTACAATAGAGGACACAAATCGGGCTACAAATACGCAGAGGAGAACAGAGCAAGCAAGTCACATGAGGTTTACTAAAGCATCCATCATGTGAAGAATTAAGCAGTGTTTTTGCAAGGCCCTTGTATATTGCATTGCCTTTGGCAGACACCAATCCCAGCCAACATGCAAGTAAAAAGCACCACTTAAGCTCCAGTACTGTAGGGCATATAATCATGTGTCCCAAAAGCAACAAGCTCTGTTTTTATGATTTTATTATTTTTCATTTTTATTTGTATATGGCTGCAGTGGGAGGGCAAATAAGCAGGGTGTTATTCATGGCCAGAGCAATTAGGCTTAAAGGCTATCTCTCGACTGACCCGTGCACTGCTGTTAGGGGGAGTGCTTACAGCGGATAGAGTGGCAGGACTCCCTATGTTACCTTTTTATCGATATCTTTTTCATGTCTTGTCAAAACAACTTTAAATTTGGCACTGCAAGCACTCATGTTACAAGCAAGACACCTATCAAGTTTGAGGTTAGTCAAACATGGTTTTAGAGTCGTGTGGAACAGGCACAGACTGGCTCACAGATGTTTTTGCATTTATAGGTAGACAGATATGAAGACTGGCAATTTTATGGAGTTTAGTAAAGAATCCGTCATGTGCAACATCTGCCAGTATATTTGCATGGCCCGGCATTGCAGTTTTATCCTTCATCCGCACCTTTGCGGACCTGAGCGGGCCGCCTGCGAGGGAGAGAGAGGAGCAGTGCTGAAGCTCCAGTGCAGGAAGAGGGATGTAAGGCGTTAGTGCCTAAACGGTGAGCCCTGCTTAAATAGGACACGAGCATGGGGAGCTGCTGGAGGAGTGCATCACAGCTGCAGGTTAGGGATGGGAGAGGTGTTCTCACAAGAGAGGAGTTTTCAAGAGACACTTGAAAGCAGAAAATGGACCACATGATGCAGTTTGAAAGGAGCCCCTCGCCAGCACAGGCTTAGTGTCGGCATCAGTCGCTCTGTCTGTGTCTGTCTGTGTCTGTCTGTGTGTGTGTGTGTGGATGTGTTGTTGCTGGTGTGAGAAGTCCTGGAGCACATCAGTTGCGATGGATGAGTCATCAGAGCCCCAGAGCTGCGCGATGAATCACTTGTGTTAATGAGTGCTGCCTTTCCCCCTCTCTTTCCCTGTTAAGATCACACTCACTGCTTAAACAGTCAAACAACAAGGCTAGAGATATTTTATGCCAGGTTAGGAAGTCTAATTTACAATATATATTCCTTTCATTGCTAGTCTTCATTCTGTGTTTGAGTACTTAGTGGAATATTGGGTCAAATTCTGTTTTCCTATTCCCGAATAGCATACAACTAAAGCTGAAAATAGAATGAAATTGAACTTGGAGAGGCCTAAATTAAACTTGGGGACCCGCCCCTCCCATAATTTATTTCATTGTTCGCTTCTGTGACCCAAGTAAATGGGTATAAAATGTGTGCATTTTTTACTAAATGTATCCCCAGCTCAGTGTATTTTAGGTCAATGACTGTGTGTGTGTGTGTGTGTGTGTGTGTGTGTGTGTGTGTGTCACCCCAGACTGCTGCACTGCGAGCCGTGGGCAACATCGTGACGGGGACGGACGAGCAGACCCAAGTGGTTCTCAACTGCAACGCGCTCAGCCACTTCCCCTCCCTGTTAACACACCCCAAGGAGAAGATCAACAAGGTAGGAACTCACACACACACACACACACCTCTGATTAGACACCTCACAGCTGCTTCACAGGGATGAAGCTATGTGGCGGGCCTGCAATCAGACACGTTGTTTAATTTCACACATCTGGTGGTGATACACCCATTATTACACTTGCTTTATTATCAAGTTTCAAAGTATAATTGGGGCCCTAATCATTAGTGGTAAGTAATATCCTGTGCTGTACCCTGTAGGATACATCAGAACTGAACTCGGAAAGCAGTTACAGTCAGTTACAACTTTAATTCACAACGCATTTAGAGTAAATTATCTTTGGTAAATGTGATTCAGTTCCCTGGTTCATTCAGTGAAATTTATGGATTATACATCCATTTACACATGCAAGTATGTATATTTTGGTACTTAGCAGGCAATTGTAAACACTGGAATAACAAACATGTTCAAACACAAATGTATTTACATGACTTAATATGTCCACTGGGTAATGACCTGGCAGTCCTGGATGTGATGATAATGAGAGTTGGTGCAGGTGTGAATGCTGTGAATGTGACTGTATTTACCTTGTATCTTATGTACCTAATGGTATAAGTAGAGGAATTAGTGGTGTAAGGTGTAAATTTTTCATCAAGGCTGACGTAATGGGAGATGGGTGGGTGGTTTGGGAAGGGATGTGTGTGTATGTGAGCGTGTGTGTGTTTAGCTTGGCAGGTGGCAAACGGGTGCCGAAGACCATTTGGTCTCTGCGGATATCTGAGTGCATCTGAGGCCCCGTCACTCAAATCAGAGGCCTCTCTGTGATTGGGCTGATGATTAGAGCCTCAAACCACCTTCTTGCCCCGCCCATAGCACCAACATCTTGACCAGGAGCTGCGACTTTGTTCGCACCACCCTGGAGTCTGATCCTTTACAGTCCACTAATACCCACAGACATAGGCGGACACAGCATGTTGTATATACTATAGCGTGTTTAGATATAGGCTATAGATATATTTATCCTGTGCCTGGAGTAAAACAGACATGGCCTGCTTCATGGGGCTCCCTTGTTGTTCTCTTGTTGTCCTGTAGGAGGCAGTGTGGTTCCTGTCAAACATCACTGCAGGGAACCAGCAGCAAGTCCAGGCTGTGATTGACGCCAACCTGGTGCCCATGATCATCCTGCTCCTCGACAAGGTGGGTCAGCTCGCCTCCAGCCCTGCCCCTGCTGGTCACCCACGCTCCTGGCTCCTCCTGATGAGTCTGAAGACTAGTGCTGTTTTTTTTTCTTTTTCACAAAGTTGTAATTTTATCTCAGAAATGTACTGTGTAATATTGCTGGAGCGTGTTCTGCTCCTGCTCAGTGTCTTCCAGAAGCTGTGTTGTGGACGCGGTTTGAAAGCTAGCCTCAGGCAACCATTACCATAACACTTGAGAGGAGGGCTAGAGAACGCTCCAAACCAAATGTTGGCATGATCATTTCAAAGACATCTTTGAACTTCCCCCTCCTGTGTGTTCTCTCTCGCGTTTTCTGTCTGTTCATATTTGCATAAAATGTTGCTGACCCTCAGTCAAGTTCATGTGAATTAAAACTACTGTGTTTTAAAATGTTCTTATTTCAGTATATGCATGCGTGTGGATACGCATGCTTGTGTATGTTCTGTGCAGATGTTCTAACGTATTTAATATTGCAGGGTGACTTCGGCACTCAGAAGGAGGCAGCCTGGGCCATCAGCAACCTGACAATAAGTGGAAGGAAGGACCAGGTGAGTTTGCGGTGCTGCGTATGGTAGCCATAGTGCCACATGTGATTACACTGTATGATTACACTGATTATTGTACCTTGTAGTTATGTGTGTTTGCTGCCTGTCACAGAAGTCAAGTATCTCATAGGCTTTTTTTCACCTGTCTCACACTACATACGTAACACTTATCATGCCCACGTTTTTCATTATTGATCAGTCTTTGTGTGTTTATGTTCACTTAATCTTATACATCGAGTGATATTATTGACTTGTTCCTTTAAAAAAAAATCACCATGGATTTTTTTTTTTTTTAAATGTAAACATAAGGTTTGTGTTTTCCTCTAAAAAAGCTTTGTACAGATTGTTTTCTCATGGAGTTAGTGCTGATATTGGTGTTGCTATGGTGGTGGTGTTGCTGTTGTCCCGATGACTGAAGACTGACGATGCTGGTGTTTGGTATGGCGTGGAGTGTGCGCGTGCTGATGATGTATGTGCGTTGCGCAGGTGGCGTATCTCATCCAACAGCAGGTCATCCCGCCCTTCTGCAACCTGCTGACCGTCAAGGACGCTCAGGTGGTCCAGGTGGTTCTGGATGGGCTCAGCAACATCCTCAAGATGGCCGACGAGGAGGCCGAGGCCCTCGCCAACCTGATCGAGGAGTGTGGAGGTGGGTGAAAGTGAAGCCGGCCTCACACTGTGGCCTAACTGCACTGGGCAGCGCTTCTTCACATTGCGTTCAGTTAGGACGTTCCAACTGAAAATGAAGTAATCAAACTTTGTTGCCAACATTCACTTGCATCACTTGCCGTTAGGACACATTGTTGAAGTTGGAAAACCAGTCCAATCGTAAAGGCCTTCACTGCATGATTATCAATGTTCAGAGATAGTTTAGATTGTAGTGAAATAAATTCCTTGAAGATGGAGTTATAGTCTGACTAGGTAGATAAATGGCTATGGTGGCATCTGGCATCATTAAGTACCACACAGACGTTTTGTACATGGTCATCTAATACTTTTGTGTGTCTGTTTTATGCATGATATGAATTGTTTCCTCCGTCTCTCCTAGGTTTGGAAAAGATTGAACAGCTGCAAAACCATGAGAACGAGGACATCTATAAACTGGCTTACGAAATTATCGATCAGTTCTTCTCCTCCGATGATGTAAGCTTTTGGACTTTTGGATACAAAAAACATTTTTTGCATGAAACATCCAGTCTCAGCTTAGAAGTACCTGGTTATATCATTTTAAAAGAAAAATCAAAAGAAGTAAATATAAATTCTTCTCAATGGATTAAAAACGTCAGTAGTAATACGCACAGTAAGGTGAGTGTTATGGATGTAGATGTAACGTTTCTCCTTCTTATCTCTAGATTGATGAAGACTCCAGCTTGGTTCCGGAAGCCATCCAAGGTGGAACGTACGGGTTCAACTCTTCCACCAACGTGCCAGCAGAAGGGTTCCAGTTCTAGACCGCCTCGGAGCGTCTGGAGTTTTGTTGAAGATGCAGCACTCTGTTCAACATAAAAAATAATTAGGAGAGAAAGCGAGCGAGAGAGAGCGAGAGTGTGAAAGAAATTAGATCCATTGTGCTTGGCTCATGGGATCCATAGCTGCATCTAATCCGAGAGAAATTGTGTGGATTTCGTTTGGCATTCCGAGGAAAGAGGTCCAAATGAAGTTTGAGACGGCGAGTGAGTGCGAGTGAGTGGCTACTATATGTTGCAAAAATCAACCATCTACACTGAATGCGTTGAGAGACATTTCGTGAAACTTCACACAACAAAAAAGTTACCAGACGTGTCTATTTACAAGTTTTCAAGAAAAAAAAATAACAAAAAACGGGAGGCAAGTCAAATAGACCTGATGTCGAAAAACCTCGGAGGGAGAACCAAGACATCGCAATCTGTACAATTTGAAGGCAAGACACAAAACAGAAGCCTCACTCTGAAACTTTAAATCAATAAAAATCAAACCGGATGAACACGAGACAAAAAATAAAAACACCAAACCGCATCACACCTTCTGAGGTTCTGAGACCGACCCGAGGGGGAGGGGCCACCCTGGATAGGCCCCTCCCCCCCCTTTCATGGCCACGCTGCGAGACTTGTTGTATGAATGGACTCATTACAAATGCGTATGAATGTCTGGACTCGGTGCAGGGGAGCCAGACCTCATCTCCTCTAGCGAATAAACCCCCTCCACGGATACTTCGGGCCGCCTCCCTCCACCCGACGTGGGCTCCAGAGTCCAGCGGTTACCCGCATGTGTCGCGAGTGCTAGAGAATATAAATAAAATAATAACAAAAAAAAAACACAAACAAAAACAAGAATGGACGAGTGGGGGTGAGTGTGCGCGTGACTGGGGTTGTTGTATGCAAGGAGAGACCGGATGGGAACGCATGCAGAGAAAGAGTCAACATTTGAAAAAGTGGAAAAAAAATGGAAAAATGCAGAAGGAAAAAAAAAACCAACACACGAGGAAATTTAGAAATAACGACGTAATAATACCAAGAAATACAAAATAAGAATGGAAGCTGTAAAGATGAAGGGGATTTCAAACAAAAAAAAAGTGGAAAACCATTTGTCTGTGAAAAGAGAGAAGGCTGATCCTATTCACGTCCTGGAGAGGAATTAAAATGACCTCTCCGTCAGCTACAACATCGACGTCATCACAGTTTTTGTTTTCTTTTTAATTCAGTTAGTATTAAAATCAACACTGGACAGTGCTGTTGGACAGACAGACAGACGGTAGAGCCGTTGTGCATTGTGTAAAAGATGCATTTTTTTTGGTGGTTACAGGGGGCTTGATGAAGGCCCCTAGGGTGTACCTTTTTAATCTTTGTTTTATTTCTCAGCTTTTATTTTTCTTTTATTTTTATTTTTATCTTTTGTTTGTTGTTTTCAACGCTTGTGTAGAAGTGAACATTGACACATCATCTATGCTTCCCCCCTTTCTATCCTCCGTGGCCCCATATTGATTTGATTTTGTGAAGTCTATGACGTCACCTCTACCAACCAAAATGGCTGTTTTCCCTTCCTGCATGACAAAATTCATTGTTTTTTTTTTTCTTTTTCTCTTTTAGTTTCCTTGGAGCAAAAGTGACTGTATTGTTGCCATAGCTTTAAGCTTACAAAAATATCACAAAAGGGGGAGAAATGAAGAGATATGGCCATTTTATGTAACTTTGTGGAACATAATCTTTGCATGTGCTAAACTACAGCATAGTTACTTCTAGGGGTTTTTAGTTTTATTAGGGCTTTGTATACAGTGTAATATTTTCCTTTTTAGTCGACTGTGCTGTTGAAATGTCACACCTTCTCTTCTCATCCCTTAACCACCTGTCTATCTCTTTCTCTCTCTCTCTCTCTCCAACCCTTTTCCCTTCCACACTTAGTTCCTGATTTCACAAGTTTTGAACAATTTTTTTGCACATGTACGGATGACTGAAAGGCCTCAAGTCACATGAAAAAAGGTGGCAGTGTGGGTTGGATTTCATGATTAAAAAAAAAAGACACCAACACCGCCATCTTATATGCATATTACAATTACAATCTTAATTTTATATCTAGATAAAAACTAGCCAGAGTTAATCCATACTGAGCCATGTCAGTGGAGTGACCGTGAAGTGAAATGAAAAAAAAAAAAAGAAAAAAAAGAAAATATTTTTCCTTGACCTAATAATAGGCCTGCCTCGTTTCTTTGTTTCATTTCTTGTCTATTTTTAATTTTTTAATTTTTTTTTTTTGACAGTGCCCCTTCCTTCGGGGGAAGCTGCTGACTTTGTCGAGGTGAAGAGGCTCCCCACACTCGCCGCTCTTAAGTAGAAGTGTGGTGCCTTCTTTCTAGAGCACAAAGTAAAAAAACATGCATGTACAAAAAACTGTGCTGTACTTAAAAGAAGAAAAAAAAACATCCCCAGACTCCCTCCCCCTCAACCCCCCTCTTCCCTCTCCCTGTAGGATTCCCCCCACACCCTTTTGTTTGTGTTTTTAAAACTTCGGAACACTGTAGAGATGGATACACTTCGTGGTCATAACCTTCTGTTGGACATAGGGTAATATTATTTTGCAGCATTCCTTGTTAGCAAAGTTTCCAAGAAATTGGTATAGAGGAAAAAAACTGGTTTGCTTAACCTGTTGGATTTTGGCTACAGGCTAGGTTGTCTTTGGTGAAAATAAATATTGAAACGCTATACACTGTGTTGTGGCTCCTATCTGTCTAATCCTTTCTTTTGTATCAGTGATCAAACTAAGATACTAAATATGAATATGAAATATTGCTTCTAACTCTGATCATCAAAATTGAGTTGGGCATCCTAACAAACATCCACATAACCACATGAGGCAATACAATAATCTTATAAAAAGAAATAGTTTACAACTCTTACTGACCCAACTGAGGTAAAGAATATGCTTTGAAAAGGTTTGGTATGGAATGCAGGAAAATGAACATGAGATGTTTTATTTTACATTGGAAAAATAGTGAATAGGTAATGTGTAGGAAGTGATCAACGCGGTAGTTGAATTTCTCAAGTGATTATATATGCTATTATTAGGATAAATCATATAGGCGGTCATTCACATCTATCCAGTGTGGCACAGGGTTGCTTATTATACGCACACATACAGGACGACGTGTGAAACAGGCCTCAGTAAAGCTCCACTTTTGAAGTTTAAGTGTATTTTTTATGTATTACTGTAGCAAGGTGGAAAAACCGTTTCAATAATGCCATGTATTTGTTCCTTGTACAAAACAGATTGGGGCAGAAATGACCTGGCGGTTAAGGTAACGGACCAGTGACCAGAGGGTTGCAGGTTGAAATCCACCAACTGCCAGAAGTGCCTCTAAGGTACCCTGAGCATGGCATAGTCCCCACACACTGCTCCTCAGGTGCTGCTGTCATTGGCTGCCCCTTGACTAAACATGTAATGGGTTAAATGCAGAGGTTGAATTTCATTGTGTGCACTGTGTGCTGTGGTTTGCTGTATGATCACAATGACAAATGAGAATCACTTTTACTTTCAAAACAATCTTAGGCTAATTAGCACTACAATTCTTCAACCAGGTAGGTGAGCCACACATCAGCTCAAATGCAGCTACTCGCAGGATGGCCCATAAGATGAGTGCCTTCCACACCATACCATATCACCATACCACCTGCAAACTTTGATGACCATTTTGATTATATCCAAATGGATGTACCAAATGCACAACTGTATTAGACCCCACTCAACACTCAACTTACATTATCATATTAAGCTATCATTGTTTTCCTGATTTAGGGTTTGATGCTGGGATTGGAATCTGTGACCTTGCAGTCTCAAGACCATCTTCTTAACCATTCGGCCTCAGCTGCCAAAAGAATGACGTTACCATCCAAGGAGACGGTGGGCAAACTTTAACAGACATATGCCCAATCAGGGGCCCTGCGTGCCCAGCCTTCACAGTCCACTGTGTGCTTGTGGAGAGAGGCAAACCATGGAGCATACATTACACAGCTTGTCCTCTAGACTAAATGGAGGGCTAGTCACTCCTTATTGTGCCGATCAAGAAGCAACTGCTTGACTCATGACTAGTGCCAGGATAGGGGACCTAAAAACAAAACCATCTTCAGGTAATTAGCTCAAATGTGGCTCAAATCTTCTTTAGTCAGCACAGCACACTATTTATTCAAACCACCTTGCAGCTGAGTTTTGGGTGGCAGGGGGCATAAGCCTTATGATCCAGCCTCATATAGGATTTGAGAACTTTGTATTTGCTAAATAAATAAAACAGCTACCAAGGAGGTTCTAAATAGTCATGGTGGGGAGTTATTTTTTAAAACATGAGGGAGTTAATCCTAGACCTTGTTTTGTATGTCCTTGTAATACTTAAGTGTTTCCTCAATCATGTTGCATTCCCTTGTAATACTGTTGTATAAATTCAGATATATTCATATACAGATACAGATACAAAATTTATTTTGAGGAATCCCTTTGTATTTTACATTTTACAATATGTTTTGTGTTAATACTCTGTGCTCCCTTGCAATGATTTCCACTCCCTTGCAATGCGAAGAAACGCGCCCAAAGAAGCTCAAGTGGCTCACCCTTTTAGAAAATAATTTCTGCCACGCCACGGTCTGTGGGTGCTCCGTAATAGAGAGAAGGGGTACACGGTAGGGTATGATGGGATATTTGTTTTTTTTTTTTTTTTTTTTTTTTTTAACCTTATGAAACTGTAGTTTTCCAACTTTGCTACTTTTGGAGTAGTCGCAGATTTTGAATCAGCACGATTTGAATCGCGGGAGGAGACAGGATTGGGCGAGATGCGCCCTTGAACTTCGCATGCGCGAACTGTTTGACGACAGCAGACAAGAATTGTTTGGCCAGTGTACTAGGAACAGCAGAGCAGAATGACATCCACGCCTAGATGAACGAGGTAAGCAGACAGTATTACTAACTCCATCGGACTTAAAGTTATATTGTAGTTAACTTCAGGACGAAATTGTCAGCTTGATGCAAGCATTTGCCACATTGTGACCAACATATTGTTGTTTTTAGTAGGCTAATTCTGTTGCGGAAGCATACATTGTAACACTCGCTAGCATGGCCACCAAGCTGTTATGCCTGTTGGCATTCAGATAGTGTTCAAAAAGGTTTATGAGATTATATCAGCTGTGTTTCTTGGATTGTGCAGTTCAAGTAAAACTCGTCTCCTAGCTAGTATTAAGTGTTGACGTTTTTTCTCAAAACAACTAATTTGTATCTGAAATGACTGAGATAACTGACCTAATGCTGACAGTGTTTGAAGAGTGGCTTTAAGAATAATGGACTAATGTGGTGGGGATACACTGTCCCTACTTGTAGGCCGTTAGTCCGTTAAAGAGATCTAAATAAAACCAGATCTAAAGTGTTGATTAAGCCTGCTCCAACTGACTAAATTCCACCCCCCCCCTCCCTAAAAATCCAACTGCTGTAACGGACAAAGACATTAGGCACCGAAATCTGATAGCCCACGCCATAGTGAACACCACAATAAGTCAGGATTCCGTTTCTTTCTCACATGTTTTGTTACCTTGAGGGAGTAGGGGAAAACAAACTACAGTTACAGAACGTTTCATGTCTGCCTCATTATCGCCAAGCTGACCCCTTATTATTTAAGCCTTTTTCCTTCTGAATGTTGTCATGTAGGCATATTCGTAGCCTACTTTTTGTGATTATTAACTGGATGTCTGAGGATATGTTACTGTCTCAGAGCAGTAGCCTACGGGGGTGGTAGAGGTAGTCATGGGTGAAACTGCTGATGAGTCGTCCTGAAATAGCTTCGAGCACATAGGTGAGAATCATAAGACGGCAGAAAGATGTGTCCTACCCAGTTTTACTTTGCAGTGCTGTTGTGAACTGCCTGATCCCAGAATGTCACCCCAGTCCTTTAGTTTTTTTGTGCAAGGATTAGTCTGCACCAGAATTAATGAGACCCTTTGTTATTTCATTGCTTGATTTTGAAATGCAAACCCTTGATCAGATTATGTTGCCTAGAAGTAATGTGTTCTGAATTAAGTGCAAGACCATGTAAACATCTGGGACTGCAAATCTCTGTCAAAGTGGCCCAATGAGGATTAACAAAACAGGGGTAAATAGGGTCAAATGTAAATGTTTTTTTTTTTGACATGTAATATTGCAGTGATCCATTTCAGGAGTCCACTGGCTGTCCCACACCTCATCTTCGTGACTGTGTGTCAGTGAGGTATGGATAACTTGGAGGAGGACCTCACATGCTCGGTGTGCTACGCCCTCTTCACGGACCCGCGCGTCCTGCCCTGCTCGCACACCTTCTGCAAGAGCTGCCTGGACGGCGTGCTCCAGGTCTCCACCAACTTCTCCATCTGGCGGCCGCTCCGCCTGCCCCTCAAGTGCCCCAACTGCCGCAGCGTGGTGGAGCTGCCACCCAATGGCGTGGATGCGCTGCCCATCAACGTGTCGCTGCGCGCCATCATCGAGAAGTTCCAGCGTGACGGGCAGCACGCCCGGCCGCCCACCTGCCCTGAGCACCCGCGCCAGCCGCTCAACGTCTACTGCGTCCAAGACCGCACGCTCATCTGCGGCTTCTGCCTTACCATCGGCCAGCACCAGGGCCACGCCATTGATGACCTCCAGACGGCCTACCTCAAGGAGCAGGATGCACCGGCCCGGCTCGTGCAGCAGCTGACAGACAAGCGGTGGGCCGAGGTGTGCGGCCTGGTAGAGCAGCTGGAGCAGGAGAAGGGCCGCTGCGAGACCCTGGTGCGGCAGGACCGTGAGGCCGTGGCCCAGTTCTTCCAGGGCGTGGAGCTGCTCCTGGGCCGCAAGAAGGAGGAGTACATGGCCGCGCTGGACGCAGCCAGCGTGGAGGTGGCCTGCAGCTACGACCCGCTCATCGAGAAGCTGAAGGACATGAAGGAGGAGCAGCTCAACCTCATCTCGCTCAGCTCGGCCGTGCAGGACGAGGACTCGCCCCTGGCCTTCCTGGAGAAGGTTCACCTGTTCCGCGTGCGCGTCAAGTCGCTCACCCAGACGCCCATGCCCAAGGTGGTGCCCCTGTACATCTCGCCCCGAGCAGGGGAGTTCCTGAGGGAGCACTGGGCCAAGGTGACCATTGGGGGCCTGGAGCAGGGGCCCGTCCCCAAAGTGACCTGCCATGCCAGGGGTGGCTGCCTCATTCAGAAGGCTCTCCCCGTTGCCTTGCCCAAATCCTGGCTTGATCCCCGGCGGCACGCCCTACCCATCACCCTGCTGCTGATTCTGGTGGCTGCCGCTGGTCTGTTTTTGGATCCGTTCGGTGGAGTGTCTCTGGGACTCTCTATGCTCAGCCCTGTCAATGAGCTCTTCCAACACCTGACTGATCTGTTCATTTGGCCCTCTGACATCCAGGGACTGGTAGACGATCTAGTCACTAATGTCTCTTCATGCATCTCCTCCTTAGCGGACAGAATAAACCAGTACTTGGCCTTTTTTCCTCAAGCTTTTCAGTAGCATTGCCAAAGTACACAATGGGGTTACTTTGAATCTGATGTATAGGTGGTGTGGACAGAATTGATGTATTGTTTCTTTCTGGAAATATAAAGGTTAAACTGGTCCAGAGTTGGGGACACAAGGCAGTCTTGAACTTGCCAAACAGTCTGCTTATAAGAACACGTGACCAAGTGTGAAGAAATGTTTAACCCAACATGAGCCTGTAAGCAAACTGTCTGTTGACCCCTGTTGAGGGGTGACCAACAATAGGTAACATTGTACACTATTTTTATGGAAGTTGCATTTTTTTACGTTTGCAGATTTCTTTGGAGTGCATCTAAGTACAAGTCTCAATGCATGGCATTTGTCAGGCAGATTTGTTTTTTTTTTTACTGTACAGATTCAATAGAGCACAGCTCCTTCTACTCATGTTCACAATGCCTTTACAAATAATGTAGTTAATAGAAAAAGAAATGCAATTATGGGACCTTAACTTAATGAGTATTTGTTTGGTTCAGCAAGTTAAAGATGGCTATTATGAAGTAGTTCAGTCACTGTGATACTTAGCAAATGCTTGCTTACTGCCTTAACGTCATGCTGTGAATGCACAAATTAATTATTTTGAATAAACAAATGAACACCATTCAAAAATGTAATAAACTTTTATTCAAGTTAAAAAGAGCAGCTTCATGTCTAAAATAATCTTGTGCACAATGATACAGGTTAGAAATATACCATATTGAAAGAGAAATTACAGAAATTACAATTATAATTAGAAACAATTAGAAGACAGACAGACAGGCATACAGACAAGACAGGAGATAAAAATGCACAAATCCTAAGTGGAATCTGTTCAAGCTGAGGACACAACCTCTTTTAAACTGATGGTCTTGGGATTGATGGGGCAACTCTTGGTGGTGTTGTGGGTCTTGTAGATGCCAATCAGGCGGTCTGCAATCTCAAACATGTTGTTCCTCAGGGAGATGATTATGAACTGGGCGTTCTTGGTTTGCTCCTGTGAGAACAAGCAAAAAAAACTATGAGCATTGTGCAGCAGAAAGTTGGAAACACCTCATTACAAAGACTGATATTTTTGCTGTAGGAACCACCCGTCACCAGAAGCCCCGTCCAAGATTGCCAATAGTTAACGCCAAAAACTAAAAGGCATCACAATGATGCACACACTCCGTTACAAAGATAGAGCATGAATTAGGGTCCTCATGCCTTTGAACAGGGTTGGCATTCTCCAACCCGTCAAATGTTTTGCTCAAGACAGCTCTATTCATGAGCCCAGCAAGCGGATTATTACCCAATGCTGGGTGTCTTAATGCCACATGTGGGACTGTCCACTCTGCAGAACCAGTGTGCTACCGCAGACTTCCAATCTGATCAAGCAGATGTAATTCCTAACACTTAACTATTCACCCAGCCAATCAGTTTTCCTGATCGTTTGGCCTCAAGTGTACTTGGCTCACAGCTACAAAAACAATACTACTTCCCCTACCTTTGTCTTGTTAACATCACTAAACAGATTCCAAGCATGCAGTATAATGTAAACTCCAAAAGCCCCACTCACATAGATGTAGCAAGCCACAATGGAGACGTTCTTAAAGTCGAGGGCAGCGTCGATCTCGTCCATGAAGTAAAGCGGTGTGGGCTTGAAGTGGTGCAGGGCAAAGACCAGGGCCAGAGAGCTCAAGGTCTTCTCTCCTCCAGACAGGTTGTAGATCTTCTTCCAGCTCTTCTTAGGGGGTCGCACACTATTGATCAAAGCAGCAATTATTGACATTAGCTGTACTGAACACACATTATGAAATGGCCTATCGAAGAGCAATGTTACATTTGAAAAACTTTTCCCTTAAAATTTAAACGATTTTATCTTTGATTGATCTTTTAACTAGTGCATTAAATTGCCAATTGCTGGATATGAATCTGGATACAAACTCCAATTACTTTGCAAGTTCAGCTAGAAAATGCCATGCTTTACATATCTGCCCTATGAACATTTGTCGCTTTTCCTACATTTTTAATTAACTGAATTTCACACTTTAAGCCAAGAAAAATGGGATTTTAAAATTCTATGACTAAAGTTTGGAACCTTTTGCAATATTTAAAGTTGGCTTTGATGCACCTGACTCAAAAGATCCACAAGATTCCTGATTTTCATTAATTTAAATATTACAACTATAAATGTCCTTGCCTAAAGTTGATGCCTTCAGAGAAGGGGTCTAGGCTGTCGACCAGCTCCAGCTCTGCATCGCCCCCTTGTGTTAGCATCTGGTAGTTCTCCTTCAGCTTGTTGGTGATTATGTTGAAGCCGGCCATGAACTCGTGCAGTCGCTGCTTGCGCAGGTCCTCATAGCCGCGCTTGAAGTTGTCCCTCTGGCTTGTGATATCGTCCAGCTCTGCCACCCTCTGCAGGTACAAATCCTCCTGCAGGGACCACACAGGAGTCAATGTCACAGCAATGCCAAGACGAGTGCAAAGCGCAGCTGGAAGTCCCTTTTCACCAGCTCTTACTGTGCTGGATAATTTCACGATTCTTTATTTATATGAAAATCTAACACTAAGCATCTTTTTTGTAAACTTCATAGCTACTAATATTAATTATACTTCATCTGAAAAACAGTCTGATTAATTGTTGAGCTTCCCCCATTGCTTTTGACATGCCTTACCATTTCCAAATACTTTTTTTCCTACAAGACTCACTGCAGTGAGTTCATCAACCAGTTGTTTTCCCAACTCCTAACACCACCATGCGTACCTTCTTCTTGAATTCCGCAATGGCTCCCAGGTTGGGCTTCATGTTGGCGCAAGAGTCCTCAAGCAGGGCAATTTCGTTCTTGAGCATCTCAGAGCTGTGGATGGCCCCCAGCTCCTCCGGGGTCAGAGAGGGAAGCTCCTCAGCGGGCTTGTCATCGATGGAGTGCAGAGACAGCTTGGTACACTGAAGGGGTGGGACACAGACAGACACACACACAAGACACAGTAAAAGTGAGTGAAATAATATCAGAAGTGAGAGAGTGATGAAATCGTTAGTGTGAATGTGGAATGCCTTCCCCATGTCTGTTACTTCACACAGCAGGAGTTAAGTCACCGACACCACTTTTATGTGATGCAATGATGGGCAACCTGGTTCCAGAAGCTACATATCCATACACAAAATCAGCTGATTCTAAACAGCACAACTCTTCAGCCAGGTAAATGAACATAGACAGGAAGTTTGCAGAGGCAGCATCAATGGGCATCTTTCAAATGCCTCTGTGTACTAATAGACAGAGCTACAACCAATCAGATCACTCATTCTGATGACGCGTGTGTGTGGCGTTCGTTTTTCATTGGTTCTGGATTTTTCCCGAACAGATAGAACTGAAAATAGCCAGGTTGGCCAGACTGACTTAAACACAAAAATCAATGTAGCATCACAGGCAGTATGGGTGGGCCCAGGCTACGCATTTCCCTGACCTCTTTCTGCCAGTGCTTGATCTTGGTGTTGTTCTCGGTGATGGCCGTGTCGATATGCTCCACTTTCAGGCGCACGTTAAGGGACTCCTTCTGCAGGGCGTGCTCTTGCTCCTGCAGGACTTTGATTTCCTGCAGCACGGCTTTGTGCTGCTCCTGGACCTCTGGTAGCGCCTCCTATGGGACAGGAGTACAACAGCTTTGTTCAGCCACAAGGTGAAACGGATTGGATGCCCATTTCTTTCTACTCCGTCATAGACACGCAGACAAAAAGTACACAAGTACAAAAGCATGTCTGAGGTTTAGACTAGCAAGGCAATGGGGTAACATTTATAAGCTTGTCCTAGGAGTCTGACCGAGCTCTACACACCAGGGAAGCAAATTCACTCCAGGCAAATACTGGTAAAATATAAATGTGGCTAACATATTTTGGACACAAAATAATAATCTACTCTTGAGCAACTAGTTAATTTGTTTGTCAATGGCTGGTAAAGGTTCACATTTTCTGCTTGGTTAATTTTCACCCCTGCCGCACTCCCAGCACTGCTGAGGGATGTGGCCTGTGAAGCTGCGCTGGAGCTCACCTCGGCCTCCTGGCAGGCCTTCATGATCTCCCCCGCCTGCTCCTCCAGCTGCTTCAGCTGCTCCGTCAGCTCCTCCAGGGACTTCTTGTTCTCCTCCATCTCCTGCTCCACCTTGGCTACGGCCTCCTCAGACTTCTTCAGGTTACTGGGGAAGAAGAAGAAGTAAGAAAAAAAAAAAAGTCTATAAATCTGTTTTTTAATCCACAGCATTTTTAAATCCAGAGCATTTTTATCATCTTTAAGGACAGGCACAGACTTTGCATGTCCCCTCTATCCCCCCCCCTATTCACCCCCATCCGTGGTGGTCCTGTTCATGTGGTAGAAGTAAGGAAGCTTTTTACAGAGTGTGTATTTTGTCTGTCAACATCAGGGAAATATTCTGATGAACACTTTTCCGAGTGGAATGAACTTGTAAGCCTTGAACATCACTTTATATGGGTTTGGCCACTTGTGTTCCCTTTATACACCAATTACTGCTTAAATAAATATTACACACTGGCTGCTAACCATGATGTGTTCATCAAAAGTTTATTTGCTATTCTTCATTTCCACAGACTAAGCTACATGATGAATGTTTTGGATTGCAGAGCTCAGATTGAAGCTTCACAGAGAACTAAAACCTGACAACTCTTTTGTTTTCATTTGCAAAAGCTTTCCATGTCTGTCATAGAGATGATCCCAAGACGCTCACCGTCCGGCGGTCTTGATGGCCACTTGGGCCTTGGTGATGGCGGAGGTGCACTCGTCCAGCTCCTTGTTCACCTTGTCCAGCTTGTCCTGCTGGGCCTTCAGCTTGTGGCTGTTGATGTCCACGATGAGGTTGTGCAGCCGTTTCACCTCCGCCTCCACTTTGCCTGCCTTATTGGACGCGGCGTCAAACTCTGGAGGGTTTAGGGTGGGAGAGAGGTTACTACTACTAATAATAATACACTTAATTTAGGTTGCAGTTTACATTTGAACACAAATCTGAAAGTGCTAACAATTAACAAAGTGCTATAAAATATAATTATTTCAATGATCTGACAGTCATTGGTGATTGTAGTCTCCATGTTTGGGCCCCTACTACAATCAGCCCATTACAAAAATACAGTATGCAAACAGCAGCCCATCACACCTCCTAAAGTCAGAACCAGAAAGAACATGCCACCAAATCCTATGCAAATATTTAAGCATGTGATCGAGACTCTCAAACTCTGTGTGCATTCATGCACTCATGTTGGAGTAATGGGATGTGTACAAACACACCTTTCTTGAAGGCCTCCAGGCTCTTCTCCATCTGTTTCTGCTTGGCCTTGTCAGGTGCGGCACTGATGACGCTCGCCTCCAGCTGCTTAATCTGGGACTTCATCAGAATCTCCTGCTCAGCAAGACCCTGTGGACATTGCCATTATTAATATTTAGTCTTGGTTATGTGTTCAGACACATCATATTGCATTTTCAGTATTTGAATATCAAAGGAGCAATTGAATGCTGGCAGGTTACTCCCTTAGCCTGTTTATAAAGAGTGTGTGTGTGTAATGGTCTACCAGGACATCTTGGTTGTAATTCTCCAGTGTCAATGTATGTGTTTGTGTACTGCTGGTCCAATTCTCCGATGGTAATGTATGTGTACTGCTGGTGTACGTCTCCAGAGTGAATATGAATATGTACCAGTGGTGTTATTCTCCAGGGTGAATATGAGTGTGCACTGGTGCTATAATTCTTCAGTGTGAATGTGCACGCGTGTACCCTCCTACCTTCATGCTGGCGGTGTATTTCTCCAGCGTGTTCTTCATGTCCCTGAGCTCCTGTCTCAGGCGATGCACCCTCTCCTCCAGCTGCTGCCTCTGCTGATGCCAGCCCTGACTCTGGGTCAGCTTCTCCCGCAGACGGCTCTCCATCTGGTCCAGCTACACACACAGACACACACCACTGTTGGGATCTCCATCCATAAAGCACCATATTATTTAACTTAATCAAAATTAGCACCAGCCTTGGGGATAGTAAACAAGCGAACAGTCAACCCAAATGCACAAGCAACAAACTTGCTACCTTAAGTTTTATCTACAGTGTGTGTACATGTGTGCACATACTATATGCACAGTGTGTGTGGCCCCTCTCACCTCCTTCTGGCTGATCTCTGAGCCGATGGAGGAGCCCATCTTCCCCTTCATCACGCGGCTGCCGCCACCAGTCATGGTACCTGGAAGGCGGGAGAGAGGGAGGTCCAGCCGAGTCAGCAAGCAAACAAAATACCCCATCAGTCATGCTGAAGGCTTCACAGGTCACACCGGAGACACCTGCATACGACTGAGTGTATGAATATCTTACAGGTGCAGGCCCTGGTGTGCACTTTCCTGCATGCCCACGCTTGTATGCAGACCCCTCATAAAAGACATTACTAAAAACCTCTGAGCATAATCAAATTAGTTTAAGACCTCTAACCTTGCAGCTAAGAATGGTGAAGTTGTAATTTCTGTTCATGGACTGTACATGAGGTATGTCCCACCCCTTTGCTACCCTGATTGACTAGAATACTTTAAATGTTTCTAGAGTACACTGGAACGACAACAGCAGCTTGTTACTGTCTGTAAGGGGAAACAAGATCAGCGGACATCATGACGCCCACTGCCAAACCACAGCAAAGAACAGGAAACAGGAAAAAAGTACCCATTTCACTGCTGCTACTGGTCAATGCAATCCCCTCCATATAGATGGTCAGATTCGGCCACACACACAAACAAGCACGAACACACACGAACGAACACCCACACACACACACACACACACACACACACTCACACCCCCTACCAGCTTGCTCGATGATCTGGCCCTGCAGGGTGACGACCCTCCAGCGCTTGTCCTTCTGGAAGGCGACCTTGGTGGCCTGCTCCAGGTCCTTGGCCACCAGCGTGTCCCTCAGGGCGAAGTAGAAGGCCGGCCGCACAGACTCGTCGTTCACCTTGACCATGTCGAACAGGCGCGGGATGTTCTCTGGGGTCCTGATGCCGCTCATATTCCTCTCCCACACCTTCATCTAAGAGTGGAAAAAATATTAAATAAAATAAAATCAATCACTTGTTAGTGACCCCTCAAATCTTATTTGGAATTTGCCATCATATCCACTGAGAGAGTGGTGGACCCAACTGAAATGGTGAGCAATTTGCAAGGGCTCCAAGATGACCAATATTTGGCAGGTTTATGCCATGTATAAAATCCTAAGCATGAACATGGGTGGTTTAGTCCAGCTTTTACACATATTATTACAGACACTTTGTACATAAGTGTCCTCTGCAATTTGCACATAGTTTGCATGAACAGGGTGGGCCATAAAAATCTGCACCACTTTTTAAATGACGAATTCTCTTCAATCATTCAGGCTACCATAATTAAAATCCATGCAAATTAAAGCTCACTCTGTTCTCTTTCCAGTGATGTGATATGGTTTATGACCATGAATGCAAGAGGGGTTTGTCCACTACAGCCATCTGAATAAAACCATCCCAGAAAAAAAATGGCTTGTTCCTGTTTTAAACTAACTTTTTACAGGTTTATGTTTTTTATGGGCACATGGGTGTTTAATGTGTCCTCCATGCCTTTATACAATGACATCTTCATCATGAAGCAAAGGGGAGCTAACTAGTTAAATAATCTGAGCCACATGCAACCCAATTATCAACTCGAAAAGTTAAATTTGCCTCCCAAGACGCAGGTAAAATATGCTGATGCCCCTAGTTTGGCGGATATTCACTTTTTATTTTGGCACCCCCTTCTCCACTTTGTGGGAGAAAAATAAATCACTTTTACCTTTTTTACCTCATCTTCATTGATGTGGTGAGTGGGAAAACTAGGGGAAAATGATCTGGTTATAAAGCCAAAACCAATTAGCAACTTCTTTTCATGAGTTTTTTTTCTAATGGCCATGGTGGTCATACCATTGCATGCATGCTCATAAACCATATCACTGGAAAGAGAACTGAATCCGCTTTAATGTGCATCTCCTGAATCTGTGAGGTAACCACAATTTTAAACCATGCAATCATTTAACAAGTGGTCCTTTCTTTGCCCACCCTATAGTGGGCAAGAAAATCGTGTGTGTGTGTGTGTGTGTGTGTGTGTGTGTGTGGCAGTTGGCCTTGCGTGAATGCCTTTGAAAGTGCGTTTGTATGACTTGGTCTTGCCTGGGCGTAGAAAAACACAGCAGACCGCACCAACCTTGTCCAGACCGATGAACGTGGCCACGCCGATGTTCTGAGCCTTGAGGAAGGTGACGCACTTCTGGGCCGTGTCGATGGTGTCCACCAGGATGTTGTCCAGGGCCCCACAGCAGGAGGAGATGGCGATGTCGTACTTCTCGTCGATGGCACCCAGGTCACCCTACACAAGCAACACAGACACGCGGCCAAATTAAAAAAGGAGTGTCCGAGGGCGACTACGAGAAGCATTGCTGCCAACATAAACGTCCGCACTACCATAGTCCAACCCGTGGGCATCAGCCCTAAATCTACACAATATTAAACAATATGTGCACAGCAAAAACATTAATAACACCACTGCCTCCAGTGGTGCTTACGTGTCTGAGTGGCGTGCAGCACTGCGTGCTACAGGCAGTGCTTTAACATTTCCTCCCAGTTCTCAGTCACGTGGCTGAGTGAGTGAGTGGCCCAGCACACCCTGGGGCATAGGAGGCCCTCAGCCTGCTCTCTGCCACTCACTCAGCTGCTGGATCACGGAGACGCAAGAGCAGAGCACGCTAGAACTCATATATCGTGTCACTGCCGAAGCAAGGGATCCATTAAATGGGAAAAAAGGGACATCATCTTGCAGACAACAGGACTTCCTGTGACTTGGGGAGAATTTTTCCAGACTTGCAGCATTAGTTTCAGTGTGATTGTCTTAACAAAAAAAAGTCAGCTTGCCTGATGCCTGGTTACCCCTACAGAAATATAGATTTATCCCTCATAAGCTGTGCCACATTTGAGTCAAACTGACTACAGCTTGGAGAGGGAAAAAAAAGAAAGAAAAGATTTTAGTTTTCTTTGAGACGACAGTTTTGCGACTCTATATAAAGTAGTAAATCATCCTACGGGTGTCTGTATGGAGGGTATAAAGCAATTCTGTAAAAGGGCAACTGTGTTTGTGAGCTCTTGCATCTGATCGTTTGCATGTGTGCGTGGGAGATCAAGAAACAGTGTGAGTAGCTTTGTGTGTGCGTGTTTGTTTCTGTATGAGTAACTTTCTATGTGTGTATGTCTATACGAGTAGCTTTGTGTATGTCTATACGAGTAGCTTTGTGTATGTCTATACAAGTAGCTGTGTGTGTATGTGTGTAGGCATGTGTGTGTAGGCATGTGTGTGTAAGCATGTGTGTGTAAGCATGTGTGTGTGTGTGTGTGCATGCATGTGTGTGTATGCATGTGTGTGTAGGCGTGTGTAGGCACTTCTTCTCACCAGGCGTCCCAGGATGCCAGGGATCTTCCCACTCCTCTTCTGCTGCATGAGGGCCTCCAGCACCTTCCCGCGGCTGCGGTTGGAGGAGAGCGAGCTCTTGGCCTCCTCCACCTTCTGCCTCAGGTCCCGCAGCACATCCTGGGCCTGCCCGTCAGCCTGGCTCACCTGCTCCAGCTCCTGCTCATCCTGGACCGACCACACACACACACACACACACACACACACACACACACACACACACACACACACACACACACACACACACACACACACACACACACACACACACACACACACACACACACACACACACACACACACACACACACACACACACACACACACACACACACACACACACACACACACAGAAACACACACAGTCAGACAGAGGCAAAGTGGGATACTTTGTTTACATGCTCTGGCATGTGCAACTACTCAGGAGTTCCTCATCCATCATCTGTGAGCCTACTGATAGTCCTTACACTAAACAAAACATAAATCTAATGCACAGTTCTTGTTTACTGGATTCCTTCATGTGTTGTTTTGGGAAAGGGTACATACAGTATGTGGCACAGCTATCCAGATATCACGCACAAATTTCTAGCGGCCATTTTTTCATTATGCAACTTTTCAACATGCTAAATGTCTTGAATACAGTGATCCCAGCTATATTGCGGTTCACCTTTCCTGCTCCCGCTGTATGACAGACTTTTTTCATTAATATATTCATTCTATGTCACTATGCATGCTAAAGAAAAGTTTCAGATCAATATTATAATTTTTGATAACTATACGGTCATATAAATAATGTTCAAATGCAGTAATAATTCAATAATACATAAAACAGCATGCGAGAGGGCTATTTTAAGGCTTCAACTATAAAATAACATGTTTTCTAAATGGTCTTGTGATATCATGGATTTCCACCCATCGCAGGGGGTTTTGGAACGTAACTACTGTGAGAGGAGGGGGTTCACTGTACACTCTTGTACTGCACTTGTAAATCCTTCAACTCTTATCTTAATCCCTCAGACAAACAGCAAAAGCTGTGCAGCTACAAATATGATAGAAGATTCCTCCTGGCCTTATTAGCAGTGGCAACAAACAGAGTGACTGAGCTGACACCACTGATATGCGAGTATGTATATGAGCCTCAGACAGACTCTGGCAGGCCGCGGGTGTTCCTTGGCCAGGGTGCACTGAGCGCAGGGTCTCTCTCGTTGGAGAGTGTGGAGATGGAGATTTATGTGGCCGGTGGCTCAGCTAGTCTGCGCGGATGGAAGCAATCAAGGCCTGTGTGTGTGTGTGTGTGTATATAGATATGTGTGTGTGTGTGTGTGTGTGTGTGTATGGCTTGGGAGGACCCAAGAAATTCTCTTGATGCAGCAGCTGCGTGCAGCAGTGTTGCACCAAACGCTTCCTTCTCACACTCCATCATTTATCATTAAGAAGAACAATGCCATGCAAAGACGGAATACCATGTTAAAGGCTTATCCATCAATCAAATTACATGAATTGTTACTGCATCCAGTCAGGTTTCCAAACAATTTATTTGTCAGTTATTCAATTTGTAGTAATTTGGCTTAATGAGATGTCCATCAGTGACTGCTTTACACTGTGAAGATTAATGCAGTTTCCAAGTATTTCCAGGTGAAGATTTTTTTTATTTAATTCTGTAAAATGCACTTTAACAAGGAAGCTGTATAAAAACAGTTGAAAACTAGCTTTCTATGCACACACACACACACCTTTTTGAGTTGTGCCTCACACTTGGGGATGTTGACCTCCAGCTCCTTGATGGCAGCCCTTCTCTCCTTGAGGGTGTCGGCGGTGCCCTGCAGCGTGTCCTTGGCCTGGTTCAGCTGCGTCAGCAGGGTCTTGTGCTGGCTCAGGTAGATGTCCAGCTCTGACTGGGCCACGTCCATCCTGGAGCGCGTCTCGTTCACCTCCTTGCTCAGCTCCATCAGCTCTTTCTCCTTCGCCTGGGGTCAGCGAAGCAGGGGTCAGAAAAACAAGACCAAAAAAAAAAAAAAAACCACAAGTTAAATTTAAATTAGTATTCAGGTTGAGGTGGTGGTTGAATTTGCATTTCTTATGCACCTCATGCAGCAGTACAGGGGCCATAAACACACAAACACACAAAAACAAATGCATGAATGAATAAACGATTTCTGCACTTATTTATTCATTTAATAAATAAGCGTAGAAAAATCAGGTCAGTTCTATTCTTACTTTGTGAGAACCGGTCATCAATGAACACTGAATGGAAGGGACCAGCGTAATAAAACTAACCATCTTGATCAAGCTTTTCTAAGGGCCTTTACTTTTTATTGTGAAGGGGAAAAGTAGAACCATGAATGAACTGAAATGGGACGGGCTCATCGATTCATTCATCTCCGACTGGGCATGACAGAGAGGAGACAGTAAAAAAAGGGACGGTTTCGTATTTCATGCCAGTCGCACATCTGCCACGCAGCTCAACAAATCTTACAAAACCCATGTAGATTAAAGAGACACATGTAACTATGGCCCAGATATGGGACAGCTGATAACGAGGACTCTTGTGATGTGGGACTAGTGCAAAAACCAAGAGCACAATCAAAAGAGAAGATGGGTTATTCAACTGCATGCATGTCTCTTTTGATGAGCAAGATGTAGGACTCGATGTGTGAAATGTGCAAGCAAGGGTCGCAAATACACACGCACGCAAACCCACACACACACACACACGAATGCAAAAACACACAAACACACCCAAACAAACACCCGCACGCAAAACACACACAGTGGTGATCAAGTTTGTGCTGGTCGCTGACCTCTTTGTCCTGCTGCAGGCCTTTGGTCTCCTCCTTGAGGCTCTCCATGACCTTGGCCAGCTTCTCCTCCTCCTTGACCTTCTGCACCTCCAGCTGCTCCTTCTTCTCCGTGGCCTCGCTGATGATCTTCTCGCTGCTGGCCGGGATGTTTCTCACCTCCTCTAGCTGCAGACACACGGTTACACGGAGACACAGATGCTGATCAAAGCCGGCCCAGTGCCTTGGTCACGCAATCAACATCAGTACCAGTGACAGTCCAAATAAATGAAGATTGACTCTAGTAACAAAAATGAGCTCAGTCACTGTGTTATATACCCCCAACCAATACTAGCCCAAATAAAGAGATGGACAGTAGCACCTGCCAGTACGACAGATAAGCGCAGTCACTGGGTACACACACACACACACACACACACACACACACACACACACACTGATGAGACTGGCCTTATAGAGCTTTTTACTATGCCCTTTGTCTTGTATTATGTCTTAATGCGCGTCATTATGTGTGGCATTCAATTGGACAGCAAAGAAAAGATTTCATTGTATAGGGAAAAATCTTTGCTAACCATACATATGACAAACTTGAACCAGGTCTACAACCTGATTTCCCAGCTGTCTTTGACCTACACTCTTAAGTGTTCTGAAACTCCACTGTAATTAACCAATCACTGTTACTAGACATGCTATTCAGAGGCATTTTGTGAGCTTCATTTGCTTAGTGTAGCTGATGGCCGCTCAGGGTAAGGGAAGAAAAAAAAAAAAAAACTTTTGCATGTAAATGTGGGTAGAAGCAAGAGTGAGCTAATTAATATAAATGCTGGCTAAGAATAGCTCTGGTTATTTTTTACAAGTAGCTCGCCAGCCAAGAGCCTTCTCAGAGCCAGAGCAGGCTCTCCAACTCCCCCTGGAGGTTGTGCAGAGTTAACGCTGCCTGGGCTGCTGTACACAGGACAGGCATTTCCTGCAAAATGGCCCTTCACCTACGAAGCTGAAACTTTTTAGGCTTCATCAGCAGCATACTTGGCTTTCAAATAAATAAACAAATAAAATAAATAAATGAATAAAAAAAAAGCGTACATAATCACATAAAATGTTGAGCTTTAAATTTCACTAATTTCCTACTTTACAGCGAAACTTACAACACATTTTTTTATTTTATTTTTTTTTTTTTAAATAATAAAACTTCTTGATTGGGCATTATGCTTGCAAAGGACCGCCTGCATTTTCTGGAAGTGGATCTAAAGAGAAATCCTTGCCTTTGTTGTCTGATGCCAGAATCATTAGTTTAGAGATTAACTAACCACAATGCAAGCCTTAGCAGCTGGAAGGGCTATGCTTAATCAGTGATCATAAAGGATGTGGTGCAGAAACAGATGACATATGCACACACACAAACATATATATTACACTCTCCCCCCCCCCCCCCCCACGTGTGCGCTCGCGCGCACACACACACACACACACACACACACCTTCTCCTTGTCCTTCTGCAGCTGCTTGTCCAGTTTCTTGGTCTTGCTCTTGCTGTGCTTGAGCTTCTCACGCACCTCCACGTCCTGCAGGTCCAGCTGGGTGAACTTCTCCTTCTGGCTCTGGATGTACTTGTTCACCTTACCCAGCTTCCTGGAGGGAACACACACGCACACACAACACATCATCTCACAACAAAAGCCTGTGCCACAAAAATAATACACCAAATACGAGGCCTGAGCATTTTGAGCTGTGTTAATTGGCAAGTCTTGCGTTACACCAACAAAAGTCTAGGACACAGCAGAGTGGGTCAGAGTGTGTCGCTTTAGTCTTAAGAACAATAAGAAACAAAACACGATGGGAGTGTGTTGGTGGAATGAACACACACACACACACACACACACACACACACACACACACACAAACACACACACACAGTAAAGGAGATGGATGCTGGCAGGGATTCTCCATCCAGGGTTTCCCTCTTATTGGGAACAAAACTCCAACCCCCCCTCACCCTTTTCAAGAAGCATACACGCAACTTCCCTTTCTGAACAATCAAACACAAACACACACACGTCAGAACTACAGAAACCTCTTCCAAGCTGCCTTACTTCTCGACATTTTTTAGGTCTTGAGTCTTCTCTTTCATCTCCTCGGCCAGCTTGTTGTTTTTCTCCGTCAGCTCCTTAGTGTCTTCTTGGATCTGCTGTTTTTCCACCTCATGCTCTGCCACACGCTTCTGGAGGTCATGGCTGGTGAGACAAGCAGACACAGTTACACACACGGCCAGACACACAGACACAGACAGACAGACACACACGGCCACAGACAGACAGACAGACAGACAGACAGAGGGAAACACACACACACACGGACACCGAGCCTTTAGATAGACACACTCTCAGTTAAACAGACACAGGCAGAGAAATAGACAGTCAGATGGACACAAACAGTCAGCAGGCCATGAAAAATCAAGGCAGTCCTGCATACCACTGCTTTCTGCAGTGACTTACAGCCAGAGAGAGATAGAAGGAAAAAAAGAGAGAGACAGAGAGAGAGAGACAAACAACCACGACCCAGAAAACAATGGAGGGGTTCGCACAAGTGTACCCATAGTTGCAGACTATGACAACTGGCAAAGGATGTTATATGGAAGGAAATGAATACATGCGCAGTTTATACACAATCCACCTACTGGATGCACCCAGAACCACAACTGCTAACATCAGACATAACAACCACCATGCAAAACACTAGCTCATCGTCAATTAAACAGGCCATTTCTAAATTCAGATCCCTCAGGATCTGTTCTAAAAGGCCTGTCCAGCAATTTAAATGAAATAAAAAAGGCGCATGATGCAACACATGCCTCGTCAGTGCCTCTACACATCGTCATGATCATAACACAGCTGTGCTGTCTGCGATGTCAGTGCCACTGGACGTTTGGAAATCAGCAAAGTGCCCCGCTCGCTTCACAGTGTACCAGAGCACAGCTCACATGATGCAGCGCTCCAAACATTACAATACTAACCTCAGCTCCAGCCATTAAAACAAGTAATGCATTGTCCAGACGGGCAACAATTTCCACCAAGCTATTTGCCCTGCGCTCCACTTCAAAGTGCTTGGCTAACTGCTTTCTGTGTGGGGCACACACACACGACAGATATAAACGGAACTTTCAATGTGTGTGTGTCCCTTTCGCCAATTTCTGGCCTATATTAGGTGTAGCACTAAACTCAAATACACTACAGTGATCCCCTGTCTATCACGGTAGTTACACGCCGCGCCCCCCCCCCCCCCCCACCCCCAAATAGATGATAATCTGTGATATAGAAAAGATTTTATTTCACAGTTTAAGCCATGATTATGTTAAAGTATAGTCATCATAAATTATATTACTGTTTTGAAACTTTTCTATAGCATGCATAGTGACACAGTATGCATATATCAAATAAAAAAATCGGTGATATAGCGGGACAGCGAAAGGTGAAGCGCGATATAGAGGGGGAACCACTATATACATAAACCATTCTGGCAAAGAGGATCACTATATACATGAACCATACTTGCAAATGAAGCTTTCCTAAACAATCCTGTACCCACTACCAGCACGAGCAGCATCAGCTGCTTTTTTTTTTTTTTTAATCAGCACTTTACAACCAGAGGAGTACGTTATGTCGTTTTAAACAGCTTGACACCAATGCACAGCCAAAATGGATACCCAGACTGAGTGCATTTTCTAGTAGGATGTAGTGGTGTTGTAAGAGTAATGACACCTCCCTGCCCCCACACACCCACACCCGCACCCACACTAGTGGAGACCTACACGTAGTACTGGCAGAGCTGGCTCCTCTTGCGGAAGATGTCATTCTCCAGCATCAGGAAGTCCACAGCGGCGTTCTTCTCCCCCTCCAGTGCGTTCTTCTCCTTCTCCAGCATCTTCACTCGGTTCAGCTACACACACAAAAACATCACACCTCTCGTTAAAACACCCAAACACATTCTCCACATAGCAATACATGACTTGGATCTCTCATCCTTTTGCACAGGCATGGGACATCAAAATAAATACTACAATACTACCCTCAAGGCGATAACCACAACCTGAGAGCTGCCGGTCATTCTGGTCATGAGTAGCATGACTGTAGGACAAAGCATTGACCAGAACTCTCAGCGGGTGAGTATTTACACAACTGGTGTATGATATTTCACAACGTACGAAACACAACCACATTGTGTACACAAGACACAAAAAGATAAACAGCTTCTTATGATTTTTGCAATACAAATGCAAAAATGTGGTAAACTTTTACAGCAGCTAAGGGAAAAAAAAAAAAAACAAAACAAAAAAAAAACAGTACATCACTGTACATGTCCTTTCACTGATCCGCTGCCTTCAAACGCTCTTTCAAACACTTGACATGGGTTCATGTGCTTTCTACTTTCTTAAAAAAATCCCCTCTTACCCAATCAAGTGTTGAGAAATTAAAACTGGTGTGACCATGTCAGGATGGTCAAGGGCGGTTTAGAGCACTAGGAGCAGAGTGCTGGGGGTGGCGCCCTGTTTGATGCACGGCCACTAGTGTGTCCTGTGCTTCTCACACAGATTATGTAAACAAGAGCTGGACTTGAGAAACACAGGGGCAACCCCAGAACATTTTTTTTAAAATAACAACAACAAAAAAAAATAAAATAAAAAAATAAACGACATAGATACTGGTAAAGAACATTGTGAAACACCCCCACCCTCAGCCGCCCACGCCCACCTCCTTGGGCTGGGTGCTGCACGAGTCTGGAGAGCCTCTGGGCTGCACAGGGCAGAGGCCTAGGAAGGAGACACTGCTCATGGCCAGACCATTTTAAACACAACTGCCCTCCTAAATACCTGCTGCAAACACAGCACCCTGGCACTAGGGTCCAGACACAACATACACAAGAAGAAATTAAGTGGAGGCTAAAATTCAAATAAAGATGGCTTGTGTAGCATAAAAGGTCATAATGGCATTTTTCCAAATCAACAAAAAGGGCATTTTCTGAACATTGTGGACTAGGAGCCACTTAAACCCAAGTGCATGTCTTCTTTTACTTTTGGCTGCTATATTCTGCTACTGCTCCGTTGCATAACAATAGAATGGAAGTCTACACTACACTTACCACAGAGTACACCTCTATGTAGGAACAAATACTATGGGTGAAAAGTGAGCTAAAATTGCTAAAATATTTTAAAAATATACTTAAAAAATATATACAGCTTTTATTGAATGTCAGTTCCACCTTTCTCAGACTCATAACACACACACACACACACAGTCACTCACACACACACACTCTCTCTCTCTCTCTCACACACACACACTCTTCCTCTCATTTAGGGAACAGAAAAAGCTTTGAACAATACTACCAGTAAATACAGTAGTATTGGTAGTAGTAAATAACACACACAGACACACACCTATTTTCACACACATCTACAAATAGTCTGGCTAAGTATTTGGACAGGAAGTGTATGAATAAGTATGGTGCCCGTGTTAAAGATAAGCGTTACTTTTCACCAGAAAGGGTTTCATTTTGAATGTTGAATTCAGAGGAAAGCTGCATGTGACAAACTATGTCATTATTTTGTTTCTCTCTGTTCAGCCATGAACCTCGACCCTGTTGACAACAAGGAATTAAAACAGAGACAACTTACTAAAACAAATAAATAAAACACTGACTGCATTAGGCCTTACTGTTGACAAATGCAATTAGCAACACTATGCAAAACCTGCCAGTTGCTTTCATTTGCAATCTTGCCTTCACTGCCTCCGAAAGTAAAAGTGACTTAAAGAATGAAAAACAACTAAAAATATATAAACAATAATTTAAAAAAAATTAAATAAATAACATTTCCGGACCTTAGCCAAACTTTTCTCCAGCAATCACACAACTTGCTGGTACATTTCCAAGTAAAATGTCATTCAGGCCAGCTCATTAAATGGTGCCTTCCAGAATTTTAATAAGGACACTTAGAGCGGTTAGCCCCAAATATTACGGTCCAAAGTGCAGTGTATAATCTGATATGTCATGTCCTGTGTGTCCGTCTGTCTGCTCCCCCTCCACCCACACTCCCCCCATTCACAGGACGTGGCTTTGTTCAGGTCCACCTCTTCTGCATACAGTCTAGAGTCTCAACAACAACCCAGCAGCACTGCTTACACAGCCTGCCATGTTTTAGCTACAGTGCAACAAACAGGCAATATACACAAATATAAAATACATATATAATAATATAATTTTTATATGCATATTTATATTTCTCTTCATGGAGATTATGAACACAGATGATCTTGCACCAAGCCAAGAGAGGGGGGAGGGAAAAAAAATCTTTTCACAGTATCCCATGTTAAATTGTTTTAGCCCTGACAATGCAGAGGGTTAACAAAAGACTGAGGGGTCTGAGTGTCTAAACGTGGCAGTTTTTTTTGAGAGCATATCAAGATTAGCCTTTGTGTCTTGTGAAGCGCCTGGGCAGGTGTCAAGAGAATTAGCTCAAAGCCCGGTCAAAAGCAAATCTTATTTTATAAGCGCCGGCCCCACTGTGCACGCAGTGTGTTGGGAGTAGATAAGCAGTCCCACGCACTGCTTACCATATATGGGCTTAAGACCCAACAAGAAATGAATGCCCCAACACCAGCAGCATCCAGCTCCCCGTTCCCCCACAGAGCAGAAGCACCCGGCGAGAGAGAGAGATAGATAGAGAGAGAGAGAGAGAGAGAGAGAGAGAGAGAGAGAGAGAGAGAGAGAGAGACAGACAGACAGACACAGAGACAGAGAGAGAGGGGGGGTGGGTGTTGAAGAGAAGAGGCAGATGGGTGGAGGATCTCTACCTTCTCGCCCCTCTGCTCGTTGAGCAGCTCCACGCGCTGGCACAGGGTCTGGATGGGCTGCTTGAGGCGGCAGCAGCCGATGATGTCCTCCAGGTACTCCAGCATGCCCTCGTCGTGCTCCGTCTGGCCCTTGGGCTTCATCATGGCGATCTGCTCCACCTCGCCCTGTGAGGGAGAGGCAACCATGCCACACATTACATTACATTACATTGCATTGCATTTGGCAGACGCTTTTATCCAAAGCGACTTACAAAAATGAGGACATAAACAACAGAGGTGTAAAAGGACACAGAGTAGGGACACAGACAGCCACACACTAAATAAATAAATAAAATAATTAAATAAAATAAAATAAATAAATCTACATTATTTTTTTCTTCCCCCCTAGACAGAGGAGAATCTCGAATCAATGTCCTCTTATTCTTTCGATTGCTTCCTCACTGACACACACACACACACACACTCACACACACACCACAAGCAAGCTGAGGAGGACTTCCTGGCCCAAACATGAAAACTAGGGAAAGTGTCATAAAAACCACTGAGAACACTTTGTTTTAAACTTGTGCCTTATATAATCTATTCAATTTATTTTCTTAATAAAGTGCAAAAATAATATATAAAAAATAGCATTAAATCAGCATTCCAATATTTCATGAATAAAAAGCACCAACCTTAAAAAAAATATTCATATTATAATACACATAAAAAGGCTGCTTGGCCACTGATCTTAAGGGGGGGAAAAAAAGAAAAGCCTTTTACCAAATGAAATATTTTTCATTACATCCATGGAAAAAACCACAAACCACTTGCCAGTCATCCATCCCCTAACCTCCCTGTAAGTCTAAGTTATGTGTCACACTCTCGTTTTTATCTGTTCACCACAGGGTCAATGACTAAACAGCAAATTTTACTCAGAGAAACAAACTCCCTGGATCAACCATTTTATCACCACTTCATGTCAAACCAAAGAATATTTAGAATTAAAATAAATTAAAAAATAAAAACATGGCAAACTTCAGATTAAAACATCAATACATGCAATGCTGTCCATACAAAATTGAGCTAACAGAATATAACACTGTACACAACACCACAGTGAAACTGACAGCATTGGCCATTAAAGCATAACAAAACAAATAAATAAATAAAAAATAAACTAAAATGGATATAACTCTAGAGCAGATCATTAGCCCTGCATAGTAAGAGACAAGCCCCTGAGTGAAAGAACTGATCGTCTGTGCTGGGGCCTGATGGAGGCAGTCCTGCCTGCCCTTCCCAGTTTTGGCATCTTCCTAAGGGGGAGAGAGACTCACGAGAAGATCCAGTACAGTCTACACCCCCTCCACCCACACTTACCCCCCCAACACCACCAACCACAGGCCTGGGCCATGACACTCCAGGGGAAACCCCCATAGCAACACAATGCACAAAGACGAACGAGTGTGCTTCATTAAAAACAGATCAGGGACCAATTAACCTTGACCTTTGCTTTGTGCCTTGCTAATTACATCAGAAGGTGACAGCAACAGGCGAGAGTAGTCACAGAGAGAGAGAGAGAGAGAGAGAGAGAGAGAGAGAGACAGAAAGAGAGAGAGAGAGAGACAGAGACAGAAAGAGAGAGAGAGGGACACTGGGAGAGGGGGGTAGGGAGGGAGGGGGAGAGAGAGAGAGAAAGAGAGACGGGAAAATCTGACCAAGTCAGCTCGGTGGCATCCCAAACACAGGCTGCCTGGGCCAGTGGTCAGTGTGATGCGGCAGCTCACCAATCGCTGACAAGCAGCTACCAAACTGCGTCATATCATCAATTAGCACCATGAAGGGGAGAGCTGTTATGTGCAGACACTCTCACTCACACACACACAGACAGACACACACACGTGCCCCCACACACCTACTCTGCTTGCAGGAAATTCCCCTTGGACTGACACCCAGAAAACTCATACTGTGACATTGAAATGGGCCTGAATGCACAATTAGCCAGGAAAAAATCCATCCACTGAAAATGCAATATTAAAATTCTGTGTGCCACGCAAAATCATGAACTGCCTCAGTTTGAGAGAGAGAGAGAGAGAGAGAGAGAGAGAGAGAGACTCTTCATAGAAATAATGGACAAAGGAAAGACACAAATAGATGGAGATTCACTCACACACCAACACACACACCAACACACACCAGCTGATGCTTGACCCTGCCACACTGAAGCAGCACAAGTAATATTGGGGTTAGACATTTGCTTTACACACACCAATATTTACGTGCTGCTAAAGCGTGACAGGTAGTGTAGGGATGTGATGACCCTTGACCCCTGTGAGAGCTACCTGCGGATTGGCTCCTCTAGGGGCAACCTGTCCCGAGGTGTTCCGGCCGCTCTGCCCATGGAAATCTAAAGCAGCAAATAATGGTTTGCACTCGCTCAGGATGGTTGAAAACCATGATGCGCTGCTAAAGCTGCCCAAGGCCTCTGCAGGAAATCACTTCCCCTGTGCAAGGATTATGCCACAGCAACACAACAGCACTCACAGTAAATTAATTATTAATATAATACATTTAAAACTCTTTAAAATATTGTAAAAAAAAATATACACATGCAGTCAAGCTGGTAAACTGCACTCAGGTTTGGGTTTTATAACAAGCAACAGGGGGAAAGACACTTACTTACCTGTAAAATCAGAAATCTGTTGTGGTCCAGATCAATACCATGACTGCGCAGCAGTATGCCCACATCCTTAAAGGTAGCCTTTTTGCCATTGATGTGGTAAGTGGAGGAATTGTCTTTGCCAGCAGTTCTGGAAACACAGAACTTGCTGTTGGGGATAACTTCGAAGTCATCTCCTTCCTGGAGTGGAGAGGAGTGAGGGGGGAGGGGCACAAACATCAGAGCAGCTCTAACGTCCTAGAAAACTACACAAATGCTGTGCAACTTTTACTGGGCAAAATAGCACTTCTTACACACAACTTTTTTTCCCTCTCTTTTTCTCCTTTTTCATTAAAATCTATCAGCTTAGTCAAATGAACTTCTGTTTCTAATTTGAAAATGCTGTGGAAAATAATGCAAGTAAAAATCAAAGGAAAATTCAATAAAAATATAAAAAAGTAAATATTAAGATTTATATTTTCAGTTTCATGTGCAACTTGATATGTTGCATGTGTCCATGCCATGGCTGAAGGCACAACTACAAATGGACAAGAGCAAATGACCTATTTGATTAGCACTGACAGTTAAATACACCAATAGGTGTAGTTAAGAAATTATTTTTTAAAATTATATTCCCCACTAAATAAACTGGCTTCAAAAAATATATTTACATACATTCATGGCATTTACCTAATAAGAAGGCATTTTGCAGTATGACAGATTGGCGTTATGGGTTTTATGAAAAATATATTTTTAATTAAATAAATAAATAAATCCACATAAATGAAAATATTAAATCAACCAAAACTGACCCTCTATGAAAAAAAAATAAAACAGCAGAAGTCAAGTCATAATTTTCAAGGTCTGATAGCAGTTTCAGCACAGAATCAGTTTTTTTTTTTTTTTTTTTGCTGTTGCTCATTTACCAATGTAGCCATACTGGGTGCCCTGAAGCTTAAAAAATGGGCAAAAAAATAAATAAAAAAAATTCATGGTGGCAGCTTGTGCAGTCAGATTAAAAATATGTCAACAATACTGTAATTTCACTTTCTGTTGAAGATTTGGCCCGTTTAATCAGTGGTGTTCCACCAGAAGGCCATAAAGGCATCAACAACCACAAGTGCAGTTACGGTGACAGAGCACAAAAATCCAAATAAATATAAATAATTGTGCAGTTATGATTTTCAGTTAAAATACAAAACTAACCAAACTTTAACAGTCCATCTGCAGTCTACTGCTGTTGGAAAAAAAATAAAATAAAAAATAATTAAAAAACAAACAAAAACAAACAAACAAAAAAACAAACAACACAGACAGACTTGTGTCAGCCATATTTTTTTGGTAATGATTTTTACCTTGTCAATAATTTTTTGGAAGTGCACCTCCACTGTGCAGCTCTGCACATCCTTGTGCTTGTCGGAGCTATGGAGGAGCACAGAGAGCTTTTTGGACCTGATTTTTTGGGCCCTGTACCCGAACACAAAGAGCATGGAATCGATCACGTTGGATTTGCCACTGCCATTGGGACCAATGATGCAGGAAAAGCGCTGCAAAGACAGGGTGGACGGATGGGGAGGTGTATTAAAAATACAAGACAATATTTTTTAGATATCTGCAATCCTTTTAAAGCATAAGCCTTGGGTGTGCAATGATGACTGCTAAGTTTACAGGCCTTCAAAGGCTAATAAAAGCACATCTGATACTTCAGTGCACCTGTGAAAACACCACAGGTGTGCATTCTGAGTTAAATTACTTTCTTAAGAGCAGGAGAAAGTTACTTAACTTTTTTCATAAAACATAAATAATAAAAAAAATCTGGGAAAGTGTAAAATACTTGCAGTACCAAAAGCCATAAGATTACAGTATACCTCATGGTTTAACTATAGTGCTACCATTCATTAAAACATATGGCTTTAGCATTAAAAAGTCACAAAACGGAGCAGAACTGTAAAAGCACACATAATACCCAAGAAGGAAACAGCCAACACCCCTTTTTAGAAACTAAACAATCTCTTTGCATAGCTGTCTGAAAGTAGTCTCAAGTTCTCAAAACGGTCATAGTTTGCCTCATACCTTGTGAAAAGGCCCGAGAATCTGCTCGCCTGCGTACGACTTAAAATTCCTATTAACAATATGCGTTATCATGAGGCGAGGAGCGCCCGGTTCATTGGTCATTGCTGGGGGCGGGGGTGGAGGGATGCTACCGAGAATCTCCTCCAAACTTCGATCATCAACCACCACGGCAGGCTCCCCGGGAACGGCATCTAAAGCAAAAAAAAAAAGAGTTCATTTTCGAGAGGGTGCATCGCATCGGCGTGTAGGGGAGGGTGAAAAGGCAAAACCAGAAACACCCCCCTCCTCTCTTTCAGAAAGAGAAAAAACCCAAACAAAACAAAACGCCACAAATCATAAGCTGAACGCTCACGGAGGAGAAACAAAGACCAATGGACGGTCGGGAATTAAGTTGCACATACTGTCTATGATCGAAATACGTCTTAGCACAGCTCATAAAAACTTCTGGGTGTGTTGAAAAATAGTGTGCGCCTTTCAAACGCACAATCGTTGTTGCTTTAACACATAAACGCAAACGCGACTCCGTAAACTGTAACTGAATCACACGTATCCATATCAGAGCACAACGAACAGCTGGTCCACTTATTTCTTCGTGAAGAGCTTATAAACCAGCTTCTGTACAACACTGCAGCAAGTTCCAAATCGATCGAAGAGTTCAACACACACCACAAAAACACAGCAAAAATAATCTAAACTTTTTTCCACGCCAATTTGAAACACAACATGATGATTTAACAATCTTCCTCTCCTGAGCGCAAAAAAACATTAATACACCTCACCATGTCAAAAACAGTTACATCATCAAGTCCAACAAAGAAAAGTTCATGTGCAACTTGCTGGATGCACTAAAAGCTATCCATTATCTATCCAAGTCAATTTATTAGGCCAATTAGGGTGAATCAAACCCAATACACAGATGACAGAATACTGTTCATCTCTGAAATGAAACTAGACATTTATAGGTGTTTAGCTCACAACAGTTACCTAGCCAGTTAGCTTAGTCTTCTCAATACATAGCACTCTATGAATAAATGCAGCCAATCAAAATTCTGCCATCTGCACTGTCATTGTGAAAGTGACAACATCCATCGCAAGACACGAAAAACGCACAAATATTCTGGGCAAAATAGGAGAAAATACATCCTTTGTTACTTGCCATTTGAAAGAGGTGCCTCTTGACCATTGGAGTTCATTTCTTGAGGGGGTAAGTCCAACTCCTCATCCGAGTCATCCCGGGGCTGCGACCCTTTCCCCCGTGGCTTCGCCGCCGATACTTTAGTCGTTTTAGATGGCATAGTTTAAAACCTGAAGAAAAATTCACAGGGGTCAGGACATTAATCCAGTATCGTGGTGCGTTAGGCACAACTGCCGCTTGTCCATCTTCTCCTTTGAATGTCAAAATGCTACTCTCTTTACCCTCTGTCAGCCCTGCCATTCTTTCAAGATGCAGTTTAGACGTTGACCCTTCTGGAATAAACAGAGAGAGCATCTCGAACAAAACTACATGAAGTGTCTAAAAATGGAGGGAAAGGTTGGGGGGAAAAAATCTGCTGCGTCGCCACAGAATTTACTCCTTGTAATATCACAAAGCAACTGACGCTTAAATTATTCGCCCTGAAAGAATGATCACGTCGTGTCGTTTACCAGCTATCAACAATGCAAGAAAACGCAGCAAGCCACACAACGAAAAAAAACTTGTATGAGATATACGGCTGTAAAACCAAACAGGCACCAGGCCACTAATTGTGTAAAATGACTTATTACATATCCTTAAATTAAAATAAGTTGTTTTGATTTAACCGACAACGCTCGTAACCTATCAAATTTCACTCGGCGTTTGCAATCCTGACACTTAAAATTACTTTGCTGGGCCAGGCGTCACTATGCCACATTACAAAGAACCCCCACCGAAAAAAAAATGGTGACGTCTCCTGTTGTCAGTAACGAGAACAGCGCTCAAACAATATGTGACTATGCCATTTCTAAACCAGTGCTTGGGTTATATATGCTAACCATACCGTGATATGTGCACAAGCAAACGGTTAATTGGATATGTGGCAACGGCCATGTCGAAAATTATAATAAATTTTCTTCCTTGTACGAGTTTGACAACACAAGTAACCACGTTTGGTGGCAAATACGAAACACGGGGTTGGTGGAATCGCTACAGGAAGCACTGAAGTTAGCTAACTTGGCTAACAGTCGTGCGAATCATTTGTTGTTGCCAAGGCTCATTCGACCACTAACTAGGTATCCACGCTGGTAAAGGAGCGATTAATGACACTGCAGCTTAGGGCAAACTGGTAGTCTTTCCAGAATAACTTTACTTTCTTGTAGAAGTCGAAATGGCGTGAGAACTAGTCCTCGATTATTAAACTAACGTTTAGTTGCAACGTTATTAACCAAACCTGCCATTACGCGGGGTAAAATTAGAGAAGTGTTAGTTGAAGTTAACTACGCTTGCACATGCAGAGGTGCGGCTGAACTCCCTCCTCATAACATGCCAACCACTTACGATTGCTAAATTATAGACCAGTCAACAAAAACAGCGCAATGAAAGTTAGTTTCCATAAAGATTGATCGTACAAATGATCGAAAGATTGGTCACATAGACATACATGGATGTCGCTATAGACAGGTTTACCAACACAATACTACAGGCGAACCGTGGAAGTTCAATGTTAAACCAAACTGTAAAATATAAGAACGTAAAGGTTATTCTTCGAGCGAGCAAAGTTAGCAAGCGCGGGCGTAACAGTGAGTGGGTTTTGAATACAAAACCCCTCACCCAATCCATTACTAAATTACCCCGTTACTGACATCTGCATGTCTGTTTGCTTTAACCATAATCGTACCAAGCTATGTACCATAACGTATTCGTAGGGCAATCGTTTAACGGTTTGACAACTTAGCAAGACAGCCATTTTAAAGGCATGACAATAAGAAATAGTTTGTAGATAACATTAGATGGCATTGTGTGCTTTTGACGAAATATTTTTTGCAGTTCACTAAAATCACCCTAACTTTGTTTGCACCAGATATTCTGGTGTTAAAGACAACTCGAAGACTTCATATGTTAATTAACATTGAAAGCCAGAGTTTATAACAGTTACACTGGTCAGTCTAACAAACCCTACTAAGAATGCTTGCTCGTTAATCTCAAAATAGCTGTTCATACCAAGTTTGTCCTAGCTACTTCCACAGCTACTTCAACAGGTAAAGTTAACGTGAGCTGTTTACTTGACTCCAGCAATGCCTACAAGTAAGTAAAGATTCGTAATTGAAGTCAGCTCTGATCTTACTTGGTTTGGCGGAAATACGGCTTCTCCATGTTAATATTAGCTGCCACTAAGATTAGATACGAATACAAAGTCAGTGACAGCCCTGAAACCAAACCATACAGTAACGTTGGAGCTGGTCGTTAGAATTCAAAATCAAGGCAAGAGAAAAATTGGCGGGTTAAACCCATCTCTTACAGCACAGCGAAACTGCCATGGTTGCCATCTCGTGTTTGTAACTAAGTAGTTCATCAAAAATCCTAAGATGAATACAAAAACATACCAACACTATACCCTTAGTTCACATAAGTAGCTAGCATGCAACCATTAGCCAGCCAGCGTTAAGTCATTGGTTAGCACACGGCAGCTAACATTGGCTCATTTAACGTTACCGAGTAAACTCAGAAGACAGACAGCTAGCTAACGTTAGCCCATTAGAATCATTGTTTACCTTTTATCCTCGCATGAAAGGTCCTTATATTTCTGATAATATCCAGAGCACGCACTTAGAATTCAACGTCTATTGTGAACCTATCAACAAAAACGGAGAACATACAAAAATAAAGCAGTGTTCTTTGAACAACTTCCCGCAACTTTAGGCAGCCCACTATGAAGAAATTCGCACTTGAAAATGGCGCCTAAATGCGCCCGTCGAACCAAAATTCGTTACAAACCCGCGCATAGCATCATGGGAGTTTAGTTGCAAAATCGAAAAATGTAATGCTATCAATGCAAAATCTAACTAAATGCTGCTTTTAGGTTTAATTTTGTGTATGTGTTCATTTTAATGTGAATATCAGGTTATATTACTTAAATATATTGTAGAGAGTTGTTTCAGAATAACAAATGAAAGACACACCCCCTAGACTTTGAATGAAGAAGCTTGGGGAAATCCTCCAATGGCTATGTAGGACCGTTGCCTGGAAACAGCACTTGCGCGTACAACTTGGAACAACTCAGCAACACTGGGAGTGACGTCAAGGGGAAGCCAGACGTCTTGGTCGTCGGTTCATATTAGTCAAGGTAGTTGTTGATTGAATAAAAATTCCCCATGAGGCTGGCACACTATTTTAATTGACCAGTACTGAATTTAACTGTTGTAACACTGATTTGCAGAAATTGTGCATTTTTTGGCACTGGTACTTGTTAACCACATATTTGTCTCAGGATGTCGCGAGTTAGCCTAACTTACCGTTAGGTTTGCTATCATAGCCTAGCGTCCCTTTGCTAACGTAAGTTAGCTGGGTATCATTAGCGAGTTAGGTAGACGTCAGTGCTGTTTGTCACTATGCAGAATTTGTTGTGGTGAGCCCTTTTGGTATTTTATAAGACCATAGTCATATTATGTATGCTAGTGTGGAATAATCTAGTTAGGGTCCGCATGTGGAGTTTGAAATAGTTGCTTAACATCCAGGTAACGTTAACGGTTGCAATTTTGGTCAAGCTGAAAACTTATGCTTCCATGTTGTGATGGCTTATGAGTTAGTTGGGCTGTTTGATTTGATTCTTGTTAAACCCAGCTAGCTTAGATATGTTAGCAACCACGTATGGAGCTATTGGCGTCAGTTGAAGGGCTTTACTTTACGTATGAACACCAACCAGTTTTCTACATAGAGGGAGATTTTTAATGCAAGGTATACTCGTCATTTTATGTTTGACAGTCACTGTGCGGGTTCGAACCTGAAATAAATACAGCGATAATGTTACTTCAATGTTGATGCATTTATCACCCAGGTTACAGAGAGTTATCAGTGCCAGGCGGTGAGCTTAAGGAGACGTTTAGTAAGATGTTCTGTGTACTTGTATTGCATTGAACATGTTTTTATTTTTGACTGGTAAGTTTTATCGCAGACATGTTTTATAAGGCATAGACTTGTTAGCTAATCGGTAGTGATCAACGTTAGCTTTGCGGCTACCACCACCTCCTTCATACCAGGAGTGTCAAGTACAAACACGTTGCCTTAGTAACGATTTTGACTTTTTAACCTGGCTCAATTGGCTGGTTAATGTTACTGATATTACAGTACAGTAACAAACAAAGAACCATTGTATGTGCGAGCTGCACAACCAGCGTCATCTTGATGGTTTAGTATACTTGAATGAGGGGCACAATGCTGAAGCACAATTAGAAAGTCTCAGACCTGCTGCGTCCTGAAAGATGTTAACACATGACGGGAAAATATAGTGTGGCCTAGTTTTTCCACTGGATTATGTAGTTTGCGAATAGTACTCAATGCAAAATGGTAGCATCTAAACATTTCAACGCCAGTGTTGAGCAATGGCGCTTCTTGTTTACTTTATAGACATATAAGCTGCTAAACACCTGAAATTCATTAAAAAGCAGTTTAGTATGATAAGCTTTTTTTCATAAAGCAGTTTCATTTGGTATGATATATATATATATTGATATATATATTACAGCTGGATTGTCGGACAGTAGAAATCAGAAGAACATCTGCATGTGAAGCTTTTCACAATGAGGTTGAAAACATCTCTTCTAAAGGAGCCCAAACATATCCTTTTCAAGCTAAGAACTTTACATCTTGTCAGACTCATCCTTGACCCTGAATGATGTATCCAAATCCTAAAGGGAAGTAGGTATTTCACACTAAAGTGCATACTAAACTGTATACTGCTGTGGAAAGGCTACATTAATCACATCTATAGGACAATAATAATATAGAATTTTGTGTAGCCAGATCTTGTCTGTATTTGTGTGCATTTGTATGATGGGGTCAAAGCATTTTAACTAGTAGATTTTTATCGGGGTCTCCCTGTTGCCAACACAGAAACATTGTCAGATATGCACTACTGCATTACTTTCAGCAACCAGACTTCTGCCAGTGACCATAAAACTGCTTAAGTGGCTTAAATAAATAAAAACATTTTCAGTGTCAGTTAAGATCGTTAACAGCAGCACACACAGAGAGCTGGTCAGCTGTGTGGGGTGGACCACGGCAGATGAGCTGTACTCGTGCAGTGAAGACCACCAGATCCTGAGATGGAACCTGTTGAACAATGAGACCAATGTAGTGGTGAACATGCAAGAGGACATCTATCCCATTGACCTGCACTGGTTTCCCAAGAGCAGCGGTGGGAAGAAGCAGGCCTTGGCTGAGATATTTGTTCTTACCAGCACAGATGGTAATTTTTTTCGAGTTGTCTTTGGTAAATTGCACCTTTCACATTTCAAGAGGCTACTCAGTACATCAGTGATAACGAAAAAAGTCAAAAAGATGTAATTGGTTAACTCTTCTTGAACTTACAGACCTGGGTTGTTTACGGTGTGTTTGCTTGTCATCCCTTAATGTATGAACTGTTCTCACATTCTGTGATTATTGTAAGGCAGCGCTGATGATGCTGTAATGATGCCCAGTGATGTATTTAGATTTAGAGAAATGAAGAAAGAGAAAATGATGCTACAGACAGTGTTGTCTGTTGTCTGTCTCTTGCACAAGCGTAACCCCCTGCGTTACTGCCTGGCTGGGTTAGTGCTGTGCTGGCATGCATACTGTCTTTGTTTCCAGTCTAAAAAAACCAAGGTGCACAAAGACCCTAAAAGACTATGTTTTTTGTGTACACACAGAAGGGACAGCTACTGTACTAAGGAGAGATTTGGGCAATGTGACAAAAACTGTATTGGATTCAGTTAGCATTGTGTATCATACCAGACTGCTATCATTTTTTGGCGTGGTCTTATATTGCAGTGATTTAGGCAGACTTTACATTGAGCTAAGGGATCATCATATTTAGTTGTCTCATCCTGTGTTGTTGCCATTATGTGCAATCACCAGCAATACATGTTTGTACTGGATTTCTTGCCTGTGAAAACCTAGGATGTAACTTTCAGTGAGGCAGAAAGGATCAACTCTCAAAAAGGATCAATGTAAACATTATTTTTGCTTATTAGATCAAAGTAATTTTAGCAAAGTATCCACATGTAATTTGGAGAGACAAGGCATCCCTGTCTCCACCATGTGTTAAAATGTGAAATTCTCAAATGCATTGTGTCACCTCAGACTAAACTAGGTATAGATATAAAAAAAGAAACTAATTGGGTATAGCAGTGAATTACACCCATACGTTCAGATTGATTGATTGAGTTCAGATGATGATCTCTCTCTCTCTCTCTCTCTCTCTGTGTGTGTGTGTGTGTGTGTGTGTGTGTGTGTGTGTATGTGTGTGTGTGTGTGTGTGTGTGTGTGTGTGTGTGTGTGTGTGTGTGTGTGTGTGTGTAACGTCCCTCCCCACTGACCCGCCTGACTCTCACACGCTCATCAGATGCAAACACGCAGTGGAGACTCTGGGCCACAGCAGGCTACGTGTGCTCACCACAGTAATGCCAGTGTAGAGTTGCATAAACACACCCACAAACTAAAGCAGCAATTTGGTCTGGCATTAGCCCACGGTGATGAACACCCTGTTCAGTCTGTGAACTCGCGCTCAGCTCTCTGAGACCAGTAGTAGTCCATCACCTAAATAAATGGCTACTCTCATTGCGTACGCACAGATACTATGCACCCTTAACCGCCCTGTGTTTTACAGGGCAGCTTGTTTCTGTTTGCTTGATGTCATTATCCTCAATTTAGGAAGGTCGAGGAAAAAAAAAGGTTTTTCTATTGTGATATGTCCTTCAGGTCTGGATGGCTCTCACAAGAACAATCTATAATTATTGTCAGTGTCGTAAAGGTTTGTGGATTGTGTCTTCATGCAGGAGAAGCTGTGGAAAACTGAGATCTTAGACCTCAACCACCCTTTTCCCTCCCTCTCTTTCACTTACACGCACACACACACACACACACACACACACACACACACAAGCACGCATACACACACATGCACACACGCATACACACACACACGCGCGCACATAAATACACACACGCACGCACATACATACACACGCACGCATACACATACACATACACATACACATTCTCACACACACACGCATATACACGCATACACACACACGCATACACACACACACACACACATACACACCCTGTCTATCGCTCTTACACACACACACACACACACACCCTGTCTTTCTGTCTTACACACACACAAACATCCTGTCTCTCTCTCTCTCTCTCTTACGCACACACACACACACGCACGCACGCACACACACACACACACACACACACACACACACTCCGTGTCTCTTTCTCTTACACACATACACACAGCCTGTCTCTTTCTCTTACACACATACACTACTCCCCACCCCCTCTGGTTTGAAATGTCAAATTTTTGCTTTATGCGCTCTAGCCCATGCTTGATGAAACCACATATGTGTAACACTGGTGGGTGGGGTAAAAATCATACAGTAACTTCTGTGGCTTTGTGTAACCTCACTCACCATGTGGGCCCCACGGGCGCATCATGTACAGATATGTGTCGAGTCTCAGGTCACCGCAGAAAGCACTAAAAGCTGCAGCATCTCTCTCTCTCTTTCACTCTCTCTCTTTCTCTTTTTCTCTCTCTCTCTCCCCAAAATGTTGTGGTGGCCTAGTACTCCGTTGTATTACCAGATCGCCTTCAGACATTGCGTTTTATGGCTGCAGGCTTACTACCTGTTTTTTAGCGGGCTGGCGACATGCGCTTTGTTTGGAGATCCAAATATAGACTGGGGAGAGCGCGGCTGCTCTGCTGATTTGCAGTTTTAGGCAACCAGAAATTACATAGAACATTCTGATTTTTTTTAATATGCAACGCCACAAAGTATATGTTTGGCTTGTGTCTTTGATAACTGTCTCCATGCCTAATCGCTCTTTGTCGCTGGCATATAGGAAACTGGTTTAATCCCTTCTGCACGCAGACTTTGTAGTCAGTCATTCGCTTCGGGACAAGAAGGAGGGTTACCAGCCGGGACATGGCAATAAAGACACGGCCTGTGGTCGTCGAAGCTTCGCAATAATCCTTAACCACTCGGCTAGTTCGCTTTGTACATGGCTGCTCGTGTCTGCTTTGCCACGGCTTACAGTTCAAATAGGCAGTCGCATTGGACCGACTTAAGTGCCTTACATGCTGCCGTTAGTATACCAGACATACAAAACTATTTTTAGAGCTAATTTCATCGCTGAGTAATTTTGGTTGTTTGTTTAGCCCGGTACACTGCAGATCTCTCCAGGTTGCACGTATCATCAGTGTGGTGGCAGCTCCAAATCCGAATACAGAGAGGGGGGGTTATTACTGATGTATTACCTTGGAGTGATGTCACCATGCAAATATACTTTAATTCGGGGGTGTCTGTGGCAAGGCCCCTCAAATAACACAACGAGCAGTGTTCCTGGGCCGGAGGAGAGGACTAGGAAACCGCCCCCTTCATTGAGCTTAACTGACCCCAAGCTTTTAATGAGGGCTCTGTAAAGTTGCAGGAGATTTGGTGAGAAATGACATGTGCTCCCAGGTGCTGTGTTTTCCATCGACAGTCATAACGGTTTTCCTTTTTCTCCCCAGGTAAAAATGGTCTCTTGCGAGAACATATTTGTAAGCAAATACGGAAAAAGTGTATGTTACGTCGTGTCATGTCAACATACGTTTAGTCATAAATGTGCTGTGCACTTACACCTATATGTAAGACTGTGTTCAACTTAATTTTTTATGTTTGTTTTTATTCATTAAAAAGCAAACTTTACTTCTGGAGTTGGATAACCGAGACTCTGTTCATGAGCTTTTTTCCCCCCCAGAATGCATAAACTCCCTCTGTATGTGCCGTTCTCTTTTCTTCATACCTGTTTGTAGGCAAATTCCACCTGGTGTCGAAGACTGGCCGCATGGAGAAGAGTGTGGAGGCTCATCGGGGAGCCGTACTGGCTGGCCGCTGGAACTGTGACGGCACTGCCCTCATCACAGGTTGGGCCTGCTCAAACACAGCACACTGGAAGTATGACGGGACACAATAAAGTGCAGTGGTGTCTTTTTTTTTTACATAGTAATACTGTAGGTGTACTGCATATATGGATGTGTATGCAGCACGGTAGTGGAGTAGTTTAGGAGCTACATTTTATCGTCCTGGGTATGATTTTCAAATATTGTCTGGATATAGATATGTCCTTTTTTCCTTACTTTTGTACATCCACATAGATTAAAAACAAGTGCATAAAACAGTGTGTCAACTGCAAAATTATTTTTTATATTTGAAAAGATTACAAAGTTGTTTTATTGAGTAACTTAATTGAGCATGAAGAAACCTTTCATATATCCCACACAGCTCAGCTGGTCCTTAAAAAGTTTGGCTTTTTTCCCCCAAAATATTTGGCAAAGTCATACTCTGAAAGAGTTTCTTTGATTGTCATGGTGTGTTCTGTCTCAGCCCTCAGGACAGCAGAGTGCATAACTGGACTGGCTAATTGTGTATTTGCTGGGTGTATTTCTGTGCCCCACACACTAGCGCATACTACTGAAATGGCCGAAAATAATACCAAAAGTAATTGCCTTATGACAACAAACCAAAAGTGGTAAATTGCTACACAGTGTTGCCTAAAGCGTGTGATTCCTAACTGCTTTAGTGGTGGTGTAATTGGGGCTTCGCAGAAAATACGATGTCCCGCTTTATAGTATGTCATTGACTAAAGCCTTTTTAAGATGCAGAACACTGGTTAGGCAGTTTTGACCGAGCTCTTTATGACCTCTTTGTTTTTTACCTCCAGCTGGCGAGGATGGTCAGATTAAGATCTGGTCCAAGAGCGGGATGCTGAGGTCAACGCTAGCCCAGCAAGGTAAGACATGGTGGAGGAAAATAAAGGGGGGGTGGGGGGGGTGGAGGTGGTGGTTTCTAGAATCTAGAATCTCACTATCCATAGTTTAAATATGAAAAAAAGCTACATCCCCTGAGATGACCCATGGTCTGCGTCTAAGCACAGGATGTCCTGAACCTTAGGGTTTCATGCTTTCGTTTTAACTGTACACACACACACAATTCAAATGGGGTCAGGTGTTTAATATGCAGTGTAGCAAGATTTGTGTCACTCAGCTATTGTGCTGTTTTATTGTCATTGACAGAAGTCTGGCTGCTGAAAGTAATCATGCTAGTGCAGAACTGAAAACATTTCTGAGCTGGCAAGAAAGCCCAGCAAAGGCCAACTGGAGAAAATGCTGTCATGGTTTTGTTTAACACTTATTCAGATCTGAGCAACACAGCCATGTTAAAATGCAAGCTGTGTTGGAGAGAAAATGTCATCTTCAAGGTTGTGAAATGGCATGGCTGTTAAAGAGGTTAGAATACCACACTGAACGTATTTATTTTAAATTTATAAAGCGGGCATATTATGACAGTGCTTCCACACAGTAGAGTGTGCTCGTTGGGAAGTCAGTTTTAACTGTGGTTTTACGAGACGGGAGTTCAAACCCACAAATAGACACGTGAGGAACTTCGTGAGAGAGGCTGCGAGAGAGAGGCTAAAGGGAAAGACCAAGGAGTAAGCGCAGGAGATGAGAAAAAGGCTGTTCATTTTGTAAACATGAACGCAACACACAGCAGCCAATTATGCTGTCACACTGAAACCTCAATGCTCACTTAGGCTTCTGGTGCCTTTGAGTGCACCTTACTGGTGGAGGAGAGAGCCGACCTGGCAGTCTTAGGCTGCAATTTTTGCCCATAATACAACTATATTTGTATATCCCATGATATAGTTTTTCCCCTCACTGCGTGCGTATGAGCCCATTGCCATTCTCTTTAAGTGTTTGTGTGTGTGTGTGTCTGTGTGTGTGTGTGTGTGCACGTGCTTGTGTGTGCGTGTAGGTTTGTGTGTTTGCCTTGGTTTACTTTGCAAGCCAGCCAGCTCGAGCACCTTGCATCATGTTTTCGTTTCATTTAATAAGAAAAATGTTTTCGCCGTACTTTTGTGACAGCTTCCCCGCTCACGTTCCCAAAACTGCAGTTAAAATCTAATGAACATTAAATAAATCTGTGCGAGTATATATCAGAGTGCTTTTGCAAAGAGGACATCATTTAAAACCACTGAAAGACAGTGCCCTTCTGAACCCCACCACTGTGTGTCAGAGCCATTTAGAAATGCCCCTTTTCTCCAGAATTTACCCCCCGCTGGCACAGCGACAGTGTTTAGGGTGGGGTGGGTTGGGGTGTTGGGGGAGGAGGAGGGGTAGCGGGAGGGGGGGACGACAGACCGCTGGGGCATAATGCCGGACCCTGTCGCCAGATGATTCAGCGCTGCCAGTTCCATTGCATGAAGCGCACCATAAAGTCCCAAAGGTTTATTGGAGCTGAGTTTTATTAAAAGCCATAAAAACAGATTTCCAGTGATACAACCCCCTGCCCCCCCCCCCCCAACACACACACACACACACACAATCCCCCCCTCTCCGCTCGGCGATCGCATGGCACACGGTTCACTTATTAATTGTTTCATTGTGGTGTTGAAATGTGAAATGCGCCATCCTGCAGCCAGTGCCGCAGAGGCCTGTCGAGGGCCCATCGCGAGCTCATAGAGAAACACTGACTCAACAGCCAATTAGCGCCAATGACAAAAACGGGCCCTCCAATACGTCGCTTATGGAATAAAAAATGAGGTCAGATTTTTTGTTTTTTTTATATTGACCACATTGGATCTCGAGAGTTAGTGGGTCGTGACCTCAGCATGTGTGTTTCTGGCACGCTGGTGATTGTTCATTTACATTCGCATTTCATTCACACATGTTTGTTTGTGTTGCCTAATCTGCGAGATGCAGTTTTTTTTACCCCTGATTTGCTTACAATGCAAAACAGGAGAGCTTAGAAAGGTCAAGTTTGTGTAAAGCCAGATGAGTGGAGATATGTGTTGACATGAGTGAGTAGGTCGTTTAGAAGGAGCGTGTTATGGCACCTGCTCTCGTGCGCTCCGCATGCCTCTCCGCCGCTGGGATTGTTGTTTGGGTTTACACATACCTCCAGGCAGCGCTCTACTGCTGCCTTCTCTGTGCTAATCACACCTCATTTACACACACACACACACACACACACACACAACACACACACACAACACACTAAGACATGTGTGTGCACACATACACATATACACACATTATAATATACACTGACACATATTCATTCAAATACACATGAATACCTGCACACAAAGACTCTGAGACACAGGCACGCAGTCATATAGACACACACACACACACACACACACACACTCGCTGCCTCTCTGCCCCCAGCCACGGCAGGTTATCCAGGCAGAAAGCCCTGTGTGGTGGTGAGGGTGGTGGTGGTGGTGGTGGTGGCAGGCCCAGAGGCGGGGCTGTGCGCTGGGCTGCCCCCCCATAGAGCGGCGGGGGGCTCAGGTGACTCCAGCCGGCCTCCTCGGCCAGAGCGCAGCGCAGATGCAATCTGATGACACCGCCCGCCGCCTTTGTCCCCACCTCTTGTCCTCCCAGGGCTTTTCGGTAACACAAGATGTCAACCAGTGTAAATGAGTGTGAGAATGTTTAGTAGCGTGTAGCTGTGTGTGTGTGTGTGTGTGTGTGTGTGTGTGTGTGTGTGTGTGTGTGTGTGTGTGTGTGTGTGTGTGTGTGTGTGTGTGTGTCAACCATTGTAAATGAGTGTGAGAATGTTAAGTAGCATGTTGCTATGGCTGTGTGTGTGTGTGTCTATATATGTGTGTTTTAAGTGTGTGTTTGTGACTCATGTCTCATGCATGCATGAGTATCTGTGTGTGTATGAATGTCAGTGTAGAAGAATATGAGTGTATGTGTGTGTAGATGGATTGTGGATTGCACATTTTGGCCTTGTTTGTGTATTTGTTTGTGTATGTGTGTGTGTGTGTGTGTGTGTATTTGTTTTTTTTTTTTACCCAGTTTTTTTCATCTGCAAGTTTGACCTTTATACTGTATATGTATTCAAATACAAATGTGGGTGCTATTAGTAAAGATTAAGCAACACAAATGCATCTTGCTTAAATTATATAGTTTTATAAATGAAACCCTCACAACACAACACATAATCACATCAGTCACCAAATCTTTTCTGTTACTGTGTAATACATATTTGTAACAGCTGCTCACAGAAGTGTTATAAATAAGTTACTTGTGTTTGCCAGCTTGCTTAGGTCTTTATTCTAAGCGCCTCACTCCTTCTCTCTCTTTCACTTTCTCAAATTCAAATGGAAAGGAGCTTTATTGGCATGACAATGAATTAGTGTTGGCCAAAGCCAATACCTCAATTATCCAGGGTTACAGAGTAAACTTAAACAACCCTAAAAGTACTCATAAAAATTAATTTTAAAAATGAAATGATATAAGATCAGATTAAAAGAATCTGTTAACATTTTTCTTTCTCTCTCTCTCTCTCTCTTTCTTTGTCTGCACCCCTGTCTGTCTGTCTGTCTGTCCCTCGCTTGTTCTCTCGGTCTCTCTTTGTCTGTATCCCCTCTCTCTCTGTCTCTCTGTCTGTCTTTGTGTGTGTGTGTATCAGGCTCTCCGGTGTACTCGGTGGCCTGGGCCCCAGACTCTGACAGGATCCTGTACACGTCAGGCAAGCAGCTCATCATCAAGCCGCTGCAGCCCAGCTCCAAAGTGCTGCAGGTACTACTGCTAATAGCACTACCACTACTACCACTACCCCCCCAGCCCCAGCCCCAGCCTCCTCTTGGTCTTCTACCTCCTCTCCTCTCCTCTCCTCTCCTCTCCTCTCCTCTCCTCTCCTCTCCACCCCGCTCCAGCTCCAGCTCTGCTCTGGCCCCTACTCCTACTCGCCACGTGGCCGGGCACAGCACCAGGCAACGCAGGAAGGCCCGAGGCCCTCAGGCCGCTCACCGAACATCCGCATCACACCTCGCCTTACTTTGGCCACTTCCTCCTCTCTTTCTCTCTCTCTCTCTCTCTCTCTCTCTCTCTCTCCCCCTCTCTCCTGCATGTGTGTGTGTGTGCGCGTGCTCTTCTCTTCAGTACAAATATCCACGACCTCACACCATGTCAGTCTCTCTAGATGATAGAGCTCAATGATGGAGCTGCACAGATGAGTCCAAGTCATTTCTTTTTTAAATTGCATTTACAGAGTCTCTCCATTTGGATGCTAAAATTTATTGAAAGATGGAAAGGTTTTTGGTGTGTGTGTGCATGCATGCATGTGGGTGTGTGATTGTTTGAGTCTGTGTATTAGTGACTGTGTGTGTGTGTGTGTGTGTGTGTGTGTGTGTGTGTGTGTGTGTGTGTGTGTGTGTGTGTGCGTGCGTGCGTGCGTGCGCACGCATTTGTGTGCGTGTGTGCGCGCCTGTGTGCGTGTGCATGTGTGTGTGAGCGCCCACAGTCCTGCTGGGAGGCTTCACACAGGGGTGAATAATCTCCCCTTCTGGCCGTGTGTGTGTATTTATTGTTCTGGTGGGTACTCTGTTGCGCTGGGGACCTTAGGTAAACACCATAATGGCTTAGCCAGGTCTCCCCCACACACCCTTTCCTCCCCTGCCTGACCTGTGCTCTCTCACTACCCTCCCTCCTTTCCCCCAAAACACGGTGTGTGTGTGTGTGTGTTAGGGTGGATGGTTGTGCATGTGTGTAAGTCAGCTTGTGTGTGTGTGTGTGTGTGTGTGTGTGTGTGTGTGTTAGGGTGGATGGGTGTGTAAGTCAGCTTGCGTGTGTGTGTGTGTGTTAGTGTCTGCATGTGTGCACTCTCAGTGATGCCAATCTATCACTGTCTGAGCAGAAATCAGCTTAGCTATCTGTCATCACTGAGTGTACGTCATGCACTGATTTTCACTCTATACATCCATGTGTGTGTGTGTGTGTGCTAGGGTGGGTGTGCATGTGTGCAAGTTGGCTTGTGTGAGTGTGTGTGTGTGTTAGTGTCTGCATGTGTTCACTCAGTGATGCCAATCTATCACTGTCTGAGCAGAAATCAGTTTAGCTATCTGTCATCTGGTGTGTGCATGTTATCCACTGATTTTCACTCTAGAATTTTTTCACTCTATACATTTTAATTCAGTGTGTGTGTGTGTGTGTGTGTGTGTGTGTGTGTGTGTGTGTGTGTGTGTGTGTGTGTGTGTGTGTGTGTGTGTGTGTGTGTGTGTGTGTGTGTGTGTGTGCGTGTGTGTATCAGTGGAGTGGCTTAGCCCTCAGGTCAAGCGCAGAGAATGAATGTAAGCCTAATGGAGGGCCGTTGTGGATTATTAGGGCCTTGTTTTTAATAGGTGGGGGGGTTTGTTAGGGGGTGGGGGGGTGGTACGTGTGTAAGGGCAACCTCATCCCCCCAGGCGACCTGTGAACACGTTCCCATGTTTTCAATTAGGGCAAGTGCAAGCAATTACCGTAACAGAAAGCAGTCAGGGGATCTGTCAGCCGGGATCTGTTAACGTGCGCCTCGCAAGGCCACACGCTTAACCCCTCACCACCCTACATACACACACTCACTCACTCTCTCGCGCACACACACACTCACACATGCACACACTCACACACTTTCTCTTCTTTCTCTCTTTCTTTCTGTCTTTCTCACTGTCTATGTCTGTCTCTCCATCTCACTCTTTATGTCTCTGTCTCCTCCCTTCATGTCACCTCAAGCTTGTCTCTGAACTTAAACACACTGTTGACCTTTCTTTGTTTTACACCTCAACTTACTTTCTTTTCTTTTCTTCTCTTCTCTTCTCTTCTCTTTCTTTCTTTCTTTGATCAGCACAGGTCTTTCTTACTTTTGACTGTCAATATCTCCTCTCAAAATCTTGTATGAAATAACACACCGTTTTATGTTATGTTGTATAGGCAAAAGGGACACGTTTGTACTCTTTATGGAGCGGGTTAAGTTTAGAATATTGGTGTCACCCTGTCATAACTGAACTGTGGGTGAACTCCACCATATTTAGTCCTCCAATCAAGACTGACAATTGTATATTGCCATAGCATGGATGTGATTTCATAAGTGTCCTGCAGGTCAGGTTAAGGTATCCCTAAGTTCAAGCCTTAGTTTGTGCCATGTCTTCAGTTATGTTTTTAAAAGTTAGTTGTTCTTCTCTCCACCAGGACCCATGCAGGTGGTGCACTATCTAGCTAGATAGCATGGGAGACTACACATTTATACTTTGATGTTGGATTTTTTCCTTTGTCTCCTGGTCCTTGAGGCAATCATAATTTCAAGCGCATGTGTCAGTGTCGTGAGACTGTAGGCAACTTTGGGAGTTATTACATATGTGGGCTTCACTAAAAAAATTATATTGGACCCAGTTTATTTTGCTGGACTAATAGACACTTTCATTATTTCTCATTATGGTTTCGGTTGTTGGACGTTCATTAAAGTGGTTTTTGTTATGGGAATATGATGCCATAACTCAGAATGGCCAGTCCTCAAAGCTATAATGAACTAAGCAGGAGTCCAGTTGTGTTATGAATTAGGGTTAAGATGGGTTGCGTAAATTGGGAGCCTGTGTGAACCGTAGTTTTAGAATGCATGTACGTTCAAGCAAGTTCTATTATAGATTCAAAACCTGCTTTGTACAACTGATGTGTGATCATAAAAGGAACCATCAGTACAAAGCAAACACATGAGACTGAAATCAAGTCAGACAGGCAGACTAAGAACCGTGTGTTGTGTGTTGTGTGTTGTATGTTGTATGTTGTGTGTGTTGTGTGCATATGTGTGTTAGGCCCATGTGACATGTAATGTGTTCTTTTCTCTTGTCTCTAGTGGAAGGCCCATGATGGCATCATCCTGAGGGTGGACTGGAACTCTGTGAATGACCTGATATTGTCCGGAGCAGAGGACTGCAGGTACAAGGTAAGACTTAAGCCATCATATATCTTATATATGTGTGTGTGTGTGTGTGTGTGTGTGTGCACGCGCACGCTCATGGGAACACTAACACATGTGAGTGTGATTGTGTATGTCTGTCTGTGTTTGTGTGTAGGACAATTTGCACTGTCTGTGTCATGGCAATGCCAGCCGTCCGATAAAATGCCCGCGCTCTAAACCACAATAACAGGGAGCTCATTCACTCAGGATCACTTGTGGTCGCGCGCACGCTGGGATGATGGTGCTGGAGCAGGGGCCGTGCAGTAATGAAGCGGGCCATTTCCCCAAGCAGCTCGGGTGTGCACTTCACCTCGTGAAGTTGTTATTTTAACTCCATGTTGCTCCTCGGAGTTTATTAAGCGAAGGTTATTAAGATATTCTGAACAGGAGACATTTTCTTTGGAATAGATGCAGTTGCTTACAGCGAGCTTACGACATATGTCAGATCGATATAATTTCTCGCCGTGTGTTTTTCTTGAGTCATTGTGTAACATCTCGCATAGGCTATCTGATCCAGCTGATGATGAGAGGTGCTGTTGTTGCAGGCCTTAGAAATAAGGAGACCTTTCCAAAAATTATCTTCAGGCTAAAGGTCTAAGCATACAATCCTTTATTTCTACAACCTATTTCCATAACCCTTGGCAGACAACCATTATTTTTTTATTAAGAGAAAAAGAAAATCAAGATCACAATACATTATCCAGCTCAGGCATCCAACAATTTCAACAGCATTAAGTCGACCAAAGGCCACAGTATAACTCTACACACACAGGCTGTTCAGGGAGCTGAACTCATTTAACTCAACTCCCAACTCCTAAAACTGAACTCCTTAAAGTTCAATTCAATTTGTTAGAAATCTTCTGCAATGTTCTCACACTGTCTCTGGGATAATAAAGCAACAAACTCTAGTTTAAAACTTTTCCATAAGGCTTGCTTTACCTCTGGAAGCATACTGGATACTGTGCATGTTCCCAGACCGTAGCTATAGGCTATGATTTGTTGGGAGCTTTCAAAAGCAAAGAACTGCAAGCCTCTTGGCTACACAGAACCCCAATGTCGGTTTGAGACACAGGGAAACCCAGTAGGCCTAGGGTCTGTGACACTGCACGCATATCGTCATGTGTGCAGAATATACCGTGGCCCTAAGACACTCTGAGTAAAGCACATGTGTGTTGTGTTGTGTTGTGTTGTGTGTGTAGGTGTGGGACAGCTATGGTCGCCTGCTCTACATGTCCGCCCCCCATGACTACCCCATTACCTCCGTGGCCTGGGCCCCTGACGGAGAGGTGTTCGCCGTGGGCTCCTTCAACACCCTCAGGCTCTGCGACAAGACTGGGGTAAGCCGGCAGTGACGCCTAAAGCAGATACAACTAGGCTACTACTAGGCCTATCACTGAATACAGGTTGGATTTGGTATGACAATGGCAGTGTCAAACTGGACAGGGCAGATTTTACAACAAAGTTTTCAGGTCATAGGTACTTAATGAGATAAAGTACACACCACACTTAGCATTTTCTTCTTAATGTTTTCATAAACAAATTCGAAGTCCATCGAAGTCATGCATGTAAGCTATGGCTATGTCATGTATGTAGCTGGACTATGAAATGGCAGTTTAATTTAAACTGCAGCAGCAGGTAGCAACAACAACAGAAACACAGTTGCCTAGCATGCTTGCAAGCCAGCAAAAGTTGTCATGGCTTTCTGGCAGACTAGGCAGGGGAGTTGCATCTATAACTTCCTCCACGCATTTGGTCTTTGAAAAACAGAAGTGGTGTATGATTTTGTGGGTGTTTCAAACACTCGTACACATTTGAATGCTAGGTGTGTCCACATGAACTAAGCACTGTCTGATCCCTAAACATCTGATCCTAATACCAGTTCAAACAACGGCCTAAAGACATTTCATACTGATGTGGAATAGGCTTTGCGTCTGTCAATCTGTTAAGCCACAGCATGCAAGAAGTGCCGGTTAGTCAAAAATAACATCTGCGTTGCGTAGATTTCACACACTTTTTTCAGTTGCCTCAGAAATACCAGCAGAAGTGGCTTAATTACAACTTGTCAACATTGACAGTCAGCTATGCACTCAATTTTAAATGAAGAAATCAGAAAAAAATAATGAATGTGTGTGTTTTTTCCCCAGTCAGGCAGCAAATGAAAAGATTGCATTTGATTGCCTGAAGTGTGAAAAATAGCGAGACAAGACAATGAGCGACAGCAGCTGGTATTTTGGTCTGGTAGTTAATTTGTAATTTGCTGTGATTGTGGCAAAGTGCAAACAAGTGCTGTTTGCACTGGGGGCACGATGACACAGTCTTAGACTTGATTGTGACCTCAGCAAAGTATGTTTGTGTTTGTGTAGTGAGAAGGCTCGGCAGCAGCCATGCGTCTCCACGCGCCTTTGATGTAGTGGGGGGAACAAAGCGTGTGAGAAGAAACAGAAGTTTAGACACGGAGAGAAACCGACTCGAGAAGTTTCTAGCCACCTCCTCCTCCAGCTGTCTTTTGAAGACCTGGTGGCTGTGTGCTCGCACTTAAAGTAAAAAAAAAGAGTGGGAGTTTCTCTCTTTTTCTCTCTCTCTCTCTCTCTCTCTCTCTCTTACACACACACACACACACACACTTTTTTAAATCCTACAAACATCTGCACTTTTTCTATCACCTCTTTTGTCTGTTTCTCAACACATGTATTAACATTTACTGTAGCTCTGCAGATTAATAGGGTATTTAGGCTAGTGCATTGAACACATTCTTCTTTCTGTGATTTACACTATACATTTGTCATCAGTCTCTCTCCCTCTCCCTATCTCTATCTCTCTCTCTCTCTCTCCCTTCCCCTCCTCCCTCCCTTTCTCTTTTACTGTGTGTGTGTGTGTGTGTGTGTGTAATTTAAGAGAAAGGGAGAGACTTCAAGTTTTTTTTTAAGACACTATCTCCTATTTAAACTCAAGAAGCTTCTGAGCAACAACTTTTCACAAACTCCGTACTGTTCAAAAAACCAACTATTCCCCTCCAATGTGTTGACATGTGCGTCGGTGCTTATCATGCATGCTGCTCGGTACACATGTACTCCCTCCTCGTCCTCCTTGTCCCCGTCCTCCTCTCAGAGGGCAGCCCTCAGTGTAAAGCAGCCCGGCCGTGGTCAGGAGGGGGTTAAGTTCCTGCGAGGAGCCTTGCTGTTACTACCATGACTAATCGCCAGGAGTTTCATTCTATATCTTGTACAATGGAACCTTGCACTTTACAGAGTGCTGGCTCAGCACAGCTCTGCTCTGCTCTGCTCGGCTGTTTAACCCCTCGCAGCCCTGCCTGGGCCGGCCCCTCCGGACAACGCAGCAGGAATCCCCACCCTCACACCAGCTCAACAGTTAACCCATATTGTTGATTTCATAAGCTGAAGGGCTTTTCTTTTTCTTTTTTTTCTTTTCTTTTTTTTTTTTTTTTTTT
>CM059279.1:13096727-13099227 GCA_030347295.1 Setipinna tenuifilis
AAACCCGGTTGTTTAAGTTCACTTACATCCTTTAGCATGCCTTAAAAGAACACTTCATTTTTGGGGAAAATACACTAGTTTTCCAACTCCTGTAGAGTTAAAAAGTAGTGTTTTACTATTTTTGAATCCATTCAGCCGATCTCCTAATCTCACAGTAGGCTCGCCGAATCTGGCAGTAGAACTTTAGCTATTAGCTTACCATAAATCATTGAATTGGATTAGACCAGTAGCAGCCTATTTCCCAAATAAGTGCAGTGATCCGTTAAGCCTAGTTTGCATAATTGTTTTGCTGTAATATAACTGACACAGTCACTCTAGGGCAGTGGTTCTTAACCTGGGTTCCATCGAACCCTAGGGGTTCGGTTAGTCGATCTCAGGGGTTCGGTGGAACCTCTGCCGCACATCATTGTTACACATTGCATTCTGCACAGGCATGCGTTGGCAACAAAAACCTTGCCCCCCAAAATGGCAGAAGTATTAAAAGTATTGTTGTGAGTTCATGCACTGTTTTGGTTTTGTTATTTCAACAAGGTGATGTCAATGCATGGTTCATTTTGTGCACCAGTAAAAAAAAATCATATTTTATTTTTTACTAAAGAAGGGTTCGGTGAATGAGCATATGAAACTGGTGGGGTTCGGTACCTCCAACAAGGTTAAGAACCACTGCTCTAGGGTGTTGCGTACCCCTGCCATTGGTCCACTGGTCCTGTGTGTAGGATAGTTGGGTTGGGTAGTGAGCAGCATGCTACAGTAATATTAGCTGGCTGAAAGCCATACAAATTACTTAAGATGTTTTGGTTTTTGTGCCAATTACGATCTAAAATATAAAGTATTATGCCTATTTCTTGGTAACTTTAGCAAAATCTATGCAACAAAGGCCAAACAGATTCCACCAATATTTTATCACTGCAGCCTATGTAGTGTGCCAATGCAAGCAGCGTTTGGATGGCGTTTCGCAGACACACAAGATGCAGAACCTCAAAGGCTCCATAGCCTTTGGCGTTGGTTGACGCAGAAGCGTAACCCTGGTTTTAGTCTTTCCAAGCCCGGTTCCAGAGTGAAAACAATAGCGGGGTATCACAAGTGCTAACTGTTTTTCAAGCCCAGTCAGGCATGAACCTACTCTCGTGGAATATTCGATAATTGTCTTTCATTGTTGTTGTGTGAATGTTTATGGTGCCGAAACCGACAAGGTCATCCACCACTATATCATGTCCCAGTTTGGTATTGTTTTTTCTCCCGTAGTGTTTGTGAAGCGCATTGGTTTTGATCTGCCATAGTAGTTTTCTAGCGTAGTGCTCCGGCACTGAAGAAACTGAGAAATCACAGAGGTTCAAGTGACCCCAGCCCCAGTCCAAGTTGCAGACACAGAATATTTCCAGATTGTCATTTAGACTGATTGCTGATGGCTTGTGCTTGGTCGGCATCCAGCTAGACAGTTTAGTGTGCTCCCAGTCTCAGTTCCAACCCCCAAGCTGAATGAAGGTCTTTAGACACTCTTTCTCTCTCTACCTCTACCTCTCCCTTTCTCTCTCTCTCTCTCTCTCTCTCTACCTCTCTCTCTCTACCTCTCCCTCTCTCTCTTTCCACCTCTCCCTCTTTCTCTCTCTCTTCTTCTCTCGTCCTCTCCCTTTTCTTTTACTCTCCCTCCCCCCTCCCTCTCTCCATCTCTCCCTCCCTCCCTCCTTCTTAGTTTCATGGCTCCACACCACTGGCAGTGCAGTAGGATGCAGCATCCAAAAAACCCTGAGCGGTTAAGGTCACGAGCTACCAAAGTCCCATCGGTGCTCCAGATTATCTGGCTGCAATTAACAGTTGTGTTTGTGTTGATAGATGTGCGGCCAGCATCCATCCCAATATCTCTCTGACGTCCCAGTGTCATTTCAATAGCTGGAAATAAAGTGTGTGCAGCTTGGGCTAGTTTTTTATTTATTTATTTATTTTTTAAATGGCTAAGCGTCACGCAGCGCAGAGCGTCACAGCGCAGTGGCACAAGAGCCTGTCCACAGGAAGTGTGTCATTAACGCCTCTGAAATTGGTACCGGAGCGGCATAAATCTTGTGCCGTGTTGAAAGCGCATCCCCGTGATTTGTCCCGGACTCTTTGTCCGTACCTGTTTTGCAGGCTACCTGGAACTCGTACTCTGTCTTTAGAGAGTCACCGAGTGCGTCAGGACGTCCGAAGGCCAGCTCTGATGAGACTGTGTGGGAAGCTATTGTTCTGTTTCTTCACATTTTGTTTTCACTTCATGTTCTTTTTATATATTTTCTTTTTTTAATCTTAAGGAGTTACTTCATTCAGAATCACTGGATAAGGGTTGAAGTTTTTTTTTGTCCTGACATTCATTCTTTAAATGAATGAGTGGTTATAAAAAGGCTAATTTTCTTTTTTATTTGAAAAAAAAAACAGTATTTCACCCCCTCTTACTCACACACATGCTCTGCGTATGTTGTCTGTGCATGTTTAGTTTAATTTGGATCAAGATGATATTCTAGTACTA
>CM059279.1:13104227-13109227 GCA_030347295.1 Setipinna tenuifilis
CACAAAATATACCCTTACCTCACACTTTTAATTAGCTGTTATTAGTGTCACTACTTTGTAGACATTTCCCTTTTTAACTGTTATTATTGTTTGTTTTTGTTTGCATTGGGCGTCTTTTTGATAGCTGGGCGTTTAACTTTAATGGATGGCCTTTGCACTGGTGGATCTGGTCTCTTTAGCATCCTAATGGGCCTGGTGTGGCCCGAGTGTGTCTGCGCCTCTGTGCTAAATGTTTATTTAGGCACTTGTGTCCTCGCCTGCAACCCGACCTTTGACCTGCACTAATCCCCCTCTATTGATGGAGATTACCTCTGGGACCTTTTTTTCCATGTCGCTAACAATGAGTCCTTGTGCTATCAAAAAACACAATTGTGCCCCCTCACACACACACACCCCCACACACACACACACGCACACATACACATGCACACACACTTTCACGGACACACACACACACACACACACACACACACACCTCTCACCAGTCCATCATGGAGATTCAATGGCAGACTCTTAGGGGTACACACACTTTGTCAAGTGCTGGCCAGGCTTAGCCCTCCCCCATGTGTGCATGCTGGTCCGGCAAGATAAAACAGCCCTCAGGGTTTATTTCTCTGCATGTGTGATGAGGAGATGGAAAGTCTCTCTCTTTCTCTCCCTCCAACTCTTCACTTTCTGTTTCTCTTTTCCATCTGTCTCTGTCTTATTTTTTTTTCCTTTGTATTTCTTGCTTTCTTTCTCTCTATCTCTTGGTCTCCCTCTCTTTCCATCTCTCTCTCTCTCTCTTTCTCTCTCTCTCTCTCTCTCTCTCTCTCTCTCTCTCTCTCTTTATACATCTCTTGGTCTCTATCGCTCTCTTTCCTTCTCTCTCTCTCTCTCTTTCTTTCTCCCTCTCTCTCTCTGCACCATGAACACAGATCACTTGGTTTCAGGCCAGGATCATCCCTTTTGGTTCCAATAAAACTTGTCAGCAAATCTTCTGGTGAATGATCCCCCTCACTTACACACATGTGCGCATATACACACACACACACACACATATACACACATGTACGTGCATACACACACGCAGTCACTGAATACACCTTTTTAATGTAAAAACGTGCTCAGCTTAGGAGCTTTTGGCACCTCAGATTTCTGTTGGTGAAGATACTGTGTTAATATTAATTTTGATACTCTTAAAACAGTATCAGTAACCTCCTAATGCTAACTCCAGGGCTCTCTCCGCCACACACACACACACACACACACACACACACACACATATACACGTACACACATGCACGTACACACATTCGCACATACACATACACTTGGGTACACAAATCACCATAGTACCCACAGCAGTAAAACAGCTTTTCAGCGGCAAAGATTATTTACTAGTCAAGAGAATGACCTGTAGGGAGGCCCCAGGCCCCTCGTCCGTGTTAGATGAGGTCTTTTAGGGGCCTCTGAGGGGCCCCATCCAGGCCCCTGCCCTGTGTGGCCTTGCCACAGCCACAGCCACAGAAACCTGCCATTGGGTTCTGGTGTTCAGTTGCTCGTGCAGAGGATGTCCTGGAGAACACAACACAGGGTAAGGAAAGAGAAAGAGTTTGAGATAAAGAACAAGCGAGAAAGGGAATAAAAAACAAGTGAATAAGGGATGAGAACAGAGAAAAACAGAGAGAGAGGTCGGGGATGGAATAAATTGATTAAAAGAAAGGACAGGGAAGGAGAGAGAGAGAGAGAGAGACTGATGGGGTCGTTCAAAGGACAGCGGGCTAATTGTGCTGTTTGGAGGGGATATTTTATGAGCGCTGGCACCCAGCTCTGGAGCGGGCCAGACTTCTGTCCTCTTCTCCCCTGTCAGGAGGGGGTCTGAGGCCTTTCTTAACACCCTCTCCCTCTTCTTGCCCCATCCCTCTCTCCTTTTACCTCCACCCTCTCTCTCTATGCTCCCTTACTTTCTCTTTGTTGTCCCCCTCATGCCCCCTCTTTTCTCTGACTCTCTCCTCCCTTTTTCACCTCCGCCTACTTTCTTCTCTTAGTGTCTCTCTCTCTCCTTTATCTCAAACACCTTTTTCCCTTCTCTCTCTCCCTCCATCCCCTCTCTCTCTACTACGCTTCCCTTCCCCCCCCCTCTTTTTCTTTCTCTGAACTTTTTCTCCTCCTGCTTTCTCCTCTCCTCCCTTCTCCTCCAATGCACCCTCCTCTCTCTCTCTCTCTCTCTCTCTCTCTTTCTCTCTCTCTCTCTCCTTTATCTCTCACACCGTGTCGCCCTCCACCTCCTACTCTCATCTCTCTCTCCCCTCTCCCTCCTCCTCCTCTCTTCCTCCTCCTCCTCTTCTCCTCCTCGTCTCGTGTTTGTATCTGTTCTGTGCTGCCCTGACAGCTCTGACAAGTGTGCAGCAGAGACCCTGGGATTTTCACCTCTGCCAGACACAGATTTAAGATGACATGGAACACAGACTCACTCACAGACACACACACACTCACACACACACACACACACACATACAGATCTCTTTTTTTTTGGTTTCTCAAGTACACACATGCTGCACACTTCTACTCTCTCATACGTGCGTACTCACACCCCCACAGACATTTGCACATTTAGTCTCACAAATGCACACACACATAAGCTCATGCAGTTAAAACAGAAAAAGACAGCGACGTCCATTCATCCAAGAGCGCACACACACACACACACACACACACACACAAGAGCACAGAAAAGAGAGAAGGCTCACTACACACTGCGCACCCATGTTGGACATATGCATTGACACTCTTGGCAAGAGCCCCCGCCCCCCCCCCCCTTTGGCAGCTCTCCTAGCGTGGGCTCTCTGGCCCATCCCCACCCACAGGATAATGTGATGACGGGCCACTCGTACAGGACCCTGTGGGACACAACCCGCCGCCGGCGCCGCCTTTCAGCATTTCAGCTCCGACACGGAGCCCTTCAGAGGGACTTTAATCTGGGACAAGATCTCCATTTTCATCGCCCAGCAACGTCAGCCCCTCTCACGCCGTTAAAATCTTTATTCCGCACACAAGACATGCACAGGCATATGGAAACCAGTCCTTCTCATTGGCCCCCTAGTTTGTTACATCATTGAAATTAGAACACGCTGTTGTATTATCCCAACATCAATCCATCCTGCATCTGTTGTGTCAGTGGTACTGATACTGGGCTGATCTTTCATTACAATGTGGTAATTCATTTCTTTGTTTAATATACCATGGTACAAATCGTTTTTTAGAGTGAGGACGTCCTGTTTACATAAGTAAATATCACTTAATCATGTTCTCTTGGGGGAAAGCCCTCGCATGCTAAAAATCTTTAAATCCAAGTTTGTGCATGTGTAGGCAACTCTCTTGTTTTGGTTGCTGTTGCTTCTTTTCACTTTCCTTTTTACACAAGTGCACATACACAAACTCACACGTATGTCACACACACGTACGCACATGCACACGCACAAACCCGCACAAATACACACACACACACACACACACGCACGCACACACACACACACGCACACACACGCACACACACGCACCAGTCTGCTCATCATGCACGTGTTCCCTGCCACAGAGAGGAGTCAAATAGCCCCAATGTGTTAAAAGCATTAGGTTAGCACAAATCCAAAATGGGTTGGTTTTCTTTCTTTTTTTTTTTTTTCTGGTGCACGCGGGGTCCACTATCATGTGTCGAGCCCGCTGGCCATGGCCCCATAGTACACGTTTAAGCGCTCGGCAGCCACGAGCCCCTGACTCATCCGCCCCTCACGAGAGCCCTAAAGCAGCCCGACCCGCCCCGGCCCGGCCCAGCCCGCCTCACCGGCACAGTCACGGCCTCACGATTATTATTATTATTTCAAATGGCCTCACGCTCTCACTCACTCACTCACTCGCTCCTTTTCTCTCTTCCTCTATCTCTCTCTCTCTCTTTGTCTCTATCGGTCTCTCCCCCTCTCTCTGCACCTTGTTGAGAGCTCTGGTGCTCTTTCACTGGTTCATTTACACTCCCTTATCCCACCCTCTCACTCTTTCTGCATTTCTTCTTCCATTCTCTTGTTCACTCTCGCTTGCACTTTTACTTGTCTTTTTCTCTTTCTCTCTCTCTCTCTCTCTCTCTCTCTCTCTCTCTCTCCTTCTTGCTCTCTCTGCCACTCTCATCTCTCTCTCTGTCTCTCTCTTTCTCTCTGCTCCTGTCTGTCTGTCTCTCTTTCTCTCTCTGTCTCTCTCTCTCTCCCTCCTTACCTCTCTCCCAAATTGGTCTCCTGGTGGGGTTGGTGGAGGCGGTCCAGGCGCGGTGCGGTGTGGTGTGGTGCGGCGGGGCGGCCCAGGATGTTTGGGGTAAGGTATATAAAAGTGAGAGTTGAAAGGCGTGCCGGGCCTGCCGCTTTCATGTGGCTCTCGGCTGTTTGTCTTTGCTCGCGAGAACACCTCCCTCCCTCCCGCCCGCCCGCCCGCCGCCCGCAGGAAAAAAGCATCTCTATTGCAGGATTTATGGGAGGGGAGGGAGGGAGTGGCGAAGGAGGTGAAGGTAGTGTGTGTGTGTGTGTGTGTGAGTGAGAGAGTGTGTGTGTGTGTGTGTGTTTGTGTGTGTGTGTGTGTGTGTGTATAAAGGGGAGAAGGGAGGTGAAAGAGAAAATATCGCTGTTAATATACCTTTAACAAGACATGGTTTGTCCAGGGAGGTGTTTTTTTATTATTATTATTATTTCTGAATAAAATAAGTGCATTTTTGGCTATTTTGCCCATGTTGACTGACACGCTGTTATGCCTATGGAAGTTGACCCAAGGAAAAGCATTCAATTTTCATCTGGCCTGCCAGAGCTCTAAAAATAGCATCTGACACGGAGTGATCAAAGCAGCCCAGTTTAACATGTCAAACGGTAGGCCTGATTGCCCTTAACCGGAAATAACACCCCACCTCGGCATGTAAAATTAAGACAGAAAGAAATAGAGGTTTTTTTTTCCCCGTCCCTCCCTCCCTCCCTCCCTCCCTCTCC
>CM059279.1:13114227-13196727 GCA_030347295.1 Setipinna tenuifilis
CATTGACAAACTTTTTTTCTTTCAGAAACACTATATATGCTGTTCATATGTATACACAGTGGACACACTCTGTACATCTATATGCACAATACACACTTGAAAATGCATAAAGTATTTCAATGATTTTAACAGTGAGGATCATGCTAAGTGGACATTAATGAAATGCAAACGTGTAATTTAAAATAATGTAAAAGTACAATATAGAGTAGTAACATTTAAAGTGTAGTTTCACCATATGTGATCAGAGCAATGGTTGCTGTGTGGTATAAAAATGGAGATATTGTGTGCTCCTGGATGAGTGTAGCCTTGGGCTGTAGTCTTCTTTAGGGGTGGCTGCTATATCCTACCTTGCTGACTGTAATTATACCTTACCTGCTAGCCTACAACCTATACATTAAAGCATAGGTGTGTGCGTAGAGCCCTGCCTTTAAAACAGTAGGAACATGCTATTTGAAAGCTTGTAACCCATTCATTTCGATGACCAAATATATATATTCTAGGCCATGGCCTTGGCCTGCCATTGTCATGTCTTCTAAATTAAATCTTATAATACCTACCTTACATCAGCACCTACATACCTTTCTGAAATATGAGAAAAGGTCAGATTTCAGGCGTCGGACTAAAATAATACCCATTGACTTGGTGACATTGTATCGAGACAATCCTGTGTGGTATCTCTCCAGGGATCTTAACACTGTATGCATTTTTCCCCTGTAACTGCTATGACTGGAGTGTAAATTGCCAGTTAACCACCATCTTGATTCTCAGTATTTCTCTGAGTGTGAACAACAGTTCCGATAACTATTTTTCAGAGAAGTCAGAGGACCTGGTTTAAGGATATTCTAGGGCAATTTTTGCAGTCATGATGCAAGTTTACGCCCCTCTCACTTCCTTCCTCCAAGTCATTTCGGATTTGTCTTGCTCAGAACTCATCCAACTCCCATGGTGTCACTACCAACAAAAAGTTTGAACTTTAGTTATCATCCACAAACAGCCCCAGAATGTCTGGAACTTGAGAGTGTCCCTTTTAAATGGTTAACAGGCAGGCGCCTCTGCACACCCATATTATAAAGCAGCAGGAATAATGTGGCGTCTGGCCTTCTCTGTCTGTGCTATACAACACCAGGTGATTAGATGGAACATCTGCCATCAATCATCTCATCTGATCTGCTTAGCAGATACCTTTTATACAGGACAACTGCCATTAGATGAAAGGCACATTAGCTCCTGGAGGATCAAACCATCGATTATAGCATTACTACAATTTTTTGCTGTGTTTGTATATGTATGCAGATTATCGTTATGGCTGTGTAATGTTTTCATGCTGGGGTGTGTGTGTGTGTGTCTCTGTGTGTGTCTCTGTGTGTGCCTCTGTGTGTGTGTCTGTGTGTGTGTTTGTGTGTGTGTCTGTATGTGCGTGTATGTGCACGCACGTGTGTGTGTGTGTGTTAGGTGAGGAACGTCTTAAATGATGCTGTGGACGTGCTGGAGTTCAGAGACCGTGTGGTCAAAGCGTCACTGGCTCACGGCCACCTGGTGGTCACCACCTCACTGCAGTGCTACGTCTACAGGTGCTGTGCCACTCCCGTTACACACACACACACACACACACACTCTAACATCCACATTCACACACACACACACACACACACACTCACTCTAACATCCACACTCACACCTACACACACACACACACACACACACACACGCCTGCACACACACTCCACATACACAACCATACATGGTCTTTCTATTCACTATCACACCCATGCAACACACACACACACACACACACACACACACACACACATACACACACACACACACACACACACACACACCTGCACACAGTCTCTTCCTCTTTCTGTTACATGTGCAACCACGCATGCAAGGTTAACCAATTGTCACTCATACATGTACACACAAACACACACACACACAAACACACAGTACATTTGTGAACACACTAGATATGTATGCTCTCACATACAATCTTTCATTCTCTCTCTTTCTCTCTCTCCCTGTCTACCTCACACATACATACACACACACGCAATCCTCCTCTCTCACTCATAGGTGTCTCTTTCATCTCTGGCTCACACTCACACATAGACCGGTTTATACTGTACACATGTCCAGCCCTGGTAATGAGGCCAGTGCATGTGGATAGGTGTGAGTGACACAAGGGTCTCGGCCAGCACACGCCGATAAAACATTTACCACCTCCATCTGTGCTGATGCAGATAAAAATGTCTTTCTGAAGAAAGAAAATGTACATGTTATGCAAGTACACTTTAGGGAAATTGGCTGTGTGTGTGTGTGTGTGTGGGGGGGTGGGTGTGGGTGTGTGTGTGTGTGTGTGTGTGTGCACGTAATATTTTAATTTTGATTGAGAAAAGAGATAGTGATTGCATGTACACTGCCAGGTCTTACTCTTGCCTGGTCGTGTTAAGGTCAGAAAAGCATAGCATTAACATTGTAGATGCAAAATCAGCCAGGTCGTGTGTCCCAGATTGTGGAATAAATTTGATATGGTTTTCCTGATTGCAGTAATCACAATATCCTGTCCCATCGCAGACTGTTAGTAAAAGGCATCACAATGCTTTTAATCATGCAGCTCTCTGGTGGGTACACGCCACTGTGTGTGAACAGGGTGGATGTTGATAACCTGACCTCGTGAGTGTTAACCCAAAGCAGAAATGCTGCTAAGGAAACACTGGTAAATAATTTAGAGCGCAGGCAGTGCGCAGTGGATCGGCTTTCAGCGCAACAAGCCTAGGCTCCTTCTGGCTGCAGGGCCATCCATGCTCAGGCCTCCTCCTCCTCCTCCTCCTCCAAGACCCTCACCCACACAATAACAGCCATGTGGCACCAACACAGCACCCAACACACAGCCTTCTGACGTGATTAAAGAATGAGATGCTGGAATTGGTTCTGAAGGTTCTGACTTAAGGCCTCCGCAAATGCAGCACGCTCCACTTCTGTAGTTTGATTACTTTTGTTTTCCAGTGTTGTCTGTTTTACTCCACACATCAGCACCATGTTGCTGATTATGATTGTGTCCTGTTTTGGCATAGCCTGATAATCCTCACACTATTAAGCATGCTGTAGTATTTGGCATACCTTGAAAGCATGATGAGTATGTAGTTGCCATCTTGTGTTATGTAGTTATCTTTTTTTATCGCTAGCTGTCTATGTTTTAGTTCAGAAAAGGTAAGTAGTCAGCTACCTAGGTAAAAACGAAATCACTCATCTGTGCTTGTATGTAAGACCCTTGTGCACCATGGTCTTTGGTTTGTATGTGCTTGTGTGTATTTCTTGTATTGGCTAAGTTTGTTTCCTTGTTTTGATCATTTTCAGCACCAAAAACTGGAACACACCACTGATCTTTGACCTGAAGGAAGGCACTGTGAGTTTGATCGTCCAGACAGAGAGGTCAGTCACCACATACTCGTGTCATACTTTTTCTTTCAGACATAATCTTTCTGCTTTTCTCCCTGGCTTCCCTCCTCTCTGTGTGCGCTCACTCTGTTATGGTTGTGGATGCACATGCACCACTATTCTCTCATCCTGTCATTTCTAGTGGCATCATAAATTACAGGCAAATGATGCAGTTATGTGCGGAAAGTCATCCATTGCGTCGAACATGGCCAACATACACACACGTCCTAGCCAAAAGTACGATGCTGGGTATGCACACACAGGAGAACGGTGCTTATATGTATTATACCTCTGTAGGGTTCTAAAAGAGCAAAATCCTGGAAAAGTTGTGAGTTTTAAAATACAGTTTTTCCAACCTGGAAAAGTCATGAAATTCATGGTATTCATTAAGTGTGGAAAAAGTTGTGAAATTTGATGTGTGTAATTGTGTGTAGGTGTAATGAAATTAATTACAGTATTGTGCTATTCCATGGGTAATTGTTTTAATTTCTGCAGCACTATACAGTTTCCCTTTGAAATAACATAGCCCTAACTAGCTACCCTGTAAGAAAAGAAATGGAAAAGGGCTGTTATTTAATTTTCTTTTTGTAATTAGGCCCAAACTCCGGAGCGAAGTGCGCAATTTTGTGTACGTGTAGCGCTGTGAAAAGTCCTGGAAAAGTCATTAACTGTCCTTGAGAAGTCGCAGAGGCGTTTTTTCAGTGTTGTCAGTGTAAATGGGAGGGGACGGGACACTGTGCCAGCCCTTATGTATGTAATCATATGTATGCACACACTCGCCTGCTCTCCTCCTCATACCGGCGCTGTTGTCTGGTGGCCCAGCTCCATCTATACGCTGGCCCTGAACACTTGTCATACGCCCCAGTAAAAGAGCTGTCCCACAGCCAGCTGTGAGCGGAGCGGCCTGGGTAGAGGCCCTAATTAGAGTATGGAAAAGGGATGGCCATTTGTCACACAACTTAATGGTTTTCTGTTTGGTAGGACTTTAGTCCATAAACCTGGGGGGAAAAAAGGCTGTTGCTGGCCAGCTGCTCTGGTTGTCTGGTTCTTTTCCTGCGCGTAGGGAAATGATCACGGTGTCAATGTATAAGTCAGGGCCCTCTGCTTTTCATCCTCATCATGTCACTGCTCTCACTGAATCCCATACCACAGTTTCAAGATGGGGCTCACTGAAACCCATACCAGAGTTTCAAGGTGGTGCTTATGGAAATAGGAGTCGTACAGTTGGCTCCATATGTAACCACCTCACTTGCAGATCGTTTTGAACAAAGAGAGCAAAACACTCATGATCGTACACAGGGTTTTGAATGCTTAAGAAGGTACATACGTTTCTCTCCATTGCTCTAGTGGAAAGTTAAAGCAGCACTATGTAACTTTTTGGGTTAATTAATCATCTTCATAAGTCGGTAGATGCTTAAATGAGTGATTACCAGGCTAATGAAGACTTTCTCGAACTCAGGCCTGGTGTCCGTTTAGACTCCGTTTAAGTTTGTACTCCTATTGGCCAGCTACAACCAAATTTTTCACTCCCCCCTCAACGAGCAGCATTGACATATTGATATGATGTCCACCCCTTCTTTGGACAACCAAATAGTCATTTCCTTTTCTTTTCTCTCTCTCCTTTGTGTTTCAGATTTTTTCTGCTGGTGGATGGAGGTGGTGTCTATGTGTACTCTTACGAGGGGAGACTGGTGTCCTCTCCCAAGTTCCAGGGGATGCGGACGGACATCTTGAATGCCCAATCTGTCTCCATCAGCAACGACACGATAGCCATCAGAGACAAAACAGACGAAAAGGGTAAGAAAGGTTTAGTTCACCAGTGGCAAGTTAGAAAAGACCATTGTAAAATTGGCAGCCTATAAAATACACAGTATGCTAATGAGTTTAGTTTTAGTTATGTCTCCTGTTTCAGACAATATATCAACAATAACCCTGGCATAAATATCATACATGTGTATTTCATAAAGAGCCATGGTAGAGTTCCTACACCAGCTATGATGGCAGACCTCGATTTGAGCATTGTTGTGTGATGGCTTATTCCTGCAAAAAAAAACAAAAAAAAACGTTTGACTTGCTAATACACTTCTGAAACTTTTATTACACTTCCTATATTTAAATGAAATGGTAGAGAGTATGGCGTATGGATTTTTATTGTAATTGGAATGTTAATTCCTCTTGGAATGTTATTTATTGCATCAAAGTAATCCATTTCATTGTCTGATTTGTTCATGTCAGTCGTCTACCTATTTGATGTTCAGACGGGAAAACCACTGGGAGATGGCAAGCCCCTGACACACAAGGTAGTCTGTTCTTTGTGTGTTTGTTACTGAACTGTTTGTGTCGTTTCCTCCCGACAAAAGACCTCCGTATGGCTCTGCAGATGTGGGTTCGTCATCAGTTGGTCTGAATAGGGAGCTAATTTTGCCTGAACATGCCTCACTGCCCAGCAGAAACAGCTTAACACTCAAAGCTTTGGGTCTGTTTCCATGGAAGCACAAAAGAATGGACCAAGAAGCTCTTTTTGCAACATGGTTACCCTCTGTGCTTACTTTTGCATACTTGTTGAAAGAGTCTTTGTTATTGGCTTTTGTTTATTCTTTGCTCATCTTGTTTTTTACTTTTAAAATGTTACTAGTATCATGCTGTCTTTACCGTGCTTTCTATTTAAGAGCATGTAAGACCTCAAATACTTGAATTTAGTCATGTCTCCCCTAATGCCATTCTCTAAAGAGGTGCAAAGACAAACCTGTCACTCGTCTTGCTCCTGTTGGCAGTTGAAGAGGCCGATCAGCTTTGTGTTCCTTAATTTACTGGTATCTAGCATGGAAAAGACACAGTGCTTAGGCAACACACGTAACAGTGCCCCCTGGAGGGGAGGAGCAGGTTCCTAATGACTATCTGGAGCGCATGAGGAGAGAGGGAGGGAGGGAGAGAGGGAGGGAGGGAGGGAGAGAAGGGGGGTTGTCCAGGATCAGCAGCAGCTCTTGAGTGCCTCTTAAGCACAGCGTAAAGACCAGAGAGAGCCTCTAAAGGTAGCCAGCTGGCTTTGGTACCTTTTCTCTCTTTCTTTTTCTCTCTTTCTCTCTTACACACACACACACACACATACACACACACACACACACACACACACACACACACACACACACACACAGACACACACTTGCATAACACACAAAATACATATATACGCAGTAATATATAGAAATTCTGAAACTTATATACACACACACATTGTCTTTTGTGTACATGTGCAAAAATTTTAGAAACATGTACATTAAACACATACACTGCTGTGCCATGCTGCTACGGAGGTGTCATTGCCTCCAGCCTCGTCATCTAAATTTGTGTTTTTGCACGCTGCCCATAAGCTCAAAAAGTGGTAGCGCTTACATTTACTGTAAGCTTCAATTAGGTCTTGCGACCTACTCATTCCCAACACTGTATCATATCCTGTTTACAGGAATATCTTTGAGGACAAAAGAAGACTTTTTTTTAATTTGTTTTTCCCCAGACATGTACGTGCAGACTTTGGTACACACAAATGTACACCCAGCCCAGCCACACTCACAGACGCTGGCAGTCTTGACTGGCATCTTCCAGCGCTAACTCAGGGCAGCGGTTCTTTCCCTTTCTTCGTTATTGCTTCACTCGTCCTCACGGTGAATGGCTTTACCTCCACTGTGCAAGTTCGTTTACCCCCCGGTGTTTCGCACGCACCCTGTAATCGTCCTAGGAAATCATTTCGTTAATGTCACAACACTTACCATACTCCACACACTTGGTTCGGTATTCACTCTAAGCGGGTCACATAGATGGGATCTTTTTCTCTCTTTGGGCAGCTAGTGTGTTATAATATGAGCACTGTGTGGAATGACTGTATTCCCTATCGCCCACAGTTTGAAGCCAACACTTGTTAAAAAAAAAAAAAAAAAACATGTTCTATTCTAAAATACTCTATTCTTATCTGATAGACTTTTCCAGTTTCCAGTCAGTCAATTGCTCTATACTATCCTGCAGCTGTTTATTCAGTGTTTGCATAAAAAAAAATCCCTGAATGACCATATACAACTCCCACTGTGAAAATAGGGAAACAGGCATAGTAGCTCAGAATAGGCCATAAACAATTCCAGCCAATCAAGCGCGGTGATTCAGCAGCATGGTAGGTAGGCAGGTAGGGTTGTAAATTTGATTAGGCGTCCAGCTCAAATATCAACAAACCTTTCCTGAATCAGAACCCAGTTGTGGGCTGCGTCTGTACCCACAGACCCGATAGAGGGTGTGAGCCGGAGTGGAGGGGGCCTGCTCGGCACACTCGTTGCTTCTTGGGGCCGGCCGCTTGGGTGCTGAGGGATGACACCACGGCCGTAATCAGCTCACCTAATGTGAACCAGGCGTCCCTCCCTCTGCCTCTCCCTCTCCCTCTGGCCGCCCCCGCCCCGCCCCACCCCACCCCACCCCACAGGCCCTCTGTTTCCCATTGCCGCAGGAATGTCAAATTAGATGCGCACTAATGAAAGCTGAGCCCCGAACAAATTCCCACATTAGGTCCTGTGCCGCGATTTTTGACAGGTGTGAAATTGTGACAGGAGGGGTCGGAGGGCGTGGTGCTGCTACACCGCGTCCGCGGTGTGTGTGTTGGGACAAAGAGGGTGTTCACACACTCTCACACACACTCACACACACACACACACACACACACACACACACACACACACACACACACACAAACTCTATCACACACACAAAGACTCTTTCTGTCTGTCTGTCTCCCTCTCCCTCTCTTTCACTCTCACTCACTCACTCACTCACGCACACACACACACACATGCACACATGCACAAACTTTTTCACACACACACACACACACACACACACACACACACACACACCACATTTTGCACGGCATAAATTACAGCTGCCTCACTTCAGTCTAGGAAATGGCCCAAGAAAATCGAGCTGGTGTTCATCAAATCAGCCGCTATTGAGTATCTGTCCCTGCCGCCTGCCTTGGTCTATTTGATTAGCAATGCAGCGTTTCTCAATGTTGGCCATGCTTTCTTCAACATTTCCTCTTCCTAAAATCTGTCCACACCACTCACCACAGCTGTCAGAAGACAACCTTTGTCCTTGTCCTTAAAGCCTGCTGCTTAACTTGTCCTGTACTGGACATAATTTGTATAATGGCACAACGCTCGTGATCAGAAATCATATGATGTGTTCCTATGCTATGTGCCAAATCCTCCAAATATTCGTACCCTAAGATAAGAACAGACCTCTCAATTTTTAGGCCCGGTTCTGATATGATGGAACATCAGGGTTAGTCGTGGGTTGTCCGAGGTAATCAAAGACAGTCGCATTGCTCCATCTCAACATGAGGCGTTATGCTTGTTGGAGAGACTGATTTGAATATATAAAAAAAACATCTTTTCCATTGTTGACACAATACATAATAAATCAAACATGTTTAATACGATCGTTATCGGTTGAATGTGACATAAAAAAAATCCACTGCATTTTCACCCCATCTTTAAGTTTGTGCTTTCAACCAACTCCAAACTGTATTCAGCGTTTAGTATTCTCAGTCGCATTTTAATCATAAAAGACTAGGGCGGCCTGCTCCCAGCTGTAGGCGTTGGACACCCCTTAGTCATCACCTCTGTGGTGTTTTATACATTGATAATCTTGCCTCAGCACTTTTGTTTTTGCACAGGCAGGAGAAAAGCTCTTAAGTCCTCGCAAATGTAGTGTGTGATGTAAATGATGTGAGCCGTTCTGTCCACTCCCCTCTGCGCACTCGTCTCTGTTAGTTACTCTGTTACTTAAAAGTTAATTTCAAGGAAGAGTGAGAACAAGTGTAACTTTGCGTATGAATCATTTACAGCAGCTTAGCGAGTGTAATTGTGTTTCATTAAAGCTTGATCCATTACCGCCACTGAATAAAGCATGATTGCAAATGGCCGCTAATGATCATGACATCTTTTAATGAATGACCTTATGCGGCCGTTCGGTATAAAGTATGGTGTGAGATGTGGTCCGTGTCCTATTGCGAACCCTGTGTTGAGAGACAGAGTTCATGTGTTGTTGTGAACCCCTGTCTTGCTTACAGATGGAGGTCATGGAGATCGCCCTGGACCAGTGTGGCCCAGCCAGTGACCGCAAGATTGCCCTGATCGACAAGAACCACGACCTGTACCTGAGCTCTGTGCGCCGCCTGGCTCGCGAGCACACCATCGTCAAGATAGGTAGGAGCCAGCTCACAGGTCACAGGTCAGAGGAAGTGAGCAATGATGGGCAAACTGGCTTCAGGAGTTACAATCCTATACCATTTTCTCCAAACCATGTGGTTTTATCTGTACAGTTTATACAGGTATTTCACTGGTTCACTCTTCTACCTGGCTAAAGACATGTGGTCATTATAATAAGCTAAGTTATTCTAGCCATTCACTAACTTAGCTATTTTATATAATGTATAAAATATGTCTAAGTTAGTGAATCGCCAGATAGATGGTACTAGCTTTGTATACCAGGTTGCCCATCACTGGAAGTGAATGGCTTGCTCCTCAGAAGCACATAATGTCACCTAACATCTAAGTGAATTTCATTTCTTAACCTAATGCTCTGATTTTGTTGTTGTGATGTTGGTTACATTTATTCAGACTAATGATTGAGAATATCTGCTTGGGACAGATTAGAATAGAATAGAATAGAAGTACCCCTGTTGTGCACAGCATTGATGTTCATTTTTAAGACCCCACGCTTCTCCTCCTCCTCACAGGCACCATGGTGAAGACGATAGCGTGGAACGACTCTGTGAACGTCCTGAGCGGGGTGCAGGACACTCAGTTCACCGTATGGTACTACCCCGGTGCCGTGTTCGTGGACAAGGACCTGCTGCCAAAGACGCTCCTGACCAAGGATGCCAGGCAAGTGGGCTCGATGGCGCCAGTGTGTCTGGGCACTGCGCAGACCGCACATACGCCTGTGCTTGCCTGTGATTTACTCCTCATTTTGGTTACACATCGGGGGGTATGCAGATGAGATGAGATGCCATGCGAAGGGATATTGCTATTACTTATCCAGACAGACAGGCCGGTGCTTGCATTTATGAGCTCCTCAATGTCTGTGGTGTCTTAACAAATCTTACGGGGCTAGAGAAATGGGTACTTTTCTGGTGTAGGTGTCTTGTGTTTTGACTGGGCATGAACTAAGCTTGGGATTTAGGGAGGCAGTGATGAGATCTATGGTTTCACCATCTGAAATGTAAATATGCTTAAGGGTCTACCAACTACTCATTCATCAGATTAAGACATATTCATCAGATGTATTTTCTGGGTATTTAGAGCTTGTACATATCTGTCTCAAATCCCCCCCTTACCTTGGCTGACTGTGCCCTTCCCATCATGCCTTGCAGTGACCTGAGCAGCGCCCCTCACATCCTGAGCTATGTGGGGACACAGGTCACGGTGAGACGCGTGGATGGCTCTCTGGTGTACAGCGCCGTGTCGCCCTACCCCGCCATCCTGCACGAGTATGCCAGCACGGCCCGCTGGGAGGACGCCCTGCGCCTCTGCCGCTTCGCCAAGGTAACGCCTCGCCAACACCAGTGCCCCCATTAGAAAATATGCGTCACCCTCGGGGACAATGCCAGGAAGAACACATTTGCATAATTACTCGATGCTTTCGCTTTTTCGTCCGAACCAAACTTACAAAGCAGATTTCACAACATTGCAGTAGGGATTAAGAATCGTGCTTCTGGTTCCTTTGTTGTAAATAATGCAATAGTCATTAAATTCTTTAAGTTATGTGCTACAATGTGCTGTGAAAAAAAAAGAAATGCAACAAAACTAGTCACACAGTGTCAGATGGGGACAACTTTCCAAGAAGACCTCGACCATGAGGCAAGTTTGTCCCTCTGGCAAAGTGAACAAAACGAAAGGCCTAATAGAATCCTAATGAAGTATAAACCAACTTCTTTTTTTTTTTTCTTTGTCTTCACCTCAGGGGTTTCTCGAGTGTCCCTAGTTTAGAAACGCTTTAGCAAGACTGATAGTTTGCGGTGGGCCTCAGGAGCGCTCACGGTTGCCACCAGGCACCGGCACAGCAAACCTTTTTGGCCCTCATCTCCCAGCAAACCTTTTTGGCCCTCATCTTCCTGACTCGACTCCTCACTGCTTGTCATTCATCAGCGGGACAGAGCACACATGCTCGCAGAAGAATGGAAACTTGACCCGAGGCAAAGGAAAAATCATATTAACCTTACGTTATAATAAACCTCATAATTTCGTATCCTGGTGGAAAAAGTTTTTTGGTGGGGGGTGGGGTGGAGAGTAAGGTTTTTTTTACATTAAAAAAAAATGTCCCCATTTCACAGAACATTAGTCGTTGTGCCTTAGTGTGGAACGGCAAGTCTTATTTAGTCGTGCGCCAGGCGGAAACCTGACACATCTTTCCCTCCAAGGTAAAGATTGAGGATTAATTGCGTAATTAGGGAGTGCTTTAATTGCGAACACATTGAGGCGCTGTAAATAGGAGTGGCAGATGAGGCCAGAGCTCTTAGTGCTCCTTTAGAGCTCCTCTAAACAGCGAAATGAGAAGCAGTCAGCTGGTGCAGCACCCAAGTGCATTCATGCGTATGCATGGTTACTCTGTGTCAGCAACCAATTAGAGGTGTGTGTTTGGTGCATGAATGTTAGATTTTGGAATAGTTCTGCTTTTTTTTGGTATGCATGTGTTTACCATCCACTACATTGTGAATTTGTTTGTGTTGTTTGTCATATTGTTTGTTCATCTGACACATTGCTGTTTGAAACTGTAATGCATGCATGGTGGTGTGTGTAATGTTTGAGCATTGCGGTTATGTCTCTATGTCTGTGTGTCAATGTCTTTCCATCTCTGAGCTGATAGCTGGCTACCCTCCATGTATTCCTCACTCAATCACACGCTGAACTTTTAACTCTCTCTCATATCCTCCATCATTGTGGGTATATGTCTCTCTCTTGCTCTCCCTCTCTCTCACACTCTTTGCAACCTCTCTGTGGTAGGCCTCAGGGAAGGAGGTGAGTCCAGATCAAGGCCCCAGCGTTCCCCCTGTCCACCCCCCCCGCCCCATCCTGGTCCTCCCCAATTCATTCCCTGTTAAGACTCCTGCCCATTGACCCTTTTTAAAAAAAAGCCCTCTCCTACCAAAGACTGTAACCTTTAATTAGGCCGCATTTAGAAAATACAAGTTGGAGTCACGATGAAAGCCACACGTTCGACCACAAATACTATTTTCAAAGTGGTTTTCAAGTGTTTGGGTTGTGTCAATCAGTCAGTTCCCCCACATGGAAGCCGGTTTAACGGTGATGTCAGTGGTCCTGCTGTGAGCCAAGGTTGCAGCAGTTTCTCATCTCCTCACCCTCGCTTAAGGCACTACTGTTACAGTTTACCATGTAGTTCATGTGCACCATCACCTCCAGTGTATCCAGCTGTTACTGAAGTTTAAAGGTGGCGTATGAGATATATTTTAGAAGGATTTTATGCTGTATTTTTCATTTTAAGTTGTCTTCCTATTGCATGTATTGAGCGCATATAGATGGAAGAGGTTGGATTTAAAAAAAAAACCAAACAAACGCTCTTATTCTCATTACCATCACCTCTGCTGCCTTGGAGTCTTGACTAAGCAACACAGCTCAGACAGTTGGAAGTATGATATATGAATGTCAGGTAAGAAAGAGGACAGGCTTTGCGGCACAGACAAATGTCACAAGAGTTCAAAACAGATGTGTGTAACTAACGCACGGCGGGACAAAAAAGCTGAATGACTTTAAAAATACAAAAACACGACTCAATCGATCACTGCGGGACAGCTTTGTTTATGAAGAAAAGCAGACAAAATTAGAGGGGAGAAAAAAAGCTTGTCAAAGCTTGTAGATTTAATTTATTGCAGATGCAGGAACATTAAACTGTCTTTTAAGTGAGGCACCCTTTGACCCCTTTTTGTGGTTTCTGGGGTTGCCACATACAGCTCCTCTGGTGCCAACCATAAGAGGGCATTTGGTGGTTAGCCAGATAAAAACAAAATGTTTTAATACAGATATGTGAATGTTTTAAAAATTACAAGGCGGGTCTGAAATTGGTTTATAATTGTTTAAAAAGAGACAGGTCAAGGCAGAGTTTCTTCAAATAAGGCTGTACACAAGTCATTTGAAAATCATCAGGAACATGGCCAGGGGAAAGAGAATGATTAAAATCCGAGAGCAACTCAGGGCCTAATGCCTGTATAACTTGTTTTAAGAGCACGCTGGGAATGACCTCTAAAGGACCGGAGGATGGCCTTGTGCCAGCACACTTTCTTAGCGTAGCTGAGAACAAAAAAAAAAAAGAAAAGAAAGAAAGGAAGAACGGAGTGCAGCACAGCCAGGAAGTAAGATTGTAGTGTGAGCTAGCTGTTGAGCGTTAGCCCAGCACACTTAAGATACAAAAAAGCTAAACTCCAAACCTGCTAAACCAGACATAAACAACCACAGTTGAAGAGTCATGGAGGCTTCTTCCAGTTGATGCACAGCCTGAACCATCCACAGCTTAAATATGAGTGTATGATTATCTGACACACAGTAATGTTATGCTATGTGGTCTCTTCAGTGTCTCTCATAAGCTCAACATAGTAGCTATGTTGTCATTGCTCTTTTTTCCCCCAGAGTCATTTTTCACATTCACTTAACTAAAGCTGACATGTGGAGCTGGTCTACGATATATACGGTTAAGTCTATAGATGATCCCAGTTTGCCTTCTGGTTCTTTCCACAAACGCTGTTGTGCATCCTCTGGTTCCTGTTGTTTTTTTTCGCGGGCGGGTTTATGGGGCATAATGACGGTTCCTGGGGCACTTTAGCAAACCAGTGACTAAGCTCTCCAAACAAGAGTGCTTTTAACGCTCCTTAAATGTGTTTCTATCGAGCCAGTGTGACAGCATTTACCGTACGCCACAGCGGCCATTACCCCCAACCGCGGCAGCCCGGGCTGAGTAATCGGCCGCGCCGAGAGCCTGCGGGCCGCGCTGCCGCGCTTTATGATGCTCTAACCACAGTCCTGCAGGGAGACTGGCAGGAAACTCAGAGGGGGAGCACCAGGGAGCCGTGGTGCGGGGGGGTGGGGGGGGTGGGGGAGGAAGTACCGGGCCTCAAGAAGACTCACAAACACGCACACACAACTGTAAACATGCAGGCATCTACACACGCTCATTAGCTGAACGCGCCGACACTGTGCCCTCTCCTGCACGCACACATGTTCACATGCACACACATTCACACAAGTGCACACACACTTTTTTTGGTTCTTTGCGAAAAAGAAAGAGACAAAAAAGTAATTGGTCCATTTTGATTTAAGAATATGCCAATCATAATGTATCATGTCATGTAAAATGCAACAATTTCAGTATGTATTAATCATGAGTAGCTATTAATTATCATTAGCCACTGGTTGTAAATCACCTCCAATCGTTAAAATGTAAAAATAGTAAATCTTGTCGGTACATACACAGTGCCCTTTTAACACCCTTTAAAAAAAGAAGAAGAAAAAGCAGAGCACTGACTGGTGAGCAAGTTGGTTAGAGGCAGTCGTGGCGTATAGGCAGATTTTATTGACTATGATGGCAGTGGAGTTATGGTTTATGGTTCACGTCACTTTACAAGACTCCCTGCTAATAATCAAGAGAGTTGTTATTAAGTGTGCCCAGTGGTAAGCTGCATGGGAACTGTTGCAGCGCACTCGCTCGCTCACTCGCCCGCCTCAGGAAGGCAAGGAGAAGTTCTTCCCCCAAATTACGGTCATTCCTCATTACGGGATAAACCCCCCTCGCCTCCCCACTTCTGCCCGTGTCCAGTAAGCGAGGTTACGGTAAGGGTGTGGCCCTCCCAGAGGGCTTTCACGTAAGTCATCTGGTCACTCTGGCACGCCTCTGGCACCTCTCACGGGGCCTCTAGGGGTCAAAGCTGCAAAACATCTGCCGCGACAAAAACACCCCTATGTTTCCAACGGTTTGGGGTTTTTCATCACAGGAGTCAAACATCCTGTTTCTACCCGTTCTCCCCACTTCACCCCACCCCCCCTCCGCCTTTGCCCCCACAAATCCCCCCCCCCCCCCCCCCCCTTCACCATGCCATGCCATGAGTCAGCCCGTGTAAATCTCAGCCTTAAAGCTGTTTTCCGTTGTTTTGTCTCACCCTGCTTCCAGTCACAATGCCAGCTACTCATCTGCATGGTAATGCGTGGCCTGTCTGCATGTGTCTGTGCCCCTGTGTGCTAGCATGCTTCTAGCCCTGTCTTGCCCTCCAGTGAATATAATTGCTGTAATTGTAGTATTGTGAACCACTGTTGGATTTAGGTTGCTGTTGTTTAAAATGGGCACAGCCGAAAAGAACGCTCAAAGCCATTGCATCAGCTGTTAACTAGTCAGAATTGAGTGTTTTCCTCCAGTATTTCCAACATTTCTAATCTCTAGTACCACTTAAATCACACATTCCAGTAGTTCGAAAACTTTTAACTGTCTTGTACCCCCTGAGACGCTCTATATCTTACTGACTACCCCCTTCACTACAGACCGCTTACCATAATATTATTTTTATATTTGTTTATGCAGTTATTGCTGCAAAAACAAAATGTGAGCACATGCTATATGGTACATCATAATGTAGTATCAATTGGATTGTATTAGGGATGGTTTGAATATAAGGTCTTCCATTCACAGATTTATTTTGCATGCCCCCCTGGAATTCATCTATGTACCCCCCGGTTTACATCCACTGATCTAAAACAACTGCTTCACCTTGCTTGATTATCCTGTCACACATTCTCAGAATTAGCCTAGGGCTCGCAGACCTGTCTCAACAAAAAAACTGAAGATAGATGTATTGCTGCAGCTAGCATGTTGAGATGTAAAGCAGGGCCACACAGCCCCACCGTGGACAGCAATCTGATCACTGTTCTCTCCACGCAGGACCAGACTCTGTGGGCATGTCTCGCTGGCATGGCGATGGCCAGTAAAGAGCTCACCACGGCCGAGGTCGCCTACGCAGCCATCGGAGAGGTGAGTTTGCTGGCTGGCTTGTACATACCTGTTCAGACTGCCATTTGGGGGGATTTGTGGCCAGATGTTTTGTTTGTCTCTCTTTGGAATAATTACATTTATTCAGGAAATCAGATTTGTCTGTCTGGGTTTTGAGATTCTTTCCTAGGCTTTATCCTCTGGTTTGAGGGATCAAGTATCATTTGAAAACGGTCTTAGCTATGCAGGTGAATTTTCATGTGTTTGTCATCGTGTGGCATTTGTGCTCTTCTTTTGTTCTCGTGCACACAGGTGGACAAGGTGCAGTACATCAACTTTATCAAGGAGCTGCCGTCCAAGGAGTCGTCTCTGGCCCACATGCTGCTGTTCAGTGGGCACCAGCAGGAGGCCGAGGCCACGCTGATGCAGGCCGGACTCATCTACCAGGCCATCCAGGTGCACATCAACCTCTACAACTGGGACAGGTCAGTGCCCCTGAGACGAACCGCTAGATGCCAAGATGAAAACATGCAGCGAGTTACTGACGTTTATTTACTGTTTTATGTGCAAAAAACTAAAGTGGGACTGAGTGAATGTGAGTTAAATGGAGGTAATGCTAAACTGAAATGGGGTGTGAAGTAGCTTAGAAATAACTATGCAGGCCTATATTTCATATCGCCCCCTTGAGGTGAAGAGAAGTAGAATGAAAGAACATCACTGGATTTGAAAAGCATAGATATTTAACATCTAACATAAATGTTGGCCGATTCCTATACACAGATGACCCAAAACCATTCAGAGAATATTTAGCTAGTCAAAAAAGTGCATCAACAACAAGAAGTTGTTTTGGCATTATTATAAATTATAAGTACACTCAAGCTTTTACTAGTAGTATTCTGTTTTAATCATAAGGACATTTTTATATTTTAAGATCCTGTAAGATTTACAGGAACCATTTTTAGGCATTAATAAAATGACTGCCCTTGTGTTTAAAAAGGCCTGTCTCTGATCTAGTGGGGGGCTTAACTTGGTGAACTGTCTAAAAAATTCTGAATACAGCAAATTCAGTCAGTTTAAATGTGAATAAAGACTGTCAGTAGTCAGACTGGTCCAGTGATGATGGATGCCTTTGGTTTTTATCATGAGCATTTAGTTTCCATTTTGTGCCTCACACAGGGCCCTGGAACTAGCCGTAAAGCACAAAACGCACGTAGACACAGTTCTTGCTTACCGACAGAAGTTCCTGCAAGACTTTGGCAAGAAGGAAACTAACAAGCGTTTCCTGCAGTATTCCGAAGGGGTAAGATTTTCATAAAATGATTTTCCTCTTTGAAGATAGTCGCAGCAAAGCTTTTTCTCAGCCTTTTTGCTTTGCCCTTGAGTTTAGTGAACTAATAGAGACTCACATCAAAACTTTTCCTACCTTCATTCAGTTTTTTTGTTTTTGTTGTTTTTTATATATATATATACTTCCACGACTGTTGGACTGTGAACTAGCGTTCCTGGCACCTCTCTTCGGTACAGCTGAATAAATGGCTGGTGTTTTTCAGGTGGAGGTGGACTGGGAGAAGATCCAGGCGAAGATTGAGATGGAGCTTGCCAAGGAGCGAGAGAGGGCTGCCACGACATCAGTCAGGAGCAGCGTAGCTGTCCGACGCTGACCTCTCCCTTCATAAGCGCACAGAGGAACAACAGAGGTGCTATCCAGAACCCTGAAGGGTTCTTCGAATGGTTTTGCATAGAACGGATAAGGGAGATTCTCAAGGCCCATTGAATAAACCTTAGGGGTACTGGCTAGCACCTTGCTTTTTGTATCGGGAACAAGCCAATGCGATCTCACTCGAAATTATCAACCCCAAAGGAACAGTGGTCCATACAGGCACAGCTCAATGTAGGAGGGGTGATTGCCGGACTGTGACGCTTTAAGGTGTTTTTCACCCAGCCACACCTAAGAGAACTGGAAGCAACCTCTGCTTTGTTTGAATTTCGAGGTATGTCTTTTACCTTGGTAAAGGGAAAAAAACTACAGTGAGACAGACCATGCCGACAGATAAATATTCTGTGGATAAAGATTTCTCAAGAAAGCTGCGTAGGAAATTGCTTACAATTTCACTTTATATAGATATCTCATAAAACTTTCTGTTCAATTTGCTGGTGGAAAGTCATCCTAGACAAGTAAATTCTAGACCTGTCTCTAAAAGCTAATCTGTCCATCCCTAACTGCTCTTAAACACACCAACAGCAAGTTGTGTTAGACAGGTCACTTTTAGACTAGAACACTACCTGTTACCAGTGCTATATTTCTGTGTCTTATTTCCTACAAACATTCCTAATTTATTCCAGTTTGTTTCATTTCATTGAGATGACAAAAGTAATTGTTTACCCTTAACTGTATGTGTCTTATTTGTTTGTAATTTTTTAATTTAGTGGGCTATGCTCCAGATTCAAGATGTGTGTGAATCACTCTTTGTGTATATTTATACATTTTATATATGTGTGTTTGTTATACATTTTATACAAATGTATTTTCTTTGTAATGTTCAAAAGAACTGATTTAATAAAAATTATATATAGTGAATACCAGATTTTTTCATTGTAAAATTCTATCAAGGAGTAGTATGTGTGCTTGCATGTGTATGTATGTGCTGTGTGTGCAAGAGAGAGAGGAAGAGAGAGCGAGAGAGAGATTGGTAAAGTGTGTGTGAACAGTTTAGCCAGCAGGACAGATTGAATAACTGCACAGTTGGCATGGCTCCTGTGTTTACAAGAGACGCTAGAAACAGATCAGATAATTTATAGTGTCATTCATACCCAAGGCTGGACAGCATCCACACATTATGGGACCTGAGCCAGGAATGCCCTGTGAATGTGATAATGGCCTCTGTCAGAGCAGTGCCTTCATGGAGAACAATCCATGTTCATAGGAGTAGCCTAGCCTGTCCCGTTGCTGCTTCATGTAACCTGGCTTGTGTATATTTGAAATTAGTCAAGAAAAAAAAATACAGTTCGATGTGTACTTTATAAGTACACACTCAGTACTGTGTATAAGGTATGTAATATGCATGCTAAAACCTGGAACAGAATAACCGAATAACCAAAAATAAGCAACGTCTTCATGAATATGACATTACACTTTGATGTGAAAATAGAACCGTTAAGAAACTGAGCGCATTTTTACGACCTTTGGGACTAACAACAGCACTATTCAGACAAGTGTTAACTTAAAGGCGACTTCAGAACCTCGAACCGGTGCCTTTCGTTGTCATAAGTAGAAACACTATTTCTGATAATACTTTGAAGTCGTGAACAACAGGAAACGGGTTAGTTTGGCCTTCATCATTGGCCTACTCTCCTGACAGAAGCAGAAAAGCCAGCTGAAGGAGTTGTTGGTTTTTTTTTTTTTTTTTTTTCATATTATTAACGGAAAAGCTCTTAAGATGGGCTTTTATTTTTGACCTGCATAACTGGTGAGGAAAGTGAAATTTTATCCTGTGCCCTGTAGGGAACGATGATGCAAAAAGGCATGGTCATTCATAGCAGGCCAGGCCTTAGTAATTGAGCCTAACTGAGTGCCAGTCTTGGCACCATTCCTGTAAAAACTCAAACGATCACTCTTGGCAAACGCAGTGCCATTTTCATGCTCTCCCATCACTTCAACTGATTTTTTACTTCCATACTTGCACAAATGTGTGGGAACTTCGGCTATGATTGAAAAGGTCAGGGTTCATATTGACATTTGCTATGTGATTAAGTCATTAACCATATGGCTATAGAAAACGCCTTTAAAAAGTCTTTGTCTTTTCCCCTTTATGTGAAATATCTCGTGAAATAAACTTATACATATAAAAGATCCATAGTACAAAATGTATGTATGTCTACTAATCCCACATCAGTCGGTATCCTGAACAGTTATCCTCCACTAGATGTAGATTTATTGCCTATGCGTAAAAGCATGCATCACCGTAGCCCTTTTTTTTTTAGTTCGGACTGTTGGCTTCAGGCCCCGACTACCCCTGCGATGTCAATCAGGTCTCTCGAATCTTGAAATACTCATAAGTTATTTATTTCATATAAACATGTTTATATTAACAGTTTGACATAGATGCTAGATATGTATTATTTCAAACAGGCGACATGCTTTCCTCCGGAAAGTCTCTTTCATTTCTCCCCTAAATTCTCGGTGAGGCCTCCTGTGCCATGCTCTGTGATCAAAGGCGCAACTCTAGGCTTGGGTGCCTATTGTGTCATCTCGTCAGTGATGTCGTGGTCCAGTGACTGCCCTAACAAGCAGCCTAATTTTACCTGTTCCCAGCATTTTGACGGCCCGACAGTATTACACTCTGAAGGTCTAAATTCCAAACAGAAAAAAAATGTCTTTGCTTAAATATATGGCAAATTTAAAAATGTATAACGGGTTATTGCTCTCTGATTATATGAGCCAGATTTGCTGCCACTACGAAAAAGCAATGCACCAGATAATTGTCAGTTTTTCGTCTCACGATATAGCTGTTTAGACACAGAGTATACGGTGGTTAAAAACTCGGTGTTCCAGCAGTTTTCGGTTTTAATTGCACTTAAATGGGCGCTCTGTGAATCCGCAGAATTTAACAACTTCAAAATAATGGGACAGTTCAGCATAGTTTTCTGTCCATTTCAGGCTACACGGAGTTGCGGGTGGTCCTTGCGGAGCCTCCGGCTACCCTCGCTTCTCCCAGACCATTGTTTGAAATCCCCACTGGTCCTCCGGAAGATCCCAAAAGATTTTCATCCGAACGGTCTCTTTCCACCTCGAGCATCGTCTCCTCGTACGTTGGCAAGTATTTCACTTCATCATATGCCGGCAGCTGGAGGACCGGTGAGGTGAAACCCGTGATGCACTGATCCGGAAAGCGGTCGAGCAGGGAGTCCTGAGACGCTGTGGTGTGTGTGTTCAAGAGAGAGGGATCCTCCGCTCTCTCTTGTTGCCTCCGCGGTCTCGGGCAAATAATGCGCTGGATGAAATAGCCCATGGCGAAAAGAAGAAGGAGGATGATAATGCCAGACAGTTTCCGTGTGATCCAGCCAACGTTGTCAAAGAAGGTGTGCAGCGGTAGCTTGCAGCAGTGGACGGTCACGTTATCGTGCGAACAGCATCGCTGATCATCGCTGCACTGGAAGTTTCCACAATTCCGAAATGCTTGACAGGTGTAAATCAGGAAAGCGGTCAGGAAACTCACGCACGTCCTGATGTCATCTTGCATATGAAGCATGCTGGGACTGTCGGTGGATGTCTTCCCCCACCAGTGACTCGTGTTTGTCCAGTGAACCGCTGTTGTCTGCAATTTCCTGTGGTAAAATAGAATATTCTTGTGGACAGTTCCGTGGACAGAACAGCTACTGATATTGCACTTGAACGTGCCGGTGAAAGTGGCACGAAATAGACCTCCTGTGGTCCACGCAGTAGCCCAGGCAGGAAGACTGCTGGTGATCCCTCGATTCGCTCACTGGCAAATCCAAGCCATTCTTACATCATTACAGGGAAAGTGCTTCAAAAGACCGCAGAAGAAATTTGACCAGACTTGACTTTATCAATAATGGTAGCATACAGGGCCCGATGCACACATCAAGTGCTCTCGCAAGAAAACTGCCTTCTGAACACAGAAAATGCGCTGCCCTTGACTCTGGGGTTGTGTGAAAAATACGCCATTTGATCAATCGGTTCGATGGGCTTAAAAAAGGAGACAAGAGTGGGATAACCACCTAATGAAAAATGAATGGCCCTTTTTACTGTGGGTTTCAATGGGCCCTTAAGTGCGTCAGCAATCATATTACTTACAGTGGACCCCAGAGAACAGCCAAATCACAGACTATACACGCTCATAAACATGCATTCTACTTTAAGCTTGACGTTCATTTGCCATCTCTCTTTGTTTATAAACATCGCCATTTGCACTGACCTAGGCTGTGTACAAGTTTTAAATGAGAATGACGTTCAGTTGTTGGGGCCTGACAACTAGGGCGTAGACACTGGCCAACTATGTCATGTGCATATCCCCAGTGTTTTGTGTCACACAATATTATTCGTTTCATTTAGTTTCAGTCGAGAGCTGCGCACAGCTGTGCTGTGGTTAAATGATTTTGAAATGCGTGCTTGAGCTACCTGGCCCCAGCTATTAGATTTACCCACATCTGGATTGAGTCACGTTGCAACCTATGGAGGAATTATGAAATTACTACCTTAGCAATAAACACTTCAGCATATTTAGATAATGTGGCTGTAGCCATGGCCTATACGCTTAACGCCATATGTCTTTCTACAGATTATATTACTGTTAAGTATAAACTATATTTTCGTTGTTTTGTGTTACACAACTGTATACCCTATGCGTTTTGATTTGATGGGAATTATGTCAAAGTAAAAGCAATCTCTGCCGTACTATTCTGGCGTCTTTCTTTTTTACATGTTTTAAAAAAGCACAGATTTAGTCGATATTCACTTCACATGAGAACGGGTAATGCACGATATGCCCAATTCAATTACCAGGACATTACGTTGTAAAATAGCGGGGAAAGACCAGCACAGCGCGCTTAATTTATTTAATTTATGCAGTATCGCGTTTCTCCCTGCAATCTTTCTCAATTACGGAAACATGATACACGAAGCATTATGCTGTAATGAAAGAAACAAATACACAGAATAACATTTGTCGTCCTGGTCTCCGCATCATTTAAGTCCTTTGGGTAGAAGAAGATCAACACATTACTTCTGTTGTCTGTTTTTCTCTCAGTTGTTCTGTTTGTTGCACTGTGAAAGTAATCGCTGTACAGATTTCCTACATTTCAATATTTTGTTTGATTACATGTTAATTATAATGCAAAAAGAAGGCCAGGCTAGATATTTCATACATTCAGTCTGTAATTCGCAGAGACTTCTCCCCCACAAAGTGATGTGAAAATAATGTCTTTTCTATGTGATCAGATGAGAACATGTTTGCAGCAGATCCCAGAGGACGCTGAGAGAAAAATGAGAAGATAAATGGTCACTTTGTGGAGAGGGGATGCATCACAGACACACAACTGGTGCCATTTCAGCAGCCATAATGACCAGGAGTCCCCCCGGATCCATCCAGTGCAATCAGAGGCTCACACAGACCTGCTGTAGGGCTCCCCAGCCACCGCTGCTGTCGCACTCTGTCTCCATGTGCATAGGGCTCAGCTCTCACCATGCAGTCATCTGCTCAAAATAGATAGATAGAAAGATAGATAGATAGATAGATAGATAGATAGATAGATACATACATACATACATACATACATACATACATACATACATACATACACACACACACACACACACGTAGAGAGGGACTACACTAGAAATGTTGGGTACTATGAAATAATACAATTTTGCACCCTCTAATAATATCAATAGTGTCCCCAAAGAGTCCCCTGCCAATGCTTAACCCTTGGAATACTATTACCCCCACCTCCCCCCGCAGCACCACAATACACTGACTGATTGATTGGTTGATTGATTGATTGATTGGTCGACTAATTGATGGATTGGTTAATTGATACCCCGGGGGAATTCATTTGGGTTGCAACAATACCTCCCATCAATCCGATCCTGCATGAATGTCCAACACAGAAGCGGATTGCTGGCCTCTGCTGGCTCGCGTCTGTCTGTCTGGCTCGCCCTCTGAGCAGAAAGGCGCTGGAGTTCTCTATGGATGCTGCTCTCCGCTACACGCTCCATTCTTCTGTGTTGCAACACATTTGGTCATGCTGAGGACCAGATGTTTACACTCACAATTCATTATGAAATGTTTCGGGCTATTTATGTCGGAGAAAAAAAAAGACACATAATTGCCCTGCAGCCTGCTGGGCTGGTCTTTTGTTTTCTTTTTTTCTTTTTTTTTTTCTTGTGATGAAATGGTTGTTGCTAAATTCAGCTTTAGAGGAATGGTCAATGTCATGGCTATCATGTATGCGTTTTTATCGAACTACAGCAGGCATGAGAAGAGAGAAGTCATTGATGAACACAGCTCACCACCAGAGTCTTCAATCTGCTATTGTGTTTCATTGTACTTTGATTGACTTTGCTGTACATCTCTACTCACTCCTCCCATGTGAAACAGCATTTAAGTGCATCTCCATGTGTCCTGGTCCTCAGCATAGGGGAACCACACTAGGCAGAAGCAGCTGACTGCAGAGCAGACCTGGTCTGCTCCTGCCCCTGAGCCAGGGAGAGTCGGGACCAGGCCAAGTCCATTGCTAAGCCCCATGCTTGGCTGGCAGCTGGCAGGAAAATCAAGGCGGGTCTCTCTCTCTCTCTTTCTTTCTCTCTCCCACTGACTCTTTCTCTCTCTCCTCCTCTCTCCCTCTCCTTCTCTCCCTGTCTTTCTCTTTTCAACATGTTCCCTCTCTCTTTTTCATTCTTTCTCTTTGTCTTCTTCTTCTCTCTTCCCCCCCCATCTCTTTCTCCTCCTCCCTCTCTCTTCCCCCCTCTCTCACCCCCCCCCTCTCTTTCTCTTGCTCTTTCTTTCTCCCTCGTGCTGAAACCCATCCCGTTGTTTTGTGCGTGGCCAGGGCAGAGGCAGAGGCAGAGGCAGAGGCAGAGGCAGAGGCAGAGGCAGAGGCAGGTCATTTGTGTGGGAGAGGAGCCTGCATCCCAGAAACACAGAAATCCCATCTGCCCCCCTCCTAATAGAAAGCAGGTTGTGCAGAGCCCCACTAAACAGAGAGTAAATCACACACACTTCAAAAACAAAGCACTCGTGCGTGCACACACACACACTTGCACACACACACTGACTCTTTCACTCTGTTTCTGTCTCTCTCTTACACACACACACACACACACACACACACACACACACACACACACACACACACACTTTCTTTTTTGCTTACTCTTTCTCTTTCTCTTTCTCTTTCTCTTTCTCTTTCTCTCTCTCTCTCTCTCTCTCTCACACACACACACACACACACACACACACACATACTTATACGCCAAGAAAGCTACACCGTAATGATAAAATAAAGCACTAGTTATTTCACACCCACATACTTCCCCTCTTGTTATCGTGGCCGAAAGGAGAGGAGGGCAGAAGGAGAGGAGAGGAGAGGAGAAAAGAGGGGACGAGAGGAGAGGAGAGGAGAGGAGAGAAGAGGGACAGGAGAGGAGAGGGAACGAGAGGAGAGGGAATTAGAGGAGAGGGAATGAGAGGAGAGGAGAGGGGATGAGAGGAGAGGAGAGGACAGGGGACGAGAGGAGAGGAGAGGGAGAGGAGAGGAGGAGAGGAGAAGAGGGAGAGGAGAAGGGAGGAGAGGAGGCAGCCTTGCCGGCCCCTGCTGCTCCGCAGGTTCTCTTGGCAGGGAGGTTCGTCAGCACTTTGATTTGCTTTTTGAGGGGAAAGGGGATAAACTCTCCCCTCTTCTCCACTCCCTTTTTGCCTTCCTCAGCACAGAAAGCCAGCCCATATATCCTGAGTAGGTACACACACTTACGCAGCTTTCATACGAACTAAAATTATCGAAGAGGAATGTCCAGAGGAGGTCAGAAAGCTTAGAGAGCAACTCTTGTGTTTTCTTTTAGAAACTCTACAGCCTCGGTACATTAGTGAAGAAAGCCCACTTTAGAAAAAAGACGGATGTTTTGTTTTTTGTCAGGAGGTTATCTACAGTGGAAATGTTAAGATTAGATTTGATTTAACTTTATTGTCATGATACGTATAACAAGTCCATGAGAGTGAAATGCAGTTTTACTAGACTTTGAACTTTGAAAACTTTAATGTCCTCGAAAGGCTATTTTCATTATAGCACAGACACCTAAACACAAGACAAACATAGACTGATGCTCTAGTATGCAACATATAAGTGAAGAACACCCATATCAATAAATAAGACACAATAGCAGGTTATTAGAATTACTTCTCATATAAAGAGTCATGCACAGGTTAAACATGTGAGTGCATACAAATTTTATATACAGGGTGGACCATGAGAAATGGACCACTCTTTAAATAATAATGATAATAAACTGCATTTGTATAGCACAATTCATACAAAATGTAGCTCAAAGTGCTTCAACAGTTTGGCAGGGAAAAAATACAAGGCATGAATGATTATATCTCCTCAATCACTGAGGATTGTACAATTAAAATCCATACAAATGAAAGCTAATTCAGCTCGCTGTCTGGTTGTATCATGGTTTATGAGCATGCTGGCAAGGGGACAACCACCATGGCCATTTGAAAAAAAAAAACTACCCCTGAAAAAAAGTTGCCAATTGCTTTTGGCTTCATAACCTGATATTTTTTTCCTAGTTTCTCAACTCGCCACATCACTGAAGATAGGTTAAAAAAGGCATAAGTGGCTCATTTTCTCCCAAAAAGTTGAGGAAGGGATGGCACAACAAAAAGGGAACATTAGGCTAACTGAGGGCTTTAGCACTCTTTACCTGCTTCTTGGAGTCAAAGTTGACCTTTTAAGTTGACCTTTGGGTCACATGTGGCTCCTGCACCAGGAAGATAATTCAAATAGTCAGCTTCTCTTTGATTCCTCATGAAGATGTCACTGTCAAAAGGGATGGAGGTCACACTAAACACCTTTTTCACCTTGAGAAGTTAGTTTTATATCATTTAGAATTATCATAATCTCATAAATCATAATATCACTGGAAAGACAACTAAATGAACTTTAACTTGCTTGAGTTGTAATTGTGGCAGCCTCAATAACTGAGGAGATATTGCCATTGAAAAAGTGGTCCAGTTTTTTTTGGTCCATCCTGTATGTATATTCTCATCAAGTCCATCACCTCCATACATTTTAGTTATTGACATGGGAATTAATACATTTGCCTTGACCATAAAGTGCAAAAAGCAGTAAGTACAGGATAAGATTGAAGTCTCACTGTTATGTACACACACACCTTAATCACTCATGAATGCCAAAAGTTTTCCATGACACTGTAGGCCATTGGTACAGTAAGTAGGGGAACAGCTGATCTTGAAATAACACACACAAAAGTATATATAATGTGTACATAAATAACTCTGAACAAGAGGTTTGTTATTCATCATCTCTGATCATTTTAACAGCATCCATCCACATGTCATGTTATTTACATCCACACACTACATTTAATGGGGAGGGAAAAAATGGAGGGCGGGCTAGCCATTTTGTGTTCCCATCACTACAAGATTGATATGCGGTGTGTAAAACTGTCACCCTACTTACAGTAAAATATACATGTACTATGTTTGCACCATATAGAGAAAATGAAAACAAAGAAAGAGAAAAAAAAAAGAAAACAAATTCCCAGTAGAGGTTGTTTGATGATAAATCCAAGGCTGGGAAAGCTGTTTCCAAATCATCTCTCCTGGGATGTTTGTTTCTTTCCACTTGCGTCAGTAGCCTCTGCCATGTTTACTATTTACAGTTAAACACCAAGGGGTCAGAGGTCACGGAGCATGCTCAGACCATCCGGGAACAAAAAGCTGCATCTCATTACTTTCACAAGTGCCCAGCATGTTCGCCTCTGCCATATATGTCCATGTCAACTGTTATCTGCTGATGTCACATCCTGCCCCAGAGAAGGCGGAGAGGATCTTATGGGAATGCCACAGGAAGTTCATCAAGGGCTTTAATTGGCCAAACCCCCTGCTCTCTCTTCTCCTCACCCACACACACCAAAGAGGAAACCCTCAAACCTAGGGGAGCACTCCACAGAGGATAGTGAGTGAGAGATTTTTTCATTTCTGTAAAGCTGTGTGTGTGCGTATGTGTGTGTAGGCAGACAGGACACACACACACACACTCACTTACTCACTCACGCACTCACTCCCTATCTATCTGTCTCTTTCTTTCTATATATATTTCTCTCTCTCTCTTTCTCTCATACACACTCTTACATTTACGCTCTCTCTCTCTTTCTGACACATGCACTCACATTCACATAACTGACATGCTGTTGGGCACTTTGTCTCTTCATCAAGATAATATGACACTGAAAGGAATATGCATATGCATTTCATGCACACACACACACACACACACACACACACACAGACATGCAGACACACACACACACACACACACACACACACACACACACACACAGCTTTTGAATTAACAGTCATTCTTGAGTCTTTCTTCTGTCTGTACGAATGTATATGTATGTATGTATATATCATGCCTCTGTGTAAACATGGACATGCTCATCTCTGGCTTCTAGTAGTGATGCAGTTTTACAGTCAAATCCATAAAGCATCCCGAGCCACAAATGTTCCCATAACGATCCCATATCGTTCCCATAACTTGTGGAACTAAATGATTAATGAGAGACTGGTTAGTGCGATGGTGGAGGTCCTTAGGGAGACGTCCATGATTCCCCATCACCCTCTCCAACACCACCTCCACTCCACATCCAATCCGTGAGGCTGTACACGGGTCATGGGACAGGAAATGTGTTAATATGTGGAAATGCAAAACAATTAAATCCCATTTTCAGTGTCAGCAGACGGAGTCGGAGTAGTGGAGAGAGAGAGAGAGAGAGAGAGAGAGAGAGAGAGAGAGAGGAGAGAGAGAGAGAGGAGAGAGAGAAACTGTTGATAACATCCAGATCCCTCTTCCATATGACTGTGTGGGTGTAAGTTCAACATAGAGCTGGCCCAGTGGATATACAGTATATACATATACACACATACAGCCCCCAACTCACACTGATTCTCTGGAACCTTCTCTTACAAAGTTTCGAGATTCAGCAGATTGTTGACCGATCATGTGACTGCAACAGTAACCACTGAAATGCTATACTATAGGATATTGGAAAAGGAAAAGAATACATTGTAACATTAAATAATATATTCTTCCTATATATTTGTCTAAAGTCTAAAATATATACTTCTGCCTTCTGTTTCTGTCTAAAAAAAGAGTGTCTACACAATTGCACTTGTGTTCATCTACAAACTATGGTACTAGTATTAGGATTAGACGTTCATCCAAATTAATTTATGCTTAAGTGTATAACGCTTATAACATTTCACAGAAATCTAAGACACTGTAATAAAAACAGAGTCATTGGCCAAATAATGGCAGAATGGGGGGCTTGTTTTTCAGAGAATGCTGGTCAGTCACAGTCTCCATCCTGTGTGTTGCAGGGTATCGATCGTCGCGTCTCCATTTCGAGGGCTGGGCTGTCCCTGTACCGGGAGCCGTCCCAGTAGAGTCTTATGCGCATTTTATGACTGTCTGTGGTCTTCCATGCAGAGCTCTCCATCATGCTGTTTCATTGCCTCCAATGACCTGTGAGTGTGTGTGTGTGTGTGTGTGTGTGTGTGTGTGTGAGAGAGAGAGAGAGAGAGAGAGAGAGAGAGAGAGAGAGAGAAAGACACACAGACAGACACACAGACAGACAGACAGACAGACAGACAGAGACAGTGAAATAGTGTGTGAGAGACAGAGACCAAGAAAGAAAGAGGAAAAGAGAAAGAAAGAACATTACAGAGATAGAGACACAGAAAGAACTTTTAACAGCTACACCAATCACCAGTTCCTAACTAACCAATGATTCCTTTTTTTTTGCGATTTTTTGATAGATCTCCTCGTGAAGTGATAGCTGCTGGATCATAGTGTGGAAACGGTTTCAGGATAACATCTAGGTGAACCATCTATGTAATGTCATATCTGGAAATGTCTGATGCATCCATTCCTGGAACGCTGCACGAGGTACCAAAGAACTCTTCGATATAATCTCCTATCTGTGCATTGAGGCCTGACAAGGGGGGGTTGATAAAACAGCACAGTCATCCGATAAACCACTTAGTGGCTATGATGAAATGAATTCTGGGAATCAGGTTGCTTTTCTGAATAGATACATTGCGCAGAATGTACACTGCACCTAAAGCTAATGTATCATTTTACATTAAAATGACATCCAGTGGTCTTAGCCTATCCAATAAGCCAAATTACTGCATCAGCGAGCCTCACACCGTTATTACTTGTGTGACCATTAAAGCTGGAACAATGTAGTCAGCACAGAGGGTTGATGTGTTGAGTAAACTGACAGTTGACAGTCAGATGGAGAAAATAGTGCTATGTTATGGGTATTCAAAAGCCATAATGGAATATTTACCAAGTCACCAATATTTAGTAATTATTTTGCTTTTCTTAGATCACCTGTTGCCCACGCACTGACAAGACTCTATTGTTTCTTCTTTTCTGTCATTGTTTCAGCCCAGCTTGGACTCCAGGCGGAGTCAAGAAAATAGGCCGATGCGCTGCTTTCGACAGAAGATAGGCTATGTAGTGACACCATGAGGCAAGAAATGAGAACTGCTGCGCCGTGGACTGTTCCCGCGTAATGTGTGCGCCCCAGTGCCCCACCCAACATATCCGGGCAACTGTTTCCTGCATCATCACCGTGTGCCACTAGCCCCCCCCCCCCCAAAAAACCCCAAAAAACACTGAAAACAGACTTGAGTAGACAAACCAAAGCATACACCCTAATTGCGTTAACAACATTTTCCCCAAGCAAAACATGTGTAAAAACATGCTGAATGTATGGAACTAAACTACCTATCAGGCAATTTAAACATATAGTGTAAGTGTCACCAGCGTCACTCATGATGTCTCCTGGTTGTAGCGCCTAGATGGTGCGTAAATTGCTGCACTGGAACAATGCACAGATCAGAGTAAAAACCAAGAATGGACCAGCAAAAAACGCGGTCAAATTGTAGGAAGCTTATTGGAGGAACGCGGAGGGCGGGCTATCCTGATACTCGCACTACAGCGCCTCTTTACTTCAAGGCGGCGATCTGTACATCATAGTAATGGGAATGTCTGTTTTTAAGGAAGACGTCTTATGATAGTGCATAGTATTATATAATCTGGTACACACTGTTAACATACATCGGCGAGAAATGTAAAAGCAAAATGCTTGGTAATAATGTCGGCAAATGGAACAGTTTGCTGCACTCATCTGTTTTGATTCACAAAATATATGCTGGAATGGACATAGATCTTTTTGGGCTTTTCTTTGGCTAATTGCTGAAGCTCCTTTGGTGTGTCAGTAAATCAATAACGACTGGTAATTCCTTGTGTAAAACGATACGATACCAGACTGAACTGGGGTGTCTTCTTTGCAGCTCTGTTTTGGCCTGCAGGTGTGATACGGCATATGTTGTTTCAGGAAGAGCATCTTTGAACAGCTCATCACGGAAGGGGATTGGACCCGAATGGTTGCCTGAAGAGGCAAATAAACAATAAACAGCGGGAGAACGGATCATGGTGGCAGAGATGTTAAGTTTCGGAGACAACAAACACCTGGAGGAAGGGTAAGCATGCACTAAACATAACCTGAAATGTCCTGTTGAGTCAACATTGATTAAAATCCTACACTGGACATGAGCTTTATACTTCGGAGATCTGATAGTTGAGGCAGTCTATTATTGATGGATGTTGCCAAGATCTGGAGGGTGAAGGCAGAGTGCATGACGACAACACACAATGCACAACAAACAGACTTTTATTTGGGTTGCCTTTAGTTGTATCATAATAAAACAAGACTTCAATAAAAACAACCTAAATGCACTTTACAATTCATCTAAACGTAGTAAGTATAAGACCTACAGCTTTGTTCTGAGCCATTTCGGTGATAAATGATTAACACCGGTGGAGTTACAGACGAGCCAGAAACCCGATACCATTAGGTGTAGTAACTAACCCCTTGAGACTGTTATTATCTTAGTTGTAACGTTCTACAAATGTTGCCTTTGCTATAAAAGGTATCGACGCCACGTGCTCCACTGTACGGCTTTGTTATTCTTGTAGCCAGTGTTGTTGTTTGCGTTGTAACTGGTTTCCGTATCAGACTATGATGTTTTGTAAACGACAAAGCAACAGAACAACCAACAGAAAGTATCTGTGAATTGATTAGTACTATTTTTGTTATTGATTATAAGTGTTGGAAGGTTAATGTCAACTATTTTCTTAAATGCCTTTGTTTCATCACAAAATGTGGGTCATGTGTTCACTTTCGCCGTAGTAGTTGACGTGGTATGACTTTCACTTCTGGCTGAAGTTTGGCTGAAGCTACTAAGCGGGACCTTTTTGTTCTACTGTTCGTGCACGACCAAGTTCTCTCTACAATCAGTGGGTAGTAATATAATACAAGACGGACTAATAAACAATCAGTCATTATAATAGACAGAGTGAAGAGTGAAAAGGTGGCATTGATGCAGGTCAGTGAATGGCAGGTTGTTGTTAGACTGGTGGTTTAGGAATGATGAAAGACTGTGTAGCTTCGGATATGAGAGCAACTAACCAAATAAAATGTAAACAAAACAGAGAAGAGCCTTTTTACATTCAACCTGCACCATTCTATTCTGAACCTTTTCATCTCCCTCTTCAATGTTGTCTCATTAAACCAGTGAGATTCAAAACGTCTAGTGCATTTTAACCATTAGTAATAAGTAGTAAGTCTTTGGATTTTTTTTTTAAATGATCAGTTACTGTATTCTGCCAACTGTCACTGGGTTCGCTGACAAGTAGGCTATCTGTAGATTGCCGGTCTCAGTAAGGGAAGTGGATCATTTTAATAATCCACCCATAACATTGTAATTAAACTTTGGTGCTATAATTACACTTTTTTCTAAATCCTTGGATTCATAGACATCCTTAGTACAAGAAAAGGGTTAAATAACTAAATAACTAACTAAAATAAAGTCTGAATAGGACAGGGTATGATGGACGTTACACATAATCTCGTAAGACATTGACAGGCACGTTTTATTATCAGACCAAAGGAAAAAAGAAAACTCATTGTGTCTAGAGATAAGAAGTGTGACTGTAAATTAGAGTCAAGTTTCTTATCTCTAGACACAATGAGGTTTCTTTTGAGGTGGTTTTGTAGGAGCTGTGTCATAAACAAATAGCCAAATTCACCTTGACAACCAATGTCACTGAACCCTGCACACAACAATGAAACCAGGAAATGCAAATTAAAAACAAACTACTACAGAAGACACATAACTATTTAACTATTTAAAACCTGTTCAATTAATTTAACCATAGTTTTCCTGTTTTTATGTTTTTGTAGGTAAATAGTTCCTTATAACATCTTCAAAGTATTGTTGCTTTAATTCACACAAACACCTTCAACTATTCATGCAGTACTGAGAAATGTGCTGTAGCCTACAAACATGTTGTCACTTAATGTTGGTTTTCAAAAAATTAGTCTTACACATTTATCTTTGGTTACTTCAATTCAGTTTTATTTATAAAGAAAAGGACTGAAACTGCCAAAGGCAGTTGCCTATCTGTATTAGCAATAGTGTGTCAATATGAAAATGTGATATTACTTCAAAACGTTACTTTTGTAAATAGTAAAGTACTCCAAGGGCATAGAGTATACTGTATATGCAGACAAATAAGTAAAACATGTGGCAAACCCCATTGCAGGCTGAAAAAAGTAAAGGCCATGAGATTGCAACACTGTTATACAGTCTGCACATTATGACAATGCCACCTTACAACAGTTTGCTTCCTAAAACCTTCTGTTTGTTAGTTTGACAATTGAAGTTATTTTGCTACATTTTGCTAGTTTGCTGATCCTTGTATTAATTAATAAAAAAACTTCCAGCCTTCAGTCCTGACACTCCAAGAGGTATTGATAATTGCAGCATCCTCAAACACATCCCAGAAACGCTAATTGACTTCAGCATAAGAATGCAAATGGCTGTAAGACTAAACCCCAAACATCATAGAGCCATAGCCCTCTCTCTTGTACACATACTGATATTTACACACATTTCTACTGTACACATACTGATATTTACATACAAATCTACTTTAGACCTCTGTGGCTGAAGCTATGTTCTCTTTGACTGCTGAGTCACCTGCAGTGCAGACCTAACCCACAGTGCATTAGCTTTGTGCTATATTGTGTTCTGGTTTACTGGGTTTACAGGGTCTCAGATGAGGCTAGACAGCTCCTTATTTTGCCTGTTATAGGTGCCAAGCCAAAAGGTGGACCCTGTGACTATCATTCCTTTGTATAGATTGACAATATGTAGCTTTTGTTGCATACCTTATGCATGGTTTGATGTTTTGGTGCCTTATGCATGGCATGGATCTCTACGCAGATGGCATTCCCAGGGTATTTAAAAGTTCCTTGTTGTTGCCCCTGAACACACCAGTTTTTTCCATCTCCCCAAGCATTGTTTTTCCTCCTTAAAAAAAGAAAACATGCTGAAACCTGTCATGACCTACTTTTGGTCCACGATGCAGTGCAACCAAAGCACACACATCCAGGATTTTAAACTGGGACCAGGACTAAAGAACTTGTGTGTATCAACACTAATCAACAACTTATCAACATGTGTGTAAAAGAAAAGTCAGCTTCAACCAGATTTTGCTCCTGATATATTTTTTGTTTTTATTTAGCATGGCATTTCGGGTCTTTCCAACCCTTCCTCAGACGTCTACTTCTGGTCCAAGTTAAGCAGGTTTTTCTTGTGTGGCTTCACCCCTCAGATGTGCTCTCTGCTGTTATCATTTATGCCACCGCCAGCCTGTGGAGTCTCTCCTCTCATGCACCAACTTGTAGAGTTGTAACATGGAAAGGCACACAATGATTTTCATTGTTTTGTGGACATCCTCTTACATTTAAATCTACTGAAACTATGTTGTTTCCCTTTTCCATTTCTGCTCAGACCTGCAGGAGTTGATGTGTTTAACATGTATGTTGTAGGAGAAATTTGTAACTAGACAGGGACAGACAGAGAGCTCACACTTTCAGCACAGGTAGAGTACATTTTTCATAGCTCTTACACATCTGGGAAATGTGGCGTTGTTATTAACGAGCGCATACAGCATACACAGGTAGCAGACTAAGCAGCAGCCTTAAGGCCAGTTTGTTGTCTAGGCGACAAGTGTCGCTCAACTGTATAGGTCATAAAAAAGACAAATCTGCTAGGGTGTTTCACCAGTTTTCAAGCAGTGCAAATGTGTCGTTTACTCAGACTGGCTCGCAACTCAAAGTTCATGCAAGTTGGAATATAAAAAACATTTTGTGTTCAATTTTTTATGTTTCTGGCACAGGAATATGAAAGCCTTCAGTGCCACAACATCTGTCAACAACTTTTCTTGTTGTTCTTGAGCAATAAATTGGCCTTGCAGCTGTGCCACCAGTACCGCTGGAGGGTTAGTGGGAAGGTAGCATTGGAGAGGAGCGTGAGGCAAACATAATAGTGGCACAAGACCAAAGAGAGTTGAGTGGGTGAAATGGAGGAAAGAGCTGTGCTTGATGAATTAGGTGGAGTTTAGCACATGTTTGTTAGAGAAGGGCATTTTTGTTTGTGCCCAGAGCTTTCACAGACACTCCATGAACTGCCTTGTCTGGTCTCTCTCAGTTAATCTGCTCTGTGATACCTCAACCATTACAGTGTTGATTTCCTTGTTCTACTTCTAAGTAGAATAATTAGAAAATGTATTTGGCAAAGAGCAAGTCATGACAGTACCTACAAAACGTAAAACCTGTAGAACGACTCAGCATAATAGTTGTCAACAAACAGTCAAAGGAGCTTAGCTGTAAGCAAGTGGACTTCTTTTGGAGCTTCACTTAACTACCATGGCCTGGATAAATAAGAATCTTTACAGACACATGGTCAACACACACAGAAACAAAGCTTTATTTGCTCGTGTCCTGGGGATGCCCGTGCCTGGTTAAAGAGTAGTGCTGCTCTGAAAGTGGGCCATAGTGAAGCGAGGGAGTGTGGACGGGCCGGGACAGGATATGGGGATGGTGCTGATAAGAGCCGCAGGCAGCTGCCTCTCTTCCTGTGGAGGGCCCACAGCGCCGGCTGGAGGTGCCAAGGGTGTAGAGGTCGCGTGAAGGGCAGGAAACCCACGTCTGATCGCTTTGTTTGAGCGCAGCGCTGTCTCTATAATTACATTGGAGTGGATGAGTCATTATCTTAAAAATAATGGAGATATTTATTATGTTTGTTTTAAATCACTACAACTGCACAAATCTAATACACATACTAGCAAGAAGAACCATTCAATGGCATTGGTCATTTAAACATATAAACAAAAGTTGTGTTTCAACACTGTAAAACAAAATACTGCTTTGTGTGATTGCCATGTTACAAAAACCTACTTCAGTATTAAATATTTTTGTCATATATGCTGTTGTTTGTCATATCCACCTGTTGCATAATTGTTTACTAAGCCTGTACTGTAAAAAATATTAAGCACAAAGAAATGTGGTCAGTCAAGTCATCTTGTTTCTTTGACTGAGTTATGTCACTGTGGACTGTCAAGTTTGTTTGTAAAGTGCCGCTGACTCCATGCTACAAGTGGTTTGTTGAACAACTAGCCCTTCACTGACAGACCCTTTTGTTTCGCAAAGTTTTAAAAGAACAACCCAGAGCTCATGGTTAAGTTGTGCAGGACAAAATGAAACTGAACGTGATGCACAAACCGCAAAGGAGACAGAAAAAAAACAAGTGAGCGTATAGTGCACCCCCATGTTCTGTCTGAAAGCTTTAGTGTTAACCGCACTGAGCACAACACCCAACCCTCCTCTGCTCCACGGCATTGCAGCTAAAGTGGCTGCCCACTGCACTTTGTATGTGCTCTTACTACTCCTAATATGCGTGCATCAAAAAGAGCATCAATAGTAATAACAACAACAACAATAATAATCGTCATCATCATCATCATCATCTGTCACTACATTGTAGTGCACTAATAACAACACATTCCTCTCCAGACTAACATGGCCCAACCCCGATCTCAGCAATAATACTTACTCAGCTTTTGTGTAATGACCAAGTATTACTGTGTTGTTACTTAATGCAGTGTTATACTGCAATTAACATTTAATACACTTGAAGGCGTGGACATACAGGTTGTTCCATTGGTAGTCTGCCAGGACAGCCTTTTTAAAGTCACCTGAGAAGAGTTTTCTTTGAAAATGCTGCTCCATGTCTGGCAATTTTTGTTATCATTCACCAGCTTACTAACTGCGGTATAGTTCTTCACTTCCCCAGGTTTCAGTCCATCAAAACAAAATTTTAGTAACGTGACAACAAGGAGTAAATTGTACAAATCTACAGTGAAAATGTTTTTTTTTAATTACACCATATAGTAAGGTTGTCAGGATTGAGGAATGTTTTGTGGTTTAACTGATTCATCTAAATTAGCTTTCAGTTTTGTATATGTGGTTGGGATTAATTTTTATGGTTACAGTTTTACATTTCAGTTGGTTTGAGTAGCATGCCTTAACCAGCTATGGTATTTCTTCTGTCATTGTTCTCCTCTAGTGATGGAAAGGTCCTCCCTCCAGACCAGAAAGGTGAGTCACTACACAGATTGTCCCTGAAGAGAAACACCTGACTTAGACAGCAGCTAGTTCCAGAACAGCTCCACCCCTGGCCTGGCTTTAACCTGCGCCATTCCCTAAGAATCAGGGCGTCTCACTTTTCATATGTGTGTGCTCCTTCATCCTCTCTGCATTCAGTGTTCCCTTTATACTGTGAATGAAGGAAAAAAGCTAGGTATAAGAGTCAGCAAGAAAGGTAGAAAGAAAGAATGGATTGCGAGATTAAGAATGGCTTGTGCAGGTCTGAGGCAGCTGATAACTTCCTTGGTCCTCCACTAGAGGGCGTTATTATGATGTCCCCTCGTCCAACTGAGTTGCCATGAGATGAGGAACTGCACAGTGTGTAGGTGGCCATTCTGTGATATCAACTTCGATTATGCAATAAGAAACATTTTTAAGTTCTCGGATTTCTTTTACTGGTTGCATACTTAGCAATACACAGCATCTACAGTAGCTGCTCATGTCGTCTGCAGCAGTGTTTCCTAAACTTTTTCTGATTGAGGACCACTTCCCCCATTAAAAAATCCTGAAGAAATCCTAAAGAACCACCTCCCCTCACCCCCCACCCCAACAAAATACATAAAAAAAACCTAGGCTTTTTTATACTGTATGTGGAGGTATTGCAGCTTTTTGTTTCATGAATCATTGGTGGGAATAAACAAGTGATAGCCACCTACAACATCTACAACATTTTAAAGTTAAAACTGATTATATGTAATGAAATTGTGTATTATTTACTTTAGTTATTTACTTTAGTTTGCCGTTTTTCACCTAATCAAATTATTGATTTGTCATTATTTTAGAAACGTGTTTGTGTTGGTCATGTAGACAGAAGTAAGATTACGGAGGTACACTCTCTATGGCCAAGCCTGGAAGGTGGAATTTCACAAGAGGGGCATTTGATTTGTTTACTTTCTTCTTTCATTTTGAGAGGTTCACTTTCCTCTCCACCCCCGTCAGTTACTCCACATTCCTCCCTCGTTGGACTCTGTACTTTCCTTGTTGTTTTCTGGACAGAATACCCCACAAATGCCCCATTCCAGTCTAGTAGCCCACACATGCCCAACTCCATCAAAATAGCTCATGGATGATGCCACTTGATCACACAGCCTCTGTTGGAAGCCTCCTCTACTTCTGTATAGATAGGTCCATACTGTCCCATACTACATAGGCACAAGTCTAATCCCATGTGCTAATATAATATAATATAATATAATATAATATAATATAATATAATATAATATAATATAATATAATATAATATAATATCATATCATATCATATCATATCATATCATATCATATCATATCATATCATATCATATCAAAATGCTGTGGTCTTTTCCATTCTCTGTTATTTCAATGGAATTATTAAATAAACATTGGAAATTACAGAGAAAGGAAATTACACATTTCTAACACAGTGGGAGGACAGTAGAATCTGTAATTGGTTTCCAGCCAATGCATAAAATCCACTGTTATGATTATAAAAATTGTGAGCAAGTGGGTTTTTTCCAGTGACAATATCAAAATGGGTTAGGGTTTGTCATCAAACCACATTTTAACAACTCCTCTCTTAACTCACAGACAGCCCACCTGAATCGGAAGGCAGTGTATCAGGTATGGAAACTTCATGTCAACAATGTGTGTGTGTTTTTAAATGCATTGTCCCTTATATGTTTTGTAATAAAAGTCAAACCTCAAATCTATACATTTCATAAAAATAAAAGTCATCCTCAGATCCCATGGAAAAATTGGATATAGAGTGGTTAGTTAGGTTCATGTCTGTGGACTCTGGACGGCAAGATAGTGTATTGTGTCTGTACTGTAGATTCAGGATGTAAGTTTGGTGTGTCTTGTCAATAGATTCAGGATGTAAGTATGGTATATTTTGTGTACAGTATAGACTTCAAATGTAAGCATAGTGAATCGTGTGTATAGATTAATGGTGAGAGTATGGTGTGATACCTCCTTCTTCTCCTAGATGACACTGAATCAACTGAAGAGAGCTCTTCAGAAGATGAACAGGAGGAGGGAGAGGAGGAGGAGGAGGAAGATGACGAAGGACACACAGGTATGCCATGGGTTCAATGTATTTCTTAGATAGAAGGCTATCACCAACCGACAAGAAACTTTAAACAGATGCAGATGTCGCAGGAAAAGGTTATTAGTGAATTTGAACAGGGGTCTTCAACACACACAAGACTATACAGCCCGAGAAAATATACTTTCACACTTTTTAAGTTAGTAAGACTATAGGTTTCTGTGTTCACCAAATAATTAACACATGGTGTAACACAAAACTTGCCATGTTGGTTAAGGTGTGCTTTTCCTGATGTCTATTAAAGCTTACGTCTTTTTTTACAACAGAGAATGGAGGACTGGTCCCAAATGGCATCACCTACGGTAAGCAGACTCATTCACTTGGACCTAAAGACACTTTGTACAGGTTCCGCTTGCCTGCTGGTATGCTCTCTTGAAATTGTCTTGTCTTGCACTTTAATGTTTAATGTTTAATGTCTTTGCACTTTAATGTTTAATGTTTAATGTTTTTCTTTAATGTTTGTCCTGTCTTGTCTATGCATGGGGCAGTGAGAAACGTAAATTTGATTCCTTGTATGTCTATTTAAAGAATTGAACAATAAAGCTGACTTGACTTGATATGTTTGTTTTCACAGAGAAGCCTGCTGACCCGGAAGCAGGAGATAGTCAAGATGGTGAATATCTACTGAGGTTGACTGCAAAACATACAGTTGACTTATCATAGGATCTCCCTCTTATATGTGTGTCTAATGTCCTCAGGTGCTGGGGCCAAGCTGTGCTGTGAGAAATGCAAGGGCATTCAGGTAGTTGAAACAGGAACTGAAACACCTGCCTCATTTTTATCCTGTCTATTACATATGTTGTCAGTGCAGACTGAAATGGCTAAATCACAATACTCTAAAGTTCTAATCTTATTTTTTTGACAGAATCATGACTACGAAGTTGTCACGCCACGAAAAATTTCCAGAGGCCGTCTACAGTGAGTGGCCCTCTCAACCTCTAATTCTGTTTAACATAAATGGGTATCTAGATGTGCCTCTCCATAGTAGCTCAGCCAAGCATAGTCAAGTTGCCTCCAACACTAGTTCATAATAAAGCACTTATGGGTGCACAGTGATGCACTGCACAATGTCAGTAGATGTCTGTGAGTGTGGATGGGTTTACCTGTGAGGCAAACATGTGTAGGGTGCTTTGAGTACTGTGATGAGCAGACACAGACACACACAGACACACATAGACACAGGCACACACACACAGAGGCACACACACAGAGGCACACACACACACACACACACACACACACACACACACACACACATACACACACAGACATACATACACACGCATAGAACAAAACACCCCTATTCTGAGCATTTGTATGTGGCAGGTTGATGCTGGAGGGAGAGGGAACGTACGAGTGCTCGGTGACCGGCCTGGTGTTCGAAGTCACCCAGAGGGTCCGGATCAAGTACTGCGTTCTCTCCTGGAGCAAGTTTGGGTCGTACCTCAAGGACTCGTGGAAGTTTGCCGGACCCATCTTTGATGTGGACTGCGACCCAGCCATTCTCAAGTCCATCCAGTTTCCACATTCTCTCTGTCTGGCAGGTGCGTGTGTGTGTGTGTGTGTGTGTGTGTGTGTGCGTGTGTGAGGAGAGTAGCAACTCTTTGTATGTTTGTTCTCCTTAATTTTTTGGCTTGTCGGTTTTTCTATATTTGCTTAACATTTGTGTGTGCCTCACTGACCTTGTCTTCCTTTGTGTCTTTCATTGCTATCTATTCTGCCTCATTTCTCTGTTTCTCTCTCTTTCTCTGTACCTTTCTCACACTCTCTCTGTCTCTGTTTCTCTCTCTTTGTCTTTCTTTCTGTCATCCTCTCTGTCTCTGGTTCCCTCTCTCTCTCTCTCTCTGTCTCTTTCTCTGTATCTTTCTCTCCGTCTTTCTTACACTCTCTGTCTGTTTCTCTTTGTCTTTCTTTCTGTCGGCCTCTGTCTCTGTCTATCTCTCTCTCTCTCTGTCTCTGTCTCTGTCTCTGTCTCTGTCTCTGTCTCTCTCTCTCTCTCTCTCTCTCTCTCTCTCTCTCTCTGGCCAGCAGACAAGGACAGTGAGGTGAGGTTCAGTGTGCTGCACGTGAAGGACAGTAAGCCGCTGATCGAGCCCTCGGCCGACCACTCGGGCAGCCACATCAAGTGGAGCGTGACGTCCCTGTCCCCCGTGGGGCCCATCGTCCAGACCAAGCGTCCCCCTCAGCACCACGGCGTGGTCCTGGTCTACAAGGAGGTGGGCCAGCAGGCCTCCTACTCCTTTAGGGTCTACCTGACCTCCAACAACGGCTCCGACATCAAGGTGAGGCCAACGCAGCGTCTACATTTAGTAGCTTGTTTCGAAATGCAGCCTTTTTTGGTCTGTTGCCAAGACACGTTGCGATTGGAAATATACAAAATAGGCTGCCAAGCCAACAAGGTATTGTAGTAGACATTATTGTACATCAGATTGCAAATGCAAATGCATCACAACAGCACGTTAAATGTGTAAAGCGTAGCTGCATGAGAAATTCCCAAGTGTATTCTCACCAAAACTCAAAAATAGCCTGTCGTGCAAATAATGTATCATCCGTACTGCTTGGTTTTGTCACAAGCTAGGAGAACCCAAGTGCAGAGGGAAGTCTTCTGGTTAGAAGCCATAGGCAGGATTTAATAATAAATTAAACTAGGGAAGTATCAAGTCCATGTGACAAAACTGTTCCATATACAAAAATCATAGCTGCAAAACTTCTATAGAAGCAATTATAATTCAAACAGAAAATATTTACACAACTTAGAGGCTACTTACAGAGACTATAAAAATAAGAAACAAAAAAGCGGGACAGAGAACAGTACACAACACACGAAGCACTGCATAAAAAAAACGACATGGAGAACCAATGGTGAAGCAAGAAAATGAGGAATTAGGACTTAAATACACAAAGATTTATTGAGAAACAGACAGCTAACAGGGAGGCTTTTAGGGGCAGGTGAGCTACAATGGTACAATGGTACAATGGTCTTAGTTCTGGAACTGAGTTGATAAATGTAATACAGAGCTGAAATCCTCGGCCCTGAGGTCGTTGTGACCATGGGACAACACTGCCTGGGACACCTTGTGAATTGTTTTCATTATTCTGATTCGCTTTTGTCTCTCGTGAACGTATTATCTTGCTTAAGTAGACTTTTGGTAACAGCGTTTCCATAATGCCTGGCTAGGGTCATCATATTCAGGCAGACGTTACATTCCTGCCCCGGGTCCCTGGTCTAGCCACCTAGGTTTGGATCATGTCATGTGGAATTGCCACTCTTTTGCGGGGGTGACTTCAGCCTTTTGCCACATTAGTACCACGAGCTGCTGAATCAACCCGCCCAGTACCAAGAGCATATGCAACCACTTCTGTTGCCTCCTACAGTCATCAGGTTATATGGCTGCGATGTGGTTTGTCAAAGAAATGCTCATTTATAGAAAGGCTTTTGCCTTACAACACAGTAATAGATGATTCATAGTTCAGTTCAAGGTGGTCTTGTTAATCCAAAAGCTTTGTTGGCAGCATTTTATGGCTGCTTTCGAATTCATTTTAAATTTGCTTCAGAAAGTTCCTATGCTACTAAAATGACCTGGAAATAATAAATAGTAAGGGCCCTTTTGGATTCATGAAATGCTTTAATTCATGAAGGTGCTTTAATGCTTCCTTTTCAAAGCTCCCTTCACACAGTGTGGGCGAAAGGAGGTAAGAAACACCACACGATTTTTTGCAACATGAAAAAATAACCAATCAACTTGATTATAATAATACCCTCCTTCCCCTAAGTAAAAATGGATTTTCATAATTCACTCATATCTTTTTCTAAACCCTCATGAATTCATCTTTATTTCTTTTTGTAACTTTAGTTAATTTGTCAATAAGTAAAGTGGATAGTGAAAGAGGATACGGACAAGAACAATATAAAAAGGTGCGCATGTTGATACTGGCAACCCTCTGATATGTCGGTTTTGTCATATATCAGCCACTGCCCCTCCACATAAAATTGTCCAGGTGTGTATATTTCCTTACTGCATTATGAAGCTTCAAGGTGGTATTATGAGGGTTGTGGACAAAACTGGTACTGCAATCAAATTTTAAAATATTATTAAATATTGTTTCCCTCCAGAGGCAAGAGGCAAATAAAACATAAAATTAAAACTTAACAGAATTTGCATACATGTAAATTAAGTTTAAATGTCAATACTCTGCACTATTGTTGAATCAGTATATAGTGAAATCAGTATTTCAATTTTAAAAGAAATCCTTAAACTATGGTGACATCTCAGGACCATTTTTTAAATATTTAACTTAAATCAAAGTTAATTTCTTACATATAGCACCTTTAAACAATTCTAAAGTGTCAGGCTGTCTGAGGTTATTTTTGTATTTATTTTAGTGATTGAGTTTTTTGTGTCAACCCTACTATGGTTAAACATATGACAAAAAAGCACCTCAAACTCAAAATGCTGAAAGAGTCAGAATGCAAACAGCGTGTAATGCTGGTATACGGCTCTGAGAGGGAGACATGTGCTGCTGTGTGTATTACAGTAACATGTTGGCTCAATGATTAATTCTTTCTTACAGACACAGTGCGGTTTTCACTTCCTTGATCAGCCCCCTGTCTATCTTTGTGTAATGTTACTACAAATAGTAACTGTCTTAAGGTGGACTGACTGTAGCCCCGGGTGCTTGTCTGTGGCCTTTGCATATGGTAACTCTGGAGCTGCCTTAAAGATCCTCTCGGCCTGGTTGGGCCAATGGCCACGTGAAGTGGAAACCCCAAACCGCTGCAGGACTAGCCGCATTTGAGTTACAAACCTTTCGGTCTGTCTCTGTCATATGTCAGCGAGAAGTGCTGGTCACCGCAGGGGTGGGCATTAAAATGTGGCAGTGAAGTTGAACACAAGTCTTTACCGTGACTGACCTCACATCTTCCTGGCCTCTGTAGTGGATGCAAGGAAGTGTTGTGTGTTGGAGGGGACAAAGAAGGGGGCGCACATTTTAACAAAACAACAGAGTTGCCCCAAAGTGCTTCACAGCACAAGCATGAGAACTAAGACAGCAAAACCATAAAACAAAGACCATAAATAGGTATGAACAAAACCATAAAACAAAACCATAAAACAAAGGCCATAAATAGGTATATAGGCTATACTGACAATGCAATGCAAAAATGCAATGCACAACTGCTGTTTTCGGGTCATATGACATGGGCACATTTTGGTGACATCCTCACACCTTTCAGGCAAGTCTGGCACAATTTCTAACCATCATGCAACATTTCACCCCAGAACGCATCCCTGACTGCAAACGGCTGCAAACATTTTTATCAAGTCAAATGAGCCTACTCTCTTCACTCTTCAGGCTGCGGTCACACGGGTACCGGCGGATGCTATACAACGTGGCGGCAGCTGTGGCCTTGTGGTTAGGGAGTTGATCGGAGGGTTGCAAGTTCAAATCCCAAATTTGAATTTCAAAATCCAAATCCCTACCCATGGTTAAAATGCCCTTGAGCAAAGCATCTAACCCCACACTGCTGCCACTCTGGATAAGATAAGAGCTAATACATACATACATGCACAATGTAGTAATGTAACAAGGCACCTTTTATGCTAAAATCTCACTGTCGAGGTGGAGTTCCCACTCTCAGCTTGGCTGCTGTCATCACAGCAAGACAGAGGTGGAGGCAGAGGTGGAGGCCAAGACAGAGGTGGAGGTGGAGCAGTAGGAGTAAACCTCCAGCTTGGTGAAACACAGTTTCCTGCTGCCCATACTGTCTCAGCACCTGACCTGACCCAAGCCTTTATTAGGTCTTCCCACATGAAGTCCTACTTGCTGTTGCCGGCATTAAGGCTGAGTCACTTATGCTGCTTTACAACAACTGTGTCTATCTTGGTCTGTTTTGTTTATTTTTAGTCCTAAAGGGTTGTGGATGATGCAATTTGTTCTTGCTAAAACACATATGAAGTAGAACACACCCTTTAACACTTCCTTTGCCATAAATGAAATGGCAGTGCACCAACTAGTCATTAAGTTATTTAGTCATCCCTTGACAAGATTTTATCTAAACCTTGCAGGACTACAAACAAATTGAGGTTTGTTTTTTTTTGGTTAGATGAACTTTGGATGATCCTTGACAAGTACAAAAGGGTGTTACATTATGCCCCTTTAAGCATTACTCACATTCTCGTTTGTTGTATTTCACTAAAAGTTATAAATAATAGACAGTTGAACTTTGAATTGTGACTGGAGGAAAAAAAAACCCTCCTTCTCTTCATGCATTTTGTACTCCATTTAAGTGAATGTTATTTGGTCAAAGTGTACTTCACAGAAAAGTGCAACCACAGACTGTACAGTGTGTGTCAAAACCACTCGATGAGTTTTGTCCTTCCTGCTGTACTGCATGGCTGGGTGTGTTTCTCCCATGTATCCACTGTGTGCTATATTTGTTGTATGTTATATTCACATTTTGTTTTAATCTGTGTCACAATTACCTGATTCATTTTCTGACCCAATTTTATGATACAGCTAAGCCATACCTCAGATGTGTTTGAAATAGCAAATGGGGCCAATTTTTGAGAATGCTCTCAAACTATTTTTCATTTAAGTCCCCTGTGAACATTTGTAAATATGAGGACAACAAAAGGAACATAAATTAATGCATCACTCAGGGTTACAGCCTAAAGTGAATACTTTGTGAGGCAGTTATAGTACCAGTCAAAAGTTTGGACACACTTTGCCTTTCAATAGATTTTCTTTACTTCTATAGATTTTCTTTAGTTTTTTCCACATATGTGTTCAATGGACTGTGGGTGGGAGGGGAGCAGCTTCCGAATGTGTTCAGTCATAGGTCTGTGAATGAGAAAGTGTGTCCAAACCTTTGACTGGTACTGTACACCAAAAACGTTAAGATAGTGATGTTTCCTGGAAAATTTCCTGATCCCACCTCTCTCTTTCCCACTCATTTCCTGTCTCTCTCTAACACTGTCCCATCACTAAAGGCAAAATTAACTTCACATTAAAAGCAAAAAATATCCTAAAACAAAGAATTTTTGAAAAGAATATCAAACATATGCTTGCCTGTTTTTCGCAAATATAATATACGTCTGCTTGACTCTGTTTTTTATAGGACATTCAGAACGCAGTGCGGCGGTCAAATAAGAAGTATGTGAAGATGGAGAAGCCCCCGACCTGCCAGCGCCTCCTAGAGGAGACCAGGAGGTACCGCCTGACCAGCGACCCCGAGGGGGACATCACGCCGGCGGTACGTGTGGGACAGAGTCCTGTGGGCATCAACGCTGACCTCAAAACATAATAGAAACATGATTCTGCTAATAAAAACTAGTTCTACAGGGATGTCACTGTACAGTATTCTAATTCAGTTCTTCCAATCAGTGGCGGTTCTATAGTGTTTTGCGCCCCGGGCGAGACCACCTCTCAGCCCCCCGAGGCAGAGAGAGAGGCACGGCACCTTCTCAGCAAGCAAGGGCGCCTACAATTCTGCAGTGCACCTTCGGGGGCGCCAATGTGCCGATTGTAGCGATATGACACACGGAGCTTTTTATTTTATTTTCATTTTTTTTTCCCGAAGCGCTCCTGCCGCCCCCCAAGAAATGGCACCCCGGGCAGCTGCCCGGTTTGCCCGTGCCTAAAACCGCTACTGCTTCCAATGAACATTCTCTGTGTTTCTGTGTGTGTGTGTGTGTGTGTGTGTGTGTGTGTGTGTGTGTGTGTGTGTGTGTGTGTGTGTGTGTGTGTTTGTTTGGTGCGTGCATGCATGTGTATGTGTGTTTGTGTGTGTGTGTTCTGTTTATACAGGACTTCCAGTTCACTGTGGAGGTTGTGAAGATGAAAGGGTACTTTGAAGTGTTCTTCGAGCAGCCACCCCCCTTTAAGCTGTCTCTCATTGAGGTGGACTCGGACCAACCTCTCTGGACAGCCACCATCAGAGAAGGTCAGGAGAATGTGTGTGTGTGTGTGTGTGTGTGTGTGTGTGTGTGTGTGTGTGTGTGTGTGTGTGCGTGTTTGTGAGGTGGACTCGGACCAGCCTCTCTAGACAGCCACCATCAGAGAAGGTCAGGGGAATACGTGTGTGTGTGTCAGTGATGCGCAGGTCCAAGCACAAGCGTCCAGAACTGGTTGTTTTAATTCAACTCAAACCAACCGTATATATTAATTAGGAGAAAATGATACCTAACTCACTACCTGACTGCTTCTTTCTAAAGACTGCATTGTTGGTATGTATTCAACCCTACACTACAAAATTAAGTGCAGGCACTGTTAATTAGAGACATCTTTAATAAGCACAATGAATTAAAACATTGGTTGTGTTGTCACCATAACATTATTCAGACACTATAAAGGCTGTCTGTGGCAACAGCACACAACATTTTGTTATTTAGTAATGTCTTCACAGCAATAATGAAATATTGATAGCGATGTTTGGCTCTACTAAATCAACTTTATTCCCAAATTAGCCTAATATCCTAAGGAAATATTCTATTCTGCATCTGTTCATTTCAGATAAATCTGTAAGTCATCCGTGTAGCCTATATGTGCTATTGTGGCTATGTGTGTGTCTGGGTGTATGAGAGAGCTAGTACATGTAAGTATGTGCTCATGTTGGTGCTTCAGCATGTTGTCATGCTCTGATATGTACTTCTCTCTAACAGGTGACTGTGTTGACAATATTGAGGAGAAGCCAAAGAAACGAGCAGAAAGTAAGCACACTTTTGTTCTCGTTGGATGGGAGTTGTGGGCTTTTACAGAAATCACACAATATCACATAACATACTTAACTTAGAGATTATGGTGTATTTAGAAGAAGGCTATTTTTTGCTTTTACGCCAGTAAGTAAATATAATTCCTTGGTAGTGAAACTCAGTAAAAGAAAAAAAATAAACTGACTCATTTCAAAAGTCTGATGAAAATGTGATTACTGTCTCTGTTGCTAGGACAAAAAAGGAGTACCAGCACATCGGAGGAGGAGCTGCCCAATAAGAGGCCTCGATGGGCAGATGAGTCAGGTGATTGGTCTATTACTTTGTAATATCAATCTGTTTTATATTTAAGTATTTGTGTAATTCCTGTAAGTCCTATGAGATGGCATGTAAGAAAAAAAGCCAGAGCTAAACATCTTGAGCCTGCTCTTAAACACCAGCATTCTGCTGTAACCGAACGCAAAGTGCAGTAACTATGCGAATATTAAAACTGAGAAAAATGCCTTAAAAGCTGTCATACTGCCTAGTCAAACATGTTGTAGGCATAAGAGTGAGGATGTCTTTATGTGCATTCCTAATAGAAAGAGGAAAGACATTTAGTCCCAAGACAAAACAGGTGTTATTAAGTCCATTTCCAGTCTAAATTCAGTTAAAAAGTATGTAGCTACTACCCTTTGACTTTGTAGGGCAGCATTGTTGCCTGTGTGGATTTGTGTGTGGTCACAGATGGCCATAAAACAAGGGGCTGGGCTTCAAGCTTGACCCAAGATCATTTCCCAACATCTCCCTCTCCCATACCTTGCCTGTCCCTCTCTCAACTGTACTGCCAAATTAAGGCTAAAAAAGCAAAAGAAGTTATAAAAATGAAAGCCCAACTGTCATGTCATCCCTGTCATGGATGCCTCCATGCATGTGGTTGCAGATGGCGTGAGGTCAGTACGGGCCACTACGACCACCACAGCAGACGTGACGGACCAGCAGCTGATGAAGCTGGCCAAGCGCATGGGCAAGGAGTGGAAGCAGGTGGGCATCGGCTACCTGGGCGTGACCATGCAGGAGCTGGAGAAGATCCAGGCGTCAGAGGAGGACACGACCATGCAGCGCTTCCGCATGCTGGACCAGTGGAGGCGGAAGCACAAGGGTGAGGCCGGACTGGCAGAGCTGCACCGCTGCCTCAACGAGGACGACGTGCCCAATGATGTCAGAGACTGCCTGGAAGGTGAGCACGGATGGATGTGTGTGTGTGTGGGTGTGTGTGTGTTTGTTTGTGTGTTTGTGTGTTTATTTGTGTGTGTGTGTGTGTTTGTTTGTGTGTGACGTGGTCTATGACCAACCTCTCTGGACAGACACCTTCAGGGAAGGTCAGCAGAATGCTTGAGGTGTGTGTGTGTGTGTGTGTGTGTGTGTGTGTGCACGTGTGTGTGTGAGACTGTGGATGAAAACACTGACACTTTAGGGGATTTTAGAAGTACATTTACAGGCACATGCACACACACACACACACACACACCCACACACACACACACACACTCATGTTAATGTTTTTGTGTTTACTCTTCAGATATGTTGCAGGGCAACTGCGGTAAATGAGTGTACAGGACTTTTGGACGAAAGGGATCCACCTATGGGGACCATTGAAGCAAACACCAAGGACCAAAACACTCCAGTCTGGCCTTTAAGTTGTCCAGGTTTTGACTGTGTGTGTGTGTGTGTGTGTGTGTGTGTGTGTGTGCGTGCGCGAGTGTATGTGTGTGCGCAAGTGTATGTGTGTGCATATATATGTGTATAGCTGAAACTAACCTATGGACTATACGTCGAAACTGGCCTTTCCTGGGTTTTAAATACCACTTTTTTCTGTAGAAAAAAAATGTTTCAAGAGGTCCAGTCTCTCTCAACCAAGCATATGTGTGTAAGTACTGGAGTACTGGAGACATTGTGTAAAATACTGTGTAAATGTGAGTATGGTGCTGTAGCCTTTTCTGCCAGTGGAAAGACACTAGACCCTGAGGGTCAAACTTGAGTTTTTTTTTTTAATTTTAAAATGTTTTTATACTTCATGTTTTATACTGTTTTTGTAAGAAAGTTTACATATGTTTTTTTTACCAGTATGTTATTCCTGTGACCAAAATTTCATCTCTTTTGTTATTTGTTCTGTTACTTTTAAAATTTTGTTTGTTTTTTTTTATGTTGTTTCAGTTATGTTTGTACCTGTTCAAACTTGTTTTTTTTTTAATTGGTTTATAGCCAGGCACTATACAGACTAGCTAGTAAAATAGGGTTGGATTAGCACTTTCTTGGAAAGAAAAAAAAACATCTAGATGTAGATCTCCAGGTTAAAAGGTAGAAAGTTCGACCAAAGAGAGTGGACAGAGTGGACACCCGGCATGATTACTTTCAGACAGACACTTGAGTATGCCTGCCTACTTATCCATCTGTCTGTCTCTCTCAGGGTCCAGTTAATATGGCAATATGAAATCACTGCATATTAGTCAGGGAAATCACGTTAGCAAATCTCAGGCACAACATATGGACTTGAAAGGAGGTGTAAAGAGCCAGACTAGCTGGAAGGCCACCAGAATCAGACACCCAGGGCTGACCTGAGTGTGGAGAGATGAAGGCAGGGAGTGGACCCAAGACATGAAGAGGTTAGGGGTGGGTCGTGGTACTGTAGAGTGGGATAGGGGTTGGAGGGTGCACTTCCAAAAGTGCTGCTAAGAACCAAGTTTAAAAAAACTAAGGCAATGTTCTGCATGAATGTTTTTTATGTTGGTTGAAATATGTATGTTTAAAACATACATGGCATTAAGATAAACCAGTGTAAAAAGATCCATGCAACACAGTTTTTAAGTTGGTTTTGTGCTTCACCTTTTACAGTGTGTGGGAGGGAGTCCCTCTAGTCTAAATCTAGGCCTCTTTATAATCTGGAAATCATGTTTACGTTTTGCCTGCTGCCTTGAATATGGAAATGGAAGCCCACTGTGTTTGACTGTGTTTGAGTCAAAAGAAAAAAAGTGACCATGAAGTTTGTGCTGTGGTAAATCAGCTTCACTGATGTTAAATGAGCCTTACTCATAATTCTGTTTCTGTAACTATGTAAGACATCTCAGGCCAAGGTACTGTATGTCCTCGATGAACACAATCAGAGTGTGGTCACGATGGTGTCACTCGCACCCGTGCAAGTGGGATCTGTTGTAGCGCATAGCATTTCTGTGTTCAGCCACTGCAGACTCTGTCATTTGTAATAGTTCTTTAACTTCACTGTGGCCTTGCAACTGTTCTGAACCCAGAGCCACTAAAGAACTTAAATGATGTAGCACCAGACTGAATAAAACATTTTTGTAAAAAAAAAATAATGTGCTGTTAGTTATTGCAGAAAAATACATATTTTATTGTAAAGTCAGTATACATGGTCTTCACAAATATCACACAAAGAAATGACATTCTTATAAGTATTTGTTACATCATTCAGTCAGTCAATAAATTAACAAATCAAACCGATGGACATGCAAATAAATAAATAAATACATATATAAATAAATAAATATATAAATAAATAAATAGAATTTCAACATATAAAAATATTTTGTCATAAATATTCATGAGAATTTACTGAGTCACCAGCCCCCTTAGCTGATGTTACGAGTTCTGAAGCTTATACAGTCACTGTAGTTAAATGGCGCTGCTTTGACACAGACAGTGTTATGGACCTTACACAGGAGAACTTGGCAGCTAGATGAGCTAGATGTCTGATTTTGAGGGAATGATTTCAGAGGTTAGGTGTGCAACCAATGTGACTCTACTTGGATTAGTCATATCTTACGGAGGTGGACAAGGGTGATAAATCTGATGAAGAAGATGATGATGATGATGATTCAGTTCTGGGGAGGAAGGCTTATTTCCGGTACTCTCCATTGGCGATGTAGCCCAGGGCTCTGGTGATGGTTACGGTCCGTAGCTTAAAGCCCTGCACCACTTTGCACAAGCACAGGCGGTCAGCAAAGGCGTTGTCAGACACACAGTGCTAATGGAGAAGAAGAGTAAAAGATAGTTATCAACTGGACCTCTGAGGCTTTCATACAGTCTGTCTGCTTTGTTTACATTCATGGTCCTCCACGTGTCAGTGAGATGACATACAGTGATAATGTGACTGCTCTGGAGTCTGTCTGAGATGTTGCTAAAAAAAGAAATTGTCATGTGTAATATTTAAGAACCCACCTTTTCAGATGTCACTGTACTTTCAGCAGTTGGCCAGTTGCAATTCTAAGGAAAGATAGTTGAAGGTGTTTATCAATAAAAAAAGTCACTCATAATAGGTCAGGCACAAGCCAGTGTGATTAAAAAAACATGTATTTGCCATCACTTGGAAGTATCTCTACACCCAACCATATATTGTTTCAAGCAATGTACTTCTCATGTAAGTAAATGTATCTACAAATTGTGGCATTTTATATGGCATTATTTCCACCCTAAGTAGGCCTACGCCGCACCACCTTGAAGTAGCTGGTCATGACTACGATTATTCTTGTAATTATATCTCACGCAGGTGAAGACACAGACATGTCTTACCTCCATCATGTCACGAGTGGCATCCACCATCTCGCTAAGGTCAGTGCGTTGGTAAGCCTGTAGTACAGTCATGTAGTACTCCATGTCAGCTCGGATGTTCACCAGGCAGTCAGTCTGCAAACAAACCACCGCACAGGTTAGAATTTGAACTGCGGATCTATTATTTGATTTAATATCGTGTAGATATGATTCGTGATAATATGAATGGAATAACACGTACCTCATTAAATGACATTTTCTGGCCGACTGAGCCCGAGCAAGGTGTACCCTGGAAACAAATACAAATCAGACCGCTGGACCGTCAGATCGCTATCTTAATAACCATTATCATCCTAATAATTATCACAGTCATTAATCATTAATACAGAACTAATGTACTGGCATTGTATAGTTTTGTTTACGGTGCAAACACATGTGACAATAAAATCCTTAGCCTTCTCTTAGCTTTACACAACAAATGTAACTTTAATGTATCTTACCGATACAGTAGGAGCACAGGCAGATACTGTAGCAGTCCTGTTACTTGCTCTTGCATCCGTCTCGGAGCAGTTGAAGCCCCAGAACAACCGTTTCTGTAAGGTATACAAATATAAGCATAACAAATGACAATCTGACAGTGCGGTTATTTGTTGTAGTATGTGTCTGAACAAGTGCGTGTCTACCTACATCGTTTATAAGATCACGGATTTTGGATAGCAAATCTTTTGCATGCTGGCCGCACTTCTGTCCATCAAAGTTCTGGGAGTGTGTGAGCGGCAGAGCTTTCGCTTGCGTTCCGTGCCAGAGAAGCGCAGCCAACATCAAGGATACCGCACCTGCGTGCCGAAACACATGCAAATCAGACCGTTTGACTTTAATTCAGATGAAAAGATTAAAGACTAATGATGAACAGTAGGGCTACATGAGATTACATTATTGAAAAGATTTTTTATCCGAGCTGCAAGTTTTCGTTTATAAAAGTAGCAGTGAAAAAATGGTATAGGCTACTTACAGAATAGAACATTTGAAGACATCTTGGACTCTTTCTTTCTTTATCTCGACAACAAATGTAGGCCTAAGAATACTACCATGCTTGGAAAGAAGCCGTGTATATATACGGAATGCTACCCACACTAGAGGGGTTTCCCTCCCCATAGCTTTCAAAATAGACGAATGAAATTGGACGGTCATGTTTACACTGTTCACGCTGCTAGTGAAACTGGAATTCACGCCGGCCAAAAATCTTTCGTTTTTAGTAGTGAAGCCAAGCCATTAGCCTACCTTATTTACTCTAATTATACATTCAAATCAGTTACACATAACATTAGGAATGGATCATCATTGATCTATGTTCATTCACAAAGAATGATTAAATAAAATAAACCCCGGCGATTTTTCTCTTCGGGTTTTTGCTTTGAACTGTTCATCTACATTGTTAATCCATGCAACAGTGGCTCTTTAACTAATATAAATATTTAGGCATATTATAGTATATAATTATAGTCTAAGTGTAACGACATTTTACAACAACATCTGATTAAGAGCTTCGCTCCTATCTGTTTATTGTAAAGGTCTCCAGAGGACAATGGCCACCTAGTGGAGCCCAAACAAAAGGGATGAAACAAACTACAGGCTATCCTAAGGCGTCAGGCAGAGTTGAACTCTTCTTGGTGATTCGGGAACTCAGCTCAGGAAATAAGTCAGGAATAACTGTCACTGGAATAACAGCAAATCTGGCTTTCAAGGCATCTCTTAAAAATAAATATAGGCCTAATGCAACGAATGTCAATACAATCACCTACTTTGAACAATGATGTATCTACTAACATGTCTAATGTAGGCTACTAAAGGTGGATAATGATGGCAATGCCTACAGCACATGTGTATATGATATACACTTATACAGATGGATTTAGATGTATATTGTACAACGTTTGGGGAAGATACTAAAATGACGTAGTGTCCTACACAACAAGCGTCAGGCACCGTGATGACCTCTGATGTCAATGCAGGTGACATCATTACATTCACTTGACTCACCAGAGTAATGCGTGGCAATAAGCCGTCAGTTTAACCAGTGAGAGGTGTGAGTGAAACTGTCTCACGTCTGTGGCTGCAAGCGGTGAGGGGAAACGTGTGTCGGTCATCCTGTCAGCCTGTGTGTGTACTAATTGAGAAAGGCATGCTTGCGCCAGGGTGTTTCATGGTAGCATCCTAGCTTTAGCATCCTAGCTGTTCCTAGGGACAGTGTTGTGCAGATTCATTCGTTACATGAACTAGTTCAAAGTTCTGCTCAGATAGGGAAAAATGATTATATCCACATGTTATTTAACCATTTATTTAGTTTAGTTCATTTAACCAGTAATCCATTCAGTTCATTACTTTTTTTAAGTGTGGAAAAAAACAATTAAGAATCATTTCTGCACTCATCTTTTTACATAAACCCTTTCCATAATCAGCAGTCTATCACTACCCTGTAAAACTGTTGTGTTTATTATTCATATACACGATGTGTTCATCATAACTAAGGCAGTAAACCTGCATTAACAGTGTTTTACTTTGAACTAAACAGTGATTCAGAATCTTTTTAAAATCTGAACTAGTTTAAGTTCAAGTTCTTTGTGTGTTGACATGTTGAGTTTAGTTCACAATTGATAGAAACATTTACAAGGATTAACTAATAAAACTAGTTCATGAAAGAGTGTTTGGGGAATGTATAAAATCACCTCAGATCTATTTTTATTTTTGCCTGTCATACTACACAAAACACGACATTGTGTACACTTTCAAAATGTTTAGTCTTTTACTACCTGAGCAATATATGAGTATCTCCCTAGCAGCTTTCTGTTTCAGTTGCAGGAGATCTTGATATTACACGTCCGTGATAATATGAGCTCAGAAGTATGAGTAATATTTGGGATTTTTAACATGAGTAAATTATGGAAATGTAATCTAGCGGAAAAAAAAAAAAAAAAAACCACAAGCATGACCAAAGTATATGAAACAAAGTTTTTATTTTTATTTTACATATCTGTACATAAACATTTCTTCCCTCAAATAAAGATTCTGAATACAATAGGATGGAAATGATAGTAACACACTTATTCATTTCAAATGACTCGTGTCAGAAAATCAACATTCACAAAATGTTGAATACCGATTAGAGTGAACATATTACCAAAAGCTACAACTTTTACTACAAGGCAGGCATGTATCCTTTTCTCTTTTAGCACCTTCAAAGAAAAGTTTCAGTTGAAAACTACCATTTGTGCAGAATAAGAGACCAACTTTTCAATACTGTCCAACTTAAAAAAAGTCTCAGAAGTTAGTTTTTTTGTTCATATAGTATATTTTTTCTTTTTTTCTTTTTTAACAGACTTGACTCCCTACTAATTGCTTAGCGCATATTTTTTTCCATAGTTTTGCATTTGACAGTTATAATTTAGTGGCAGAGTTAAAAAATGAACTGTAAAGAAGCAAGGCCAATCACTGCACAGAGAAAGCCAGGGACAGTATCCAAGAATCACACTTAAAAGATTTCATCTTCATGAAGTGCTCCATCATCAGCAAGTTTTTTTTTGTATCTTTTTCTTTTTGTTTGTACAACCACAGAAGCAAATAGAAGAGGGTGAGGCCTCTCCTGAACTTATAATGGCATGATGAAGAGAGATGTAGTGAAATTCCAGAGTTAGGATTGGTTGGGTGGGTGGGGAGTTGTTGGGTTGGGAGCGGGTGGGGTGTGGTAGCATCAGTCACAGGTATGAAAGACGTTTAAGGTGGGGGCATGGGATGGGGTTAAAGGAGTTAAAGTGGTGGTGGGTCTTCATTTGGGTAAGGTCTTCTCTGCTGTGTGCAATGTGTATGTGTGTGTGTGTGTGTGTGTGTGTGTGTGTGTGTGTCTGAAAACTGGAGAGGTGCATTAGGACAAGGGTCACTGAGCAGTATGGAGTATGTCCGAGGTTTGGGGTGGGTGGGTGGTCGGTTGGTGAGAATATCAAGACAGAGTCTTCATTTGGAGAGGGTCTTCTCTGCCAGGTGTTTCTGCTGGCTTTCAGCATGCCTGGAAACAGAGGGAAAGATAGATGATTAGATAGATAAATAGATAGATAGATAGACACATAGACAAACAGATGGATAGACAGACCGATAGATAGATAGACAGACAGACAGATAGATAGACAAACAGACGGATAGACAGACAGATAGATAGACAGACAGACAGACAGATAGATAGCTCATCAAGGTTACAAAAGTGTGCAACAGAATTTCCCCTTGCCAACTTTCATAGTCACAAGATGGCTCGAGTGCCTGACTTGGTAGAAATAAGCGTGTTAACGAAGGCGCTTCATCAAAATATTAAAAACCCCTCAAAAGTCCTCTGTTTCAAAGAACAATTAATAAGCTGGAAAGTTACTTCCTTACAGTGCAATACGAAAGATGCATGACTGGAATATTTTATTGTGGGTATGACATTGGCCAGAGATCAAACCTTGCTAAATAGTGTAATGAGTGTGTGTGAGAGAGGAGATAAGATAAGATATGGAAGAAAAGGCAGAAGAGAGGAGAATGTGACTGATCATATGTGAGACTGTGAGGGAGTTAACTGGAGTGTGTGTGTGTGTTTGTGTGTGTGTGTGTGTTTGTGTGTGTGAGTCAGAGAGAGGGAGAGCGAGAGAGAGATAGAGAGACAGACAGAGGTGTAAAGAGTTAGCCTGGGCCCACTACATTGAATTTCACGTTCGAGTCAGTCTGGCCATCCTCCCTATTTTCGGGTGTTGCTTTGCCCTGAAAAATTTGGGCACCAATGAAAAACGAATGCTATGCATTCATCATTTGAATCAATGGTCTGATTGGTTGTAGCTCTGTCCAGTAGTACAGAGAGACATTTGAAAGATGCACGTTAATCCCGCCTTTGAGAACTTCCTGTCTATGGGAGGTTTGCCAGACCAAGCTTCGTCCACGAGCTTAGTGCGACAGCCAGGCTAGTAAAGAGTCTCACCTGGTCAAATCCTCGATGTCCACCAACATGGCGTCCTGTTCCATGTGAAGCTCATCTCTAATCAGTAGCAGCTGCACAAGCTCCTCGTTCAGACCTGAGGACACACCACACTAACATCAGTACACCTGCATCTCTTTTGCCTTCTGTGTGTGTGTGTGTGTGTGTGTGTATGTGTGTGTGCGAGCGTGCGCACAAGTCCTTGTCCTTACTCTCGATCTGTGAGTGGAGGTCATTGACAATGACCTGGAGCTGGCCGAGGGTCATATCTCTGAGGTCCGACGGCTTCAGACTCCTCTTCATCAGGCACTCACTGATGTGGGGCATATGTGGCAACTAGAGAGAGAGAGAGAGAGAGAGAAAAACACATTAACAATATTACAAACCTAGTCAGACTGAAGAGAACAGAGCATGGCCATATAGAGTATTAATATGGACTCAAGTAAATGGCTGCCATCCCAGAAGTCACTCTGTGGGCAAGTGTTAGTGACTTCAATTTCATTCGGGCTACCATGAATATCCAGCAAAGGTCAGTAAACAGAGAAGTGGTATGCCATTTGAGGTTGATTGACAACTAGACGTCTTGCTGCCTTCTCTACCAATGAGGTCATATAAATAACATAGAAAAGGGGCCCAAGCACTAAGCCCTGGGCTACCCCAGTGGACACACACACACACACACATACAGACACTTATCAGTGTCAATCACCAGGAAAGCAATAGCTGCGGTTTGGAGGGAGATCTGAGAGTGTGTCTGTGCACATGCAGTGAAATAAGGATGTGATGGCAGGTATGCCATTAGGAGCGGAAGGAGAGGGGGGAAGCACGATGGAAATGAAATCAAAAAGGACAGAACGCACTTGTCCACTTCCTGAAAATTATGGACAAAAATATTGGCATTGAGTCAGAGCCTTGGTCAGAGCTGAAGGCAGGACAGGCCCCTGGACAGCACCCCTTGGCCTCTGTGTTTCCCCCTCGGCCAATACCAGCCTGAATGTCACGGTGACATCACAGATCACAGTGATGTCAAACAGTTTTGTTACAGAGCGCAGTATGCCTTTCTGTAAAGAGTAGCGATGAGTAAATGCGTGTGTGTGTGTGTGTGTGTGTGTGTGGAGTGTGTGTGTGTGTGAATGTGTGTATGTTTTCATAGAGGTGTTAGGGGAAGTTAGGGGAAGATAAGATATTTTCAGATGTGATGTCATCAGCTTAATGATATTCTGTGGTATAACAAATTAGAAGTCAATGTTCACAGTACATGGTTGATATTCTACACATGATTAAAAGCTAGCTACACACGATGACAGATGGTTGGTGGCTACACACATGTAGTAGCAGTAGAGTAGAGAGTAGAGATACTTAATTTATCTATTCATTTTCTATATATCTATTAAGTATCTCTACTCTCTCTCTACTCTCCTACTACTACATGTGTGTGGCTATCAACCCTAGGCCTACGTCTCTTATGTATCTTTAATACCACGCGGGGTAATGGCACTCAGGTAGTGACATCATGTCCAGACAGGAAACGCAGATGTAAAGGCGCCACGCTAATCATATCACATAAAACCGCAAGTGACAGCAAACCACTGTCTGCTTTCAACTGCCATATCTGTAGGTATTAAATAGGAGATAACGGCCAACAAGATGACCACTTCCATGGAAATGATGGCAAGGCGGAGGCGAGAACTCCACGATGCAAAGCCATTGATGAACTAGTCATTTACCTGTTGATTTGGCTACTAGACTTGTCATGGTTACCATTCATAAGTGCTTTGATATCAAACTGGATGTAACTTTTTCAGATTTTTAAGATTTTAACTTTCCAAGGTAGTCAGTTGCGCAAAGTTAATTCCCACCTCATCAGCCAATCAGAAAAAGCAATTCCAATTCCATTAAAGGAGATAATATTGAAATGCTTACAACAGCTGTAAATATAAAGTAAAGAAATCACCATATATATCTCTCTTCCCTTTAGTCTCTATTGATCCCCCCCTCCTCTCTCTTCCCTCTTCCACCTTTGTGATGTCTTTCTCTGAGTCACCAGCGAGCTCTCTATCTCTCATCTGGCCTCTTTCTCTCTCGCACATACATCTCTCACTTCTCTTTATCTATTCAATTCTATCTTCCCCTTCGCTTGTGCCTCTCTTCCTTCCCTCTGTACTGAGAGAGTGAGATAGAACGACTGGCGGGGGTGGGGGGGTCTCATCCACCTATGCATGGAGGACCTGTATAAGGCTCGGTCAGTTGACGTTGCCCCCTGGCCAATTCAGAAATGTTTAACTTTCTCAATACAATAAATCAAATACCTGAAAGGAAGAGTGTGAATAAAAGGCACTGGCTAACAAGTAACTCATTTAATGCCCAAATTGCTACACATTTAATGCATACATGCTACACATTGCATGTAATCAAGGTAGTCAGGTCTAAAAGTGTGGGTACTTGGCATGGATTGTGGCAGTATGAGTTACAAAAAATAATTTTCTCAATTAAAAGGTTTTATTGTTGATGTACAAGTGAGCAAAACTGCGCTGCGGAAAGGAAAATAAACAAAGTGTACTTCACTCTTTCCAAAGCAGACATATTTGAGGATATGTTGAACAGTTAAACGTCAATTAAACAGCATGGAATGAATCCCGGAAAGCACCAGAAACACCGGAGAATTGGTGCACCACATTTCACTGGTCAAGGAAACACTTTTGTCAAAAAAAAAAAAAAACACTAACAATGTGTTACTGTAAGAAGCTCAGAGCTGACCATCAGGACTCCACCCCCAATGGTTTTGGCCAATCACCCCCCTCCTAAAGGTCATGAAGCACAGCAAGGTGATAGATCTGGTCCCCCCTCAAAATCTCCCCTCATAAATAATATTAATATGCTTTAGTGTACCTATCGTGTCCTTTTAATATTAAATATGGTTTTGGCTGAAGCTAAGATGTTGAGACCAGGTAACACAATCGACAAAAAATAAACACACAGACAAGACCATGAAAAACAAAATAAGGCAAAAAAAAGATTAGGGCACTATTTTGGAGTGTACAGTGTTCTGACTGTATTTTCAGTGTTTGTGTGTGTGTGTCTGTGTCTGTGACAGGGGCATTGCAAGTAGAACACAGACGTGGCATGGCCATTAAAAAACAACTGAAAGTCCTCAGATTTTAAGACAAAGGGTAAGAATGAATGTTTGCAAACACAAATAATAGCCTAGCCCAACTCCATAAAGGCAGGCTTATCAATGTGGCATCATCCACAAGTTGTTTACCTGTCCTAGGTAGCTAGCTAGCTATCTATCAATAGTAAACACTAAGCAAGCAGTCATGCACAGCATCATAGCTGAATCAAGGTCCAACCCAACAACACAAATGAAGGTTAGATATTTCAGTGCTCGTTTGAGAGATTTTAATTACATTTCCTTGTTATTGCTCACACAAGCCCCCCTATAATTATTGGACCAATGATGCAAAACAAAAAATGCTGAATGAGTCATGCTGGATGAATCTTTATGCTTTTACTCTCACATTTAAAAATTAAATACAGTTTTTTTATGACATTTCTTTTTAAAATTCAAAATCAGCTGCATTTTTCTGTATTCTATTAAGATTGTAGCAATAGGATAGCGTGCTTAGGTTAGGCTAAGCTATATTTTGATTTAACGTTGTCATTTTTAAAAAAGGCACTGTAGTGGTAAATCATTAGAACCTATGTTTGCACTGCTACCATTCCTATTAGCCCCATTTAACTGGGGTACCCTCTATTATCTTTATATATATTATTATTATTATCATTATACATTTATATATATGTAATAATAATAATAATAACAATAATAATAATGTTTCATTTCTTATACAATTATTTTTATTAGAATGTTTTATTCATAAGGAGCTTTTTATACAAAGGGCGTAGGAGAAACTTTTTAAGAAAAAAAAACAAAAAAAAAAAACAAATAAATAAACAAACACACACAAAAAAACAACAGTTATGCAAAGCCACAGAGAAGAGTTTGAATCCTGAGAGCTTTAGAAGGTCAACCCTGGGCCAACCCAGAAGCACTGGGGAAAGTAATATTTTGCATATTTTGTAAATTCTGCAGTAATTAATTATGCCGTGTTTAATGCGTGTGGTTTGCTGTGGTAGATGTACATGCAATGGGTGCACTAGCTCTGCCTCTGGTGGTGGTTTGCCCCATGGGCATCGCCAGACCTTTTTTTACTGGGGCACTACATCAGTGAAAATAAGCTGTGCCCTGGTAAAAAAAATGTTTAAAGATTTTAGTAACAAACTAGTTTCTTTGGCAGTAGGCTGTAGGAAAAAAGCACTGAGCACTATTCAATAATAACATACTTTTTACACTGGTGATAAGAATGTATTTCTAACTTCTATTAACTCTACTAATTTTTCGTCTGGGATATTCTCATGGACATTCAATCTGTAAACTGCTGTGTCCAGTTTAGTACATGCTGCTGGAGAGATGAGGGAAGATACTGCTGTGGGGTAGTGCGTGTGTGTGTGTGTGGGGGGGTCAGTGCTCCAGTAAAGCTTAATTCCTAGTAATGTCCCTGGTTTGGCCCTTCTGGCCACATGTGTCTCTTCCCAGCTCAGTCTCTACCTCTATCTCATGATGCATTCTGGGATTTCTCGTGCTGTGTCTTGCTCTCGCTGTGTCTTGAGGAAGAATTCCCCCGCCAGCCACACCTCCCTCCCTTGTTCCCTCCCTGCCTCCTTGTCACCCGTACAACACTGGGCTCTGTCACACGCACTGCTTTCTCTTTCGCTTTTCTCTGTTGACTTCCTTTCAACAGGGTCGTACAAAGTCTGTGAATACTTCAAGAGTTACACTCAGCATTTAGTATATACCTCTGAGTCGTGTTAGACGTAGTTTGAAAATTTAGACTAGAATGGAATAAAACTTTCTGTTAGTATTTGTGCGAGTGTATGAGTCTTTGAGCACCATGTCTATATACATGTGCGAGTTCTGGGTGGTGACAGTGTGGTTGATTGTGTGTGTGTGTGTGTGTGTGTGTGTGTGTGTGTGTGTGTGTGTGTGTGTGTGTGTGGGCGGGTGTTGTAATACGTCATGGGACTGTCATAGTTTCTCCATCTTGGGTTCCCTAGTGTGCTAGGAAGCCTCCGTGGGCAGTGAAAGCTGACTATGTCAACAATGTGTCATGTGCTTTAAACGAGTATGCAAAAGGGTGACAGAGGAGGTGGGACTGAGAGAAAAAAAGGGAGACAGAGAGAGGTAAAGAAAGAGAGATGAAAGGGGGATAGAGAGAGGGACAGAGAGAGTATTGTCATACCACACAGTTTGGACTACACAGAAAATCCATTCTTGTGTGTGTGTGTGTGTGCGTGGGTGCTTGTGTAACTCTTCTAGAGAATTTTCTTGGGTAAATGAAACCCTACAGGCTGCTGAAAGGGGGTGACACAGTGACACTGTGCTTCCACTGGGCACTGGACAGAAGTGTCTAGTGAAGGGGCTGTACCACTGATATGAGCCACTGTCCCTCTGTGAGAGGGGAACTGCTCAGAGACAGGCGCAACCACGCAATCAAACAATAAAAACTCAGCATAGCAGAAGAGCACTTCCAAAGAGCACTGATGACAGAACTATGAAAGTGATGCAATAGATTTGACAGATACGCCATGCCGTCAGCAACACTAACCAGCGCACAAAACAATTAGACCGGTGGAGACAGAGACTACACACACAGGGACTGGCAAAGGCTGCCCCTTACAGGGCTGTTACAGTTGGTCACTGCTACAGTTCTTGCAGAATGGGAATCATCTTGCATTACAGCAATGATCTCTTCAGTCAGCAAATGTCTTTCATAAAGTCAACAGTGATTTAAGGAAAAAACTATGACTATGACACCTTGAGGGGACTGAATATAATTTGAAAATAATTTTTTATAACTGTAGTACTACCTACTTCAATTACTTTTCACTAGCTGGATGACTGAGCATGACATCAACCCCCCCATTCCTAAGGTCATTTTAGGTAGTAACGCACTAACTGTAAATAAAGACATTACAATCTCTTTGGCTGTCTCTGTCTGTCTCGCTCTTTCTGTCTGTCTCTCTCTCTATCTGTCTCTCTCTTTCTGTCTGTCTGTCTGTCTCTCTCTCTCTCTCTTTCATGTGCTATGCTTATTTTGTGTAGTAATGTCCTAACTGTAGATAAAGTGATCTGTGTCTCCCCCTCTCTCTGTCTGTGTTTTTGGTCTTGATCAGTGAGGCTGAAAATGCACGCCATGTGATGGGGAAGAGCAGTGACCCCTCCCTGCCTCTGTGGTGAAAGCTCTACAGTTTGAATCTTACCTGCTCTGGCATCTGGGCACATACACACACACACACACACACACACACACACACACACACACACACCTGTGCACGCGCGCATGCATGCACACTCACACACACACTCACACGCACATACACACACACACACACACACACACACACGCATACACACACACACCCGCACACCCGCACACACACACACACACACGGACACATGCACACATGCACACGCACGCACACACACACCTGTGTACACACGCAGGCATGCATGCACACACACACAAACAGACGCACACTGTGTGTTCTGGGCCATAAATAAAACATACCACCTAACCTAACACACCCCCCTTCTCTTTTTTTGTCTTTTTCTTTTTATCTGCTGAATAAGCACCAGACCAAGGTGAGCCAACACAGATGCATGCTGGGTAAATAAAGGCAATGTTTAAGTTGAGGACATGCTACTGGGTTTAGAGGTTGTGTACGTTTTAAAGTAATGTTGTGTTGCTGTGTGTTTAACTCCGTGTGTGTGTGTGTGTGTGTGTGTGTGTGTGTGTGTGTGTGTGTGAGTACACATGTTTACAGTGTGTACAGGCGTGTGTTTGGACTGGGAGTTTCACTGTGGATCTGTGACAACGACTGGTTGGTCACCACAGACAAAACCTTGCCGGCTTCCTGGCTACAGAAAGCAGAAAGGTTCTCATGACCCTTAACCACCATTCCGTTTGTCAGTCCCAGCGTCCGACCGCCACTGGACCAGGCAGGAACCACAGCGGAACTGAAACCCGGGAACTCTATGGTTCAGATTGTCCCTCCCTGTGTCCTGGTCAGTGTTCATGAACACCTCGTGAAGGCTTCTGTGGACTCATGTTGGTAAGGCCGACCACCTGAGCCTGTGAGTAATCATGATGACAAGCAGGTTGACCACAGCAGGTGGCCGACACACGGAGAGACGTTTAGGGCTGGGCGATATGGCCACAAATTCATATATTGCAGGATAATTTAAAGCACAGGCAGTAATGGTATATCTGGCAGTGTATTTATATATACTGTATATACATACACATATATGTATATTGAAATGTATATACTGTAATGTGTATATTCACACACACACACACACACACACACACACACACACACACATATATATATATATATATATATATATATATATATATACATTTTAATATAGACCTTACAGTATTTACATTTCAATATACTGTAAAACAATTCCCATAGAAAATGGGTTGCAGCAGGAAAATGATAGAGAATGTCTAAAGATTAATTCTAGAAAAAAATAAAAACACTTTTTAAGTTGTCAGTTCTGAGTGCAGCTGGTGGACATTCATGAAGGATATTCTACTATCACTTATTGTGACTGGACGGCATAATCAAAACCTTTACCACTGTCCAGATTTCTATCATTTACATCCTCTGCCACATACCACCCACCACTACCAGAGACTACATATACATGTACATGCTAGCGACTGGGACAGAGACAAGGGAGGCAGAGAGAAGCATGAAAAGGAGGATGGGAAAGAGAAAGTGTCATGGGAGGATGAGTGTATGGACGGAGAAAGAGTGAGTCACCCACTCTCTGTCTCTCTCTCTCTCTGTCCTACTCATATCTATATGTGTGCATGTATCACCACACGTGAGTATTCTATGCATGTAGTATGTGTTTGTTTGTGTGAGTGTGTGTGGAAGTGAGAAAGAGAGAACAAGTTTCTCCCTACTTTCTCTGTGTGCATAGGTGTGACTGTGTAGGATAACATATGTCAGCAAGTTTCCCCCACACTATATGTGTGTGTGTGTGTGTGTGTGTGTGTGTGTGTGTGTGTGTGTGTGTACAGAGGAGCCATTAGGGATGTAAGGCTCCCTGGCCCCTTATTACCAGCATTCATAACTATAGTTTCCTCAAAGGACCCCCCTTTCAGTCCTGGGACCTTTGGAATCACCGTAACTTTCCCACCTGTCTGCATCTGTGTGTGTGTGTGTGAGAGAGTGTGTGTGTGTACATGTCTGTGTGTGTGTGTGTGTGTGTGTGTGTGTGTGTGTGTGTGTGTGTATACATGTGTGTGTGTGTGTGTGTGTGTGTGTGAGAGAGTGCGTGAGTGTGTGTGTATACGTGTTTGTGTACGTATGTGTCTCACCAAGTCGGCGACGGGGGACTTCTTTCGGTTCTGCTTCTCCACCTCCACCTGCATCTTGGCCATGGGTTTGGCCATGGCCAGGGCCAGCTTGGCCTCCGCCTGCAGCTTCTTCTGCCGGCTCAGGAAGTCCAGGTCCTCCAGAGACTCTGAGTCCTCCTCCGCCGTGTCCCTGTCCGAGTAAGAGGAGCTCTGCTTGCTCTGGAGGACAGATAGACAGACAGAGAAGGACAGAGAGAGAGAGAGAGAGAGAGAGAGAGAGAGAGAGAGAGAAAGAGAGAGAGAGAGAGAGAGAGAAAGAAAGAAAGAAAGAAAGAAAGAAAGAAAGAAAGAAAGAAAAAGTGAGAGAGAGAGAAGTTACACAAATTTCACACAAACACAAATAATGCTTGCTCTGTTGGACACACAAACACAGAAAGAGGAAGAGACAAAGCTAGACAGCAAGACAAGCTTTGTATGCTCTAGAGGACACACAGAGACAGAGAAGGACATAGAGAGAAAGAGAAGTTAGAGAGACAGAGTGAGACAGACTTGACACAAAGACAAATAATGCTTGCTCTGGTGAACACAGGGAAAGAAGAATACACAGAGAGAGTTTGAGAGAGAACGAGTGAGACCATTAGTAATAGTAACAGAGTAAGAGAGAGAATATAATACATACTAATGTATATATAATAGTAATATAGTATATAATATATACTAATATATATAATAGTAATAGATAATTTTAAATATAATGAATATATCAGTATGTGTAAGTATATATCAGCATTTTATATTAATAGTAATAATAAATAAAAAACTGTGTCTATTACATTACCTATCTGAAATTTAGTTACAGGGTATATCTGTATTAGATTATATAAGTATTCCCATCACCATATTTTACCTCTATCATAATCTATTGACATCCTGCCAGGCATTAAGCAATATACACTGTAAATGTCAACTGTCATGCGGAAGACAAGAGGAAGTTTCTGAAGATTCAGTTTCACTTCCTAGATGTGTGTGTACTAGCAGAGTGCTGTAACTGCTGTGGCTGGCTCAGTCAGCCTGACATCAACGCCTGTGGTTAGTGGTGTGTACGAGAGGCTGCTCAACCTCTGGCAATATGGCTGACACCTGGTGACATTTTATTTTCTGTCAAATCATGTCAAGTTGTGTTTATTTATAAAGCACTTTAAGAACAAGAACAACAGCTAACCAAAGTGCTGGACAAGCAGGGTAATACGACTTGGTAGACAAACAGAAAGGACATAAAACATAAAATGAGCATGACAATAAATACAGGTTAAACAATAAGACATTCCTGCTTTACTGGACACCAGGGCATTAAAATGGGTTTTGAGGTGAGATATAAACGCAGCCATGAAAGGATCCAGGTGTATTATGTGCAGTGGCAGCTTGTTCCAGAGCTTAGGAGTAATCACTGCAAAGGCCCGGTCACAAAGTGTTTACACTTTTTTTGTGCACGTTAAGGCAGATGTGTGATTCGTTTAGTTTTGGGATTGAGATTCAACCTTGTGTGTGAACATGAACTGCGGGTTAAACAGGCCAGCCAAAATGCTTACCCTTTCTTGTGCTACTTGTCCTGTACATGTTAAGGTACATTAGGATGATTCTAAGGACCCAGCATTGACTGGGCTGGGACCTTTCAGGACACTGTTAATATTATTAACAATAACAAGGGACGCAAAACTGTTTGGCTCAATTTCTGGTGGTGCCCCTGTGTGAAGGAATAACACGTGTGAAGACTGTATTTTCTTATGTCCATGATTTTGTGTAGTAAAACTACTTTAGTCTCTTTCCCCCTTTCATGCTGTGCCCCTTCCAGTTAAAGACATAGCAGTTCGTTTTTCAGTACCCTTAAGTAAATTGACATTATGGAATATTACATAAACAATACATGTGTGTATCTATGTTGAGTTTTGCACCTCCCTTGTCAGTGGCAATAATGGTCACACTGAACACAATGTATATTGAGTGACAATAGCAGCTGTAATTATCTGTGCCCAGTAGCGTTAGATTCTGTGGTGGAATCTTTCCAGCAGCCCCCCCCCCCCCCCCACACACACACACACACACACTACACGCACACACACACACCCCAGAACAGTGAGCCTGTGCTGAAATCTTTCTCACTTGTTTCCCCCCCGAAGAGCACCTCTGATACAAATTCATGACTCACACCACAAGCACAGGCTAGACGCAAACTCAGTGGAAATCTCTTCTGCTTGACAAATGACTCACGTGGATGAAGTTTTGCTGCTGGGGAGTGGCGACCAGCCCATAGATTACTAACTACTTAGTTTCCTCAAAGGATGTTTGCATAAGTACGTTCCTAGAAGATTGTTCGCATGACTAAGTTGCTGTATTGGTTTTGGTAATGATGAGTTTAATTTCTGTCTTGTGCATGAGAATATGGGAGTGAAAACCTGTGCTATCCCCTCTGTCCTCTAAAGGTCAACTTTTTTTCAAACTTTGTTTATTGCACTCTCGGAAATAATGTGACAGTAGGACTACAAGTCTGTATAGTAAGGTACAATCAGCATTAATATACCCCCAATATTTGAAGCTTAAGGTACTGATGTGTACCTCTTCAGCTCTGGAGAAGGTACAAACTAGTTGTAAAACAGTGGTTAAAAAGTACAATTATGTGCCTTTAAGGGCACTGCCGGTCTGACAAGCTTTGTACCTGACGGCGCCGGTGTGACAAGTACAATTCTGTACCTTCTTTTCAGATAGTGTGGGCTTTTGCAATAGTAACAATCACTCTGTACATTATATGATTGTTTTCCTTTTTTCATAGAAAAGAAAAAAAATAGAGGAAATACTTATCTATGCAATGCTGCATACTCAAGAAACAAGAGCACACAACAAACACTAACATACACAAAAGATAAACACACATCAGTCAGCAAGTGGTAGACAAATAAAGCTACAGATAAACATTGTCAAACCCATGACGTGTCCAGAAGAGTATTACTGCTTTAGTCATTACAGTCTGGAATGAGTCTGAGATCTTTCTTCTCAGCAAATTTAAGAAATTGACCCCATATGTTCCCAAACATTCTACAGCTGCCACTTCTTAACAGTCTGATTTTCTCTAGTTTAAGAAAAAATAAAGAATCACTCTGATCCAGCTGGTGTGAGAAGATGGTACTGTTCATTTCAAGTTCAAAACAATCAGTCTACTAGCTAACAGGGTGGCAAAAGCAACAGCATCTTTTTTAGATTTGGTGAGGGGAGGCAAAGGAGGGGCAACCCCAAAAATAGTGCAGTAAGTGCATTGGGTTCAATGTTTTCACCAATTACTTCTGATTATCTCCAACCAATAACTATACAGGGATGGGCAGCACCAAAACATACGTATGAAGTTTGCAGGGGACTGTTGACACCAACAGTCAACAGTCACAAGTTGCAGATACCCCATCATATATTTTCGCCAGTCGAGCCATTTTGTTCCTAACAATAGTAATGTCAAGCAATTAAAACACAATTAAGCAATTCAGAAGAAAATTGTGAGATTGTTAAGTGGAAAACGATGTATTAATTAGTTAGAACTAAAGTTGTTTACAACTGTTTTGACATTGTGAAATGAATTCTTCTTTATGCTATTTTGTCTGGTGTTTGGCTGGTGTCTGTTAGTACCACATGATGTTTTTTCTTTCTGTTTTGCAATCCTGTAAAATGTGTAATTCTGACATTGTTTTCCTGTGCTGTTTAGTGACCCTGTGTGACGTGGTGGAGTGTGAGCCCACCATGGGGGAGAGCGGTGTGTCCAGACTGGTCTCTGTCTTGCTGTCGTCGGCATCGCTGTCTTTGTCACTGCTGCTGTCGTTCACGAAGCAGATCTGGAGGTTCATCCCGCTCTGCAGTCTACACACACACACACACACACACACACACACACACACAAACACACACATATTGACAGAGCAATAGTTAGCATGGGGCCAGCTCAATTTTAATCCACAGCTAGTATCCATATGGCACTGTGAAATGTTTATAAACGTTTATATAGTTTTAATAATGCATCATAGTTATAGGCATACATCTATACTAGCATTTATAAGTAGACATGACCACACTCATAAAGAATTATAATAAAGTACAAGCCCTACAAACTTTACAGAATGTGATACCTGGTTGCCATAATAACAATATTCATGGCTGGAGAGACTGTAGTTGTGTTGGAAATGGCAAAAACTAAAATTGCTCCTGAACTGCTTCTGAAATTACTTAGTCTGAATCCAGCGAAACTGAAACTAGTGAAAATGCTACTGAAACTATCGAGTGCCATTGAGTGAAGGCATAAGGTCAACTACTGGGCTTTCAGTTTGTGTGGAGTGTCAGGAACCAACAGAGAGGGTGTTGGTGGTAAATCAACGCATGGTACCAGCATGCACCCTCAGTCCTGCTGGTCAGCTCTAAAGGGCAGGCACTTCCCATTGATGTTCATGGTGTTAAACTCCAACAGCCATTAGATAAACCAAACAACTAGATGATTAAAGAATCACAATATTTTTGTGTTAAACAGGACTACAGATGAAAAAAATATACCCCCTGAAGCCCAGGAGAGAGAAAGAGAATGAGAGAAAAAAGAAAGAGAAAGACAGAAAACAAAAAAAATAAGAATTTAAGATGTAAACTAGCAATTGTAATATTGTCAAGGTAAATCAACAAAGGGCATTTAACAGGACATGTTAACTTGCCGATGGGTACCAAATCAGAAACAACTAAATAATATTACTATTATTTATTACTTATTACTTCTATAAGTTTGTTCAGTCAATCTGTCTGCCATTGTATTTTTTTGTCTCCTCCTTTCAGTGGCACTTTGCCTGGCCACTCATTAGCTTAGTTAGTTTCAGTCTGGTATACGCTTTCTGTCTGGCCCTTGTCTATGTGAATAAAGACATGAATACAGAGACTTTTTGTCATGGTGCCTTGTTTGTTCTGGCACAACAGCTTGCAAAGAATCTGAACTGTGAGAGCAAAGGGGTGTCAATAAGTCATTTGTAAATGAGGTGTACCTTGGAGTTACGTATCTGTTGGGAAGTTCAACACTTAAAGAATTTGAACTACATTTTTATTTTTAAACTCGGTGTGAAATAGTATCCAGAAAAACACGAGATATTGTTGAGTGGATATCTCAAACACAAGATATTGTTGAGTGGACATCCATTTTATGCAAAACTAAGTTAATGTGCAGAACTGGACACTACAGTCATTTTACATGATGTCCAACACCTGCAGAAACAAGCGTGAGAAGATGTCCGCAGTGTCCTCGGTGGTGGGTACATTACGGGCAGGGGGGGTGCTGCAGGGGGAAACACCAAGTGACCAACAGGAGGACTGTGGCGAGTGAAACCACAGCCAGGCCTGAAGGGGCTGACCCTCGTGGGAGCGGCAGGCACATGTGAGGCAAGGCCATGAGGACAGCTCTCTTAACACAGCCCCTGCATGGGGACTGGAGTCGGGTGCTTAGGATAGAGGAGGCATTTAGGTGTGTGTGTGTGTGCATGTGTGTTTGTGTGTGTGGGAGAAAGTGAGAAAGAAAGAGAGAGAGTGTATGTGTGTGCATGTGTATGTGTGAGAGAAAGACAGAGTGTGTGGGTGTGTATGTGCGAATGCCCAAATGTGTGTGTGTGTGTGTGAGAGAGAAAGCGAGAGAGAAAGAGAGAGAGTGTATGTGTGTGCGTGTGTATGTGTGAGAGAGAGACAGTGTGTGGGTGTGTATGTGCGAATGCCCAAATGTGTGTGTGTTTGTGTGTGCGCGTGACTTGTTCGACCCTTTCAATAGCGTGCTGAGTGCAGGCTGGAAAGCGGTGTGTGTGATCCTGGCACAAGTGTGTACTTACTCCTGTGGAGCGTTTAAAACGGTACTCAAGAGCAAACATTCACAAAAGCTTTTCAAGCCTTAAAAAAACCTTTCCCGTTTGCTTGAAGTTCACTGCAAATATTTGTTAACACACAAATACTACACTCAGGATTACTGTTTCATTTAAGCTAATAGTTCAAAGATAGTGCGCCCAGCTCTGTTTAAACGCTGAATGTGAACACACCTCAGGCTGCAACAGCACAAAAATGTGGCTAGGATTTTAGCGATAAGCACCAGGGCATCTTATCGCTAGTCGTGGGCAGAGGTGTCAATCCCAGCCCAGGTTGAGAAAGTAATAAACCCTACCACATATTTTATCCAACCATTATACCCTCTAATTCTAATGAGCATACAAATCATTAGACAGGTAGAGTGACTTATCACCTGGGTTAAGTGCAAAGGCAGAGGGAACACATAATTTTGTATGCTCTGAAGGTTTTTGCCGTAGAGGTATTATAATAACTAAAGAAAGGGAGGAAGACACGTTGCCATTTATTTCAGTGAAAAATGCTAGGCTAGGGAATTCTGCCGAAATTAAATTTTTTCAAGTTTTTTCAAGTTTAAAAAATGGAAATTAATGGGGCTTCTTCTCACCACCATTGTACTTGTGACTTGAACAACTGAATGCCACGTTACTGATTGACGTGAGGTAGAGCAGAAAGCTATATTAAGGAAGGGCATTTGATATTCAAAAATGGATGGTGACGTAGTTCGGGGACAACCTCGTGATGAGCATGAGCTGAAAGTGGAGCACCCACCAATCAGTATGGGAGAAACGGGGGCAGATATGATGCAAGTTCTGGGAAATGGGGACGAAGAAGTGCCCTGCTAATCGGCTGAAGCTAACCGGCCTAATCCCGACCCCCTAGATTTCACTTTCTGAAGCCAGACGAGCAGCATTGACCCCCTCTGGTCATGGCCATCCGACACTCCAGGAGTCCATCTCTCTGGACTTTCTGTGATGCATGGTGCAGCCCCTTAGGTCTAGAGTTCAGTAGCAGGAATTCATTTTGGAACTGATGGGTATTTTTCTGATCTGGCATAGAATGAGAAAGCTAGAGAGAAAGAAAGAAAGAAAGAAAAAATAGCAAATGAGAGAGGAAGAATAAGAGAAAGTGAGAGAGAGAGAGAGCAAAACAGTAAAAAGTTGAGGGGATGTAAAACCTTCACCCACACATGTCTCTGACAAACACTGAGCACCCCAACATGCCAGCAATGTTTATGGGAAATAAAGCTCACATGTGTCTGTTTGCTTTGATCATGTGCAGATGTGCTTTCTGAGAAACCAGAAGCTGACTGAAGCATGACTAGTGGAGGGGTGGGTGGGCTGGGTGTCAAACACCTCACAGAGTTTCACTAAACTCTGTCCAATTACATGATAGGCTCAGAGACAAAACCTCTCAAACCTTCAAACACTGGTATTTTTTTTCTTTTCTTGTGTTGTCTCCTTTTTTTCCCTCATCATGTGACAAATGAACCTGACCGTTGCACTAAATGAGGTAGGAGTAGCCATGTCCACTTTCACAAAAGGACAATAGTCATTATCTCAAATATCCCCCCAGATTTACTGTAACAAGTGTCTTGCCTGGGGGATTTCCAGGCCATAAATGCATTGGGCCTATGGCTTTCTGGCCATCACCGGGACCTCTGCCGCTATAATTGATCACTTGTGAGGATTTTAAAAAACGATTTGATAAATCTTTTTTGAGCTAGAGCTATGAATAAATTATTTCGAAAATTGGCCTATGAATGTTTTTAATGTTTCAAGTGTTGTCTGTTCTGGTCTGTACAGTACTTTTGTATTTATTAAAATGTTCCCAGTCTGCTGATTCTGAATTAATTATTCAAGCAAGGAATTAAAACTAAAAAAAAAAAAAATTAACAGATTTAACTGAGTTTTATATACGTGTCAAATAAGTGTTAAGAATAGTGTTTAATCCAATCTTATATCTTAATAATACTCTTCTGTGGATAGCGCACTATGTAAATGCAAAGTAGTTCACTTTAACTCAAGAGATCAATGGCTTATCAGTGGTACCAGCTAACACAGCACACTGTTCATACATCTCTCTGTCTCCAACCTAGAAAGCCTCATTATGGCACTCAGTAGCACCAGAGCTTCAGGTTGGATGGGCATGAGTGTGTGGCTGGTGGAGTGGAGGGAGAGGTACTTCTGGGAGGTGAAGTGTTTTGGGGAAGTCCTGTTCTCTGACCACACACACACACTTTACCCTGCTTAGTGCTTAGCCACTCTCTGCCCCCGACCTCTGGTATTTTAGACACCATGGCTGTGGTCAGAGCATGTGGTGACACCCAAGCAAAAAAAAAGAGCACTTTCCGTACATAAGCCCACGTTTACATACACACTCATAAACTTACTCAGCACTTTCCTTTCAATATCAAATGCTAACATCTCTCTTTTGCTCTTAAACACACACACACACACACACACACACACACAGTCACACACACACACACACACACACACACACACACACACACACACCCACGCACACACACACACACACACACACACACACACACAAACACACAAACACACTTACATACTGGACTCTCTTTCACTCACATAACCTCCCTCCCTTATCTCTCCCTCTCTCTCTCTCTCTCACACACCCAATCACGCTCTCCAACCTGATGTCGACAAAGGTAATAGAAACAGCTCCAAGCTCTGACTACCAAACAAAAAAACTCTCTCCAGAAGTTCGATGGGTGCAAAATCCCCTCCGAGATTTCTGCACGGCCTTCAGAGAAACAGGGGGGCACCACAATCAGACTCTATGCCGTACAGAACCAGGACTGAAGACCTCCGCACACCGGTGCCGACAAAGTGCAGAGCACTGCGCTTCCATTCCATTGGTTTTGAATACAACCCTGCACACCAGCACCGAACTCTGTCGCCACTGCCGAGCTGATACGATTGATAAGGTTATGATATAATCTGACAATTTCTGATAAATTTCCTCTCTTGAAATAGGCTATATACCCTCGATTATCACTGCCTTGATTACGACATTTTAAATTATTCAGCGTTTTTAGGGAGTGCCCTCCCTCCCAGATCTCCACCGTCATGTGCTTAGTGAGGTCACTATAGAGTTCAGGGGCAGCGATGCCAAGACGGCGCTGCTAAGGTCAGGTAGGGTCAGGTAAGGTAAGGTGAAGTGAGGTGAGGTGAGGTGAGGTGGGGTGAGTCCATTGAGTTGTGACTGACGAGAGGTCATAGCAAAGCACACAGCATGTGATCCTAATGATTCATATAGACACGCTTGCAGTTTCGACAAACAAACCAGCAAGTGAGAAACTATCACTTTCAGCACTGGTGGGAAAAGTAACAAAACAACCAAAAAAGTGGGCTGGCTATTTTGCAAGCAGGGCTAGTGAGTAGCATTAGTCATTTGACAACTGTCAACTCTTTCTTCCAGTGAGCACATAATATGGTATTTACACTAATAAACGTGCTATATATACTAAAGACATACATTTCTTACACCGTCTGCTACACTGACAAAGGTCACAGTCAGTGAGGAGTCTAAAAATCATTTCCACCTGTTTCAGTGTTCTCCCTGATTTCAAAACGCCTCATCAGAAACAGATATATACCATAAATACAGGAAAGATTGACAGAGAGAAACAGACAAAGAGAAGGATCACAAACACAAAAACACATGGCAAAGACATAAATTTACAAACATAAAAACAGCAGACAGAGAGTCTGACAGACACACATACGCACACACCAAACACATGAGCCATTTCACAGCTCAACAGACAAGACACAAACACACAACAGACATACAAAAATGTACATGTACACACACTGGTATGCACAAACTCCCAAACACAGACACAGGCACACACACACAGACACACACATACACCCACTCTGTCTTTCTCTCTCTCTCTCATCTCGCTCTCTGTCTCTTCTTCTCTCTCTCACATTCACACACACACACATACACACACACACACACAAAGTGTTTCCACACACACACACACACAACCCCCCAGTGGCGTACCGTGAGGACAGGCTGGGCTTGCCGCTCTTGCTGCAGCTGGTGTAGATTCCGGGCCCATCGTCGAAGAAACTGCCCAGGGCCAGCTTCTGCCGGATGGACTCTCTCTCATTCTTCTGGGCCTGGAGCAGAGGGAGCGGGGAGAGAACAGCATTTTAATGGCCGAAACAGGAGCAGGAACACTATACAACATGGAGATGACTACTGTATGTCCACCACTACAGCACAATACTACAGGCTGCAGCATTGCACCTCTAACTGAGAGAAAGTCCAAACTGGCAAATGGAGTCATACTCAGGTGTATATATTAAATATATATATATATTAAATGGGGAGCTGGGTAATAAACAATATGTGGAGTTTTTTTTTTTAAATAGGTGGGTAAATTATACATAGCCTTTACATTATGAAATAGTGAGTGAACACAGCTTTGTAAAATTATAAAATATGCATACACTGCACTGAAGTGTTTAACCAAAAACACCCCTGGATGCAGTTATTATATATATAGCATTTGAGAATAAGACAAATGTATTACTATAACGACAATCACAATGAACATGTCTCATTTTCCCAAGACCAAACAGCGGCCACAAGCCGTCTGTACAATCCCATGCTGGGGGGGGGGGTAGCTGGGGGCTTCTACATGAGGTAAGAGCAAACAGCGGAGAATAATTCCACTGCACAAACTGGCAGCCATACAATTAAGAGTGAGCTCAGTGCTGACAAAATCTAAAATTTCCCCTGGGTCCAACAAGTGCTTATCTGACTGTGTAGGGGCCAAGAATACACTTTTATAAAATGATGATACTTGTGAAAGAGTCTTGAACCTTCAGGGGTTCTTTTTCTGTTGTTCTAGTGAAATGCAAACAACTCAAAATTTCTTTAGAGTTTCTTCAGCCTCTGATAGAGACACGAAATACACCTTATGACTCATATCACCACCACCACCCTAATCATCCAGAGTCGTTCCTGCACTACTCAAAGTGTCCACTAGATGGCAGTGCTGGCTTATGGCTTCAGTCATTTCTTCCTCCTGCTGTTTATTGACCTCTATGCAGCAGCATCAGTCAAACTCCAAATGCAGAGGCACGTGGAAGGTCACAGACTGTGTACATATACTGCAACACCTGCAGAAGCCTTTGGCCAAGTAACTGCTGGAAAATGTCGGTAGTTATCTTCACGGTACAGGAGCCAAACAAGACACTGCCTGGCTGTCTAAGCTTAAATGAATGTATTACCATTAAGCGCAAAGTCCAACACACATCATGGCCATATACATATAACATATTAATACTTGATTATGTCTACAGGGGCTAAAAACCCTTTGGATTTTTCTAGAGGAATTGTCTGAGTACTGTCTGATTTACATATTAGATCAAGCAGCATATAGGCATATGAAAACTGTCCTCCTAAAGACCCTTTTTAAAGTGCACCCAGGGGGATCTGTGTTTTAGTGCTGGCTTGTGCAATGGACCCTGCCCACTGTACTGTACTTCCACATGGCAGATCAGCTGGGCCTCTCACACCCCCCACCCCCCGCCTGGCTCCTGGGGGCTCTGCCAGGACAGACTGGCACAGGAGGGGGGAGCCGGGCGCGGGGAGGATGGGCATGGGGGGTCAGCGGGCATGGAGCGGTGGCCTGGTGATTCAGTGTCCCTGCCTGCTGTTCCCACAGAGGACCCGCAGGGGGCAGGAAATCTGCTTACCACACTACATGTCCCACAGCCTGAACATGGGCACTTTTCAGACTCTCTGTCTCTCTCACTCTCTCTCTCTGTCTGTCTCACTCTCTCTCTCTCCCCCTCTCTCTCTGTCTCTGCCTCCCTCTCTCTCTCTCCCCCTCTCTCTCTCTGTCTCTGCCTCCCTCTCTCTCTCTCTCTCTCTCTCTCTCTCTCTCTCTCTCTCTCTCTCTCTCTCAAGACAAGACACAAACACACAACAGACACACAAAAATATACATGTACACACAGTGTGCCAGAGAAGAGAGATAGACACACACATGCACAAACACCCAGACACAGGCACACACACAGACAGACATACACACACACACATATACATACACACATGTGGTGTTGTAAGAATAATCTATCTATCTACCAGTGTGTCTCTCTCTCTCTCTGTCTCTCTGTCTCTCTCTCTCTCTCTCTCTGTGGCTTAGTGCATTCTACAAGGCTACAAGTGGTCTACAATCTATCTGCAAGTGTCTCACTGCCTTCCCAGCGCCCAGTAAACAGGCACACAGGCACACAGGCACACAGGCTAAGAGGACCCCCAGTGCTGCCTTCAGTGGCTGCACTTCTGGGCTGAAGGAGCTTTTGTGCCATTGTGTGTCTGTGTGCTGGTGTCGGGCCTGTGACAGTCGTGGTGACAGTGACAGATTGGTGTGAGCTCACTACAGGTTGGGGGCAGCCACGCCGCTCTGTACTGCGCCCATGCTATGCCATGCCATGGCAGTAAGAGTTTGCTCGCTTTCTCTTTGTCTCTGTCTCTCTCTTTCTGCCTGTCTTTCTCTGCCTTTCTGTCTCTCTTTCTGCCTCACTGTCTCTCTATTTATGTCTCTTTGTCTCTCTTTCTGTGTCTCTCTTTCTCTCTCTGTCTCTCTCTCTCTCTTTTTGCCTCTCTTTCTCTCTTTCTCTCTCTCTTTCTCTCTGTCTCTCCCTCTCTCTCTGTCCCTCTCTCTCATGAAAACAATCAGAGCAGGAGAATGAGAGTGGTTCTCTGTCTGTGGTTCCACCATATGAAACAGTCAGCTGATGCCTTTTGAAAGGGCTCTTTTGTGTGAGCCATTCGTCTACTTGGGTGCCTTTCTGGTGGACTTGGTTGGTGTATTTGTAATATATCACAAACACACACCACACATGCCTGCACGCACACACATACACACACACACACACACACACACACACACACACACACACACACAGTGCCAGGTGGGGGAATGGGGCATCTTCCCCCCTAAAGACCACTGTGAGCTCAGGAGGTGTGACAACACATGCCATAAAATGCTGACGAGACAACAAGACAAGCCACATTGGTTGAATACAGTGTGTGTGTGTGTGTGTGTGTGTGTGTGTGTGTGTGTGTGTAAGTGTGTGTGTGTGTGTCTGTCTGTGTGTAATGGTAATGGGGGGTATTGTGTGGAGGTCAAACAAGAATACACTATTCAAATTCACAAGATAACAAACCTATTCACACCTTCAGCTGTTCCTACACCCTAAAACCATCAGAATGTTTATCCCAAGCTAATGGCTTCACAGGCAATACTGTGTGTGTGTGTGTGTGTGTGTGTGTGTGCACTCCCAGTGTGGCCAGGTTAACACCTGATTTGTTCTCGCTAACAGACCCATTAACCATCTGCCTTTGGAAGTGTCGGCTAACACACCCGGAGGCCTGGATGACTGCATGGTGAAGAAACCCCTCAACGGGCATCAGTGGCCTGATGTCTGCCAGTGTGCTGCACACACACACGTTGCTTGCATTAAAAGATAATAATAGAAAGATAGAAGTTGACTACAGCGCCCCCACCTAGCGTAGCGGAAAGGGCCGGGTCTCTGGCCGAATCCGCTTAGACGAACTGCATGTGAACAGAAACTTGGGGACAGACCACCCGTTGGGAAGCAACACCCAAAACAATCCCAAACCAAACCAATCCCACCATGTGAACGCAGTCACAGACACAGACACAGACACACACACACACACACACACACACGTCTACACAGACTCAGACACATAGACAGGACGGACTGATGGGACAAATAACAATGACAAATGACTGAGATGGTATACAGGGTGGCGCACTGAGAAATGGCAGCGATGTGCCTTGAGTTAGGTGGGTAAACACGGGGAGACAGAAGTATATTGTGTTATTTTACATGTAAAAATAGTGCAGAGTGCGTTAGAGGAAAGACACAGACACGTCTACACACACGCACACACACATGCACAGACATAACTATACAGTTACTATACAGACATAACTATACATAACCACACTTGTGCACACACACACACACACACACACACACACACACACACACACACACACACACACACACACACACACACACACACACCACCGCTGACCTTTTTACAGTCATCAGCTGAAACACAGGTGGAGACCAGAAACATGTGCACAAACACAAACACCCAATCCCACACCACCACCCCCCTCATACACACACATACACATACACACACACACACACACACACACACCACAAAAACACCACAGCACAGCTGTGACAGTGTTCATCTCTCCCTCAGAGACCACCAACAGCATGGAAAAAATGCACTCACATGCACACAGCCAAACACACACTCACACACACACAAACACACAGCCAAACACATACACACACACACACACACACATTCACTCACTCACACATAGCCAAACACTCTGTTTCTCTCTCTCTCTCTCTCTCTCTCTCTCACACACACACACACACACACACGGGGGGTGGGTGGGTGGGTTGAATCCACAGGTTGCCCCTTTAGGTGGTGTGTACACAGCCGTGGTCTTTGTTGGAAATGTTTACACAGTTAAAAGCGCGCTCAGGCACCCAAGCACCACTGCTATGCTTAAGCAGGGCCTTTCTCACCCGCACCAAATAAATACTTCTCACTAGCTCTGGAATGTCCTTACATAAGGGTGTGTGTGTGTGTGTGTGTGTGTATGTGTATGTGTGTGCATGCGCGTGCGTGTGTGTGTGTGTGTGTCTGTGTGCGTGTATGTCTATGTCTGTGTGTGTGTGTGTGTGCGTATATGTGTGCGTGTGTGTGTGTTCGCTGAGCCAGGGTCTTGACAGACTATTTCATCTCCTCAGCCGGTATTCTTAAAATTGGATTTGACAAAACAACATAGCAGAGAATTGTGTTACTCTCGAATCGGAGAAGCAATTTCCTCAACTTCCACAGGATCTGTCACTCTTTCTCTCTCTCTCTCTCTCTCTCTCTGTTTCTCTTCCTTTTCTCTTTCTCCTCTGTCCAACCAATCTCACAACGTTCATCCCTCCTTTTTCTTCCTCTTTCCTCCTCATGTGCTTGTGAAAAACAAAGCAATCCATCGCGTCTGAAACAATGGCGGTCTTTGAGGAGTTGGCAGCGAGTGGTTGCTATCGGCGACTTCGCGCCCTGGCCTGAGCCCCCTGTCTGCTAGCAGGATGTGGCCGTCCGCAGGGACACGCGAGATCTTGTGAGGGAGTGTGATGTGTGTGTGTGTGTGTGTGATGTGTGTATATGTGTGCGTGTGTGTGATGTGATGTGTGTGTGTTTTCACGTGAGTGTTCAGTGTATAGTGATAAATGTGTTTCAATTGTGTTCACAGTTTAGATAGACATTGTGGCAGCATGTGGAAGAGTGTGTGTGTGCGTTAGTGTGTGTGTGTGTTTGTGAGATACTGAGGTCTTGTATCAGTGTATGTCTTTCTCTCCTCTCTTTCTATGACAAGTACAACATACAGTTTAGTACAACACAAACACGCACATGCACACACACACACACACAAACACACACACACACACACACACACACACACACACACACACACACACACACACACACACGAAAATGAACACACAAGCACAAACAAAGCCAAACCCATAAACATAGCAATCTAGTGTGTCCATATGTTTGCACGCGTGGCTACTCGAGAGGGCATGTGTGTGTGTGTGTGTGTGTGTGTGTGTGTGTGTATGAAAAACAGGCGGGGTGTTTGGGCTAGCCAGTCTGGAGCTAACGACCAAACAGAGGCAGGATCCTCTCTTGATTTATGTTCCTGATACACCACTGAAACAGGGTCACAGGAAGTGTGTGTGTTTGTGTGTGTGTGTGTGTGTGTGTGCATGTGTGGGTAGGTGTTTGTGTGTGTGTGTGTGTGTCTTCCGTCTGTTCCTGTCTGTAATTTGGGCAATCACTCTTTCACACTCCCTT
>CM059279.1:13206727-13214227 GCA_030347295.1 Setipinna tenuifilis
GTTGAAGGCTGTAGTGCTGAACAATCCATCTGTGGCAGAGCTCGTGCGAACACTCTGAGCCTCTCGGAGATCACAGGAAAGACCGAAGCATGGAGCCATGGCCGACTCATCTTACCAGCTCGCTAGCATCTTGTTCTGGGGAATTGATCAAAGCTCTCAGCCATGAGAAAAAGAGCCCGTTCATATGCCTAATGATGCTCCTTGGAGTGCCATTAGGGTTCTGTGTATGTATTGAACTAATCAGCCTTAAATCATCTCCCATCACACTCGTTTTCTTACTGTATGTTTTATCGAGCCTTAATGGGGAGCGCCAGATTGAGATCCAGCGTATGAAATCGTTATCGATCGTTTGAGCAAATCGGGCCCCAGCTCTCACATGCTAATTATAACCTGTGCTCCAGAATTGATCAAAATGTTCCAGCCTAGAAGAACTCCTTTTTTTTCCTCTTGCCCCTTTCCTATCAGCACACACACACACACACACACACACACACACACACACACACAGACACACACACACACACACACACACACACACATACACACACACACACACACACACACACACACACACATGTCTCTTGTATCTAATCACTTTTACATCCTGCACCTTCATGTTCTTACTACTCAGGAGAATCCAATTCATCGGAGTGGTTCAGATCCCACTGATCAAATTGGTATTGATCTATTGGGCCTGGAGCCAGTCATTTACTCAATGTGGCGTAGGTTTATGGGCTAGCATGTATCTGCCAATACATGATCTCTATTCCCCTATACACACTACTATATACAGGCACACTATAAACTACTATATTTTATGATCATGCTTTTACGACATACACTTGCTAGTGTATGTCACCTTCATATTCCCCATCTCGGCTAAGATCTGCTTTATGTGTGTGTGTGTGTGTGTGTGTTGGGAGGTGAGCGCTTGCAGTCTGGGGTCCTGCCCCACCCCCCCCCCCCTTCCTTTTCCCTCCGCCCACTTTGGAGCAGGCAGTGACAGGGACGGCCTCACGCCACCAGCTTCCCCCAGCCGGGAGCGGCACGGACGGGCGCTGCCGGTTGCTTGGATACCAGCCTAATTGAGGGGCCTCTGGAGAGTTGGTGTTATCATAGCGATGGGCCTTTCTGCCAGATTGAGCTCTCTCTCTTCCTCTCTGTCTCCCTCTCTCTCTCTCTCCCTATCTCGCCTTCTCTCTGTCTGTCATTCCTCCTACTCCCACTGTCTGCTTTTCCTGTTTTCTTTATGATTTGCTCTTCCCCTTCTGTGAATTTCTGTGAATATCTTCTTCCTTCGTTCTAGATATGCCTCTTAAATCTTTTGTGTTTCTCTACTGTTTCTCCATAATTCTGCTCTCATTTGGTTTGATTTCTCCCAGCCGTTTTGTCCTGAATCTGTTCTCATGCACTTGTTTTCATTCTTTTTCCGTTCCTCTTTTTTTTTTTTAATCAAATTCCTCACATATCTCTGTCAGTCCAAGTCTCTGCTGTCTCACTTTGATCTCTTCCTGGCTGCCTCCTGCTAATGCCTCTACCTCTCCATCGCTTTCCTCCCAATTACCTCTCATTCTCTGCCTGCTCTCCTCTGCCTTCGCAAATGCTGTCTTTAACCATCTCCGTTCACTTGTTCTTACTGGTCTCTCTTTCTCTCTCTGTCTTTCTCCACTCATCTGCCCTCCCATCTCTCTTTCTCCCTCTCTCTCTCTCTCTCTGGCTGTCTCCCTTCAGTCACTCTTCCTGTCTTTCTCTCTCTCTCTGTCTCCCCTCCTCGGCCCTCCCATCTCTCTTTCTTTCTCTCTCTCTCTCTCTCCTCTCCTCGGTCCTCATGTCTATCTTTCCCTCTCTCTCTCTGGCTGTCTCCCTTCAGTCACTCCTCCTGTCTCTCTCTGTCTGTCTGTCTGTCTGTCATGTCAGTACACTCCTGTTTTCCCTCAATCACTCCTCTCTCTCTTTCTCTCTCTCTCTCTCTCTCTCTCTTTCTCTCTCTCTGTCTGTCTTCTGTCTCCCTCTAGAAATAACACAGCTCATTTTATACCATATCGCACATATGCTCACAAGCTCACAATCCCCTTGGTCTTAGCATAACGAGATGCAGAGCTCGGCGGATAAAAGAAACACATACTGCACGCCGGAAAACATATGCCACCCACACAACGACAATAGACGACCAAAACAGACTTTTTCCCTCTCAAAGGGCTCTAAGACAAAACACACATTATACAGATTACAGTGTCTCATCTGTGAGCCCCTGCACAAACCCCCTCCACCGCCCCCCCCATCCTGTCCACCAAAACAGGACACCACATGAGACTTCTGAGGCTGGTCTTTGTAACACTGACATTACACATCCCCCCCCACCCAACCGATCCACCCAACCCACCCCCTCGATCCACAGAGCCCCATGTTTTTGCTTAGTCGGGGTTTTCCTTTACAGTATGTTTTAACAGTAATGAGCAGCCCCAGCACAGGGGTCTACATGAGTGGATTAGGGGGTGGGGGGGTGGGGGGGTGGGGCTCATAAAACACAGCCTTTCATCCCTCCACTCTCATACCGCAATGCAGGAGGGATACAGGGAGAGACAGAGAGAGACAGAGAGAGAGAGAGAGAGAGAGAAAGCAGTGGAGATGGAAAGAGAAGAAAAAGAGAGGAAGAACAGGTAACTGAAAGAGGGTGAAAGGGGAATGAAAGAGAGGGGAGGGAGTCTGGAAGAGAGCAGAGAGAGAGAAAGCGCGAGAGAATGAAAAAAAATAGCGGAAGATCAAAAACTAGCAATGGGGAGATGGAGAGACAGAGATAGAGAGAGACAGGATGTGAGCGAGACAGATATAGAATGAGATACATGGGAGCGAGAAGGAGAAAAAGAAGGGTAGGAAAAGAGAGAGACAGAGACAGAGAAACAAAATGAAAGAAAGAGACCTAGAGAGAGATGGGAAGATGAAGATGAGAGAGAGAAATATAAGATGAGGGAGAGACAGAAAGATAGTGTGAGACAGGATGAGTGAGACAGAAAAAGAGGGAGATAGGAAGAGAGAGACACAGAGAGACAGACAGGAAGAGAGAGACACAGACAGAGACAGACAGAGAAATAGGATGAGAGGAACACAAACAGAGAGACAGCATGAGAGAGACAAAGATAAAGAGACATGGGATGAGAGAGAGAGAGAGAGAGAGAGAGAGAGAGAGACACACACACACACACATACACACACAGTGATGCGTGGGAAGATAAATGAGAGGAAGAAAGAGTGCAGAGAGCTGTGACAGAGCGGGGCTGGCGGTGTGGGCTTCTCTGATTCACGCACACACTCTCAGGGGCTTGTCATTAAGTTAAGTGGAGCACTTCTGGTGCAGTTGTCAGTCCAGACGCCATTTCTGCAACGCACACATCAAACCACCAGTGCATGCCCACCAGTGTGTGCAGTGAAGTACATGAGTGAGATAAAACTGGTACACACAATACAATCGCAAATGGCACACACAGCCATGACACACAGACTCACACACACATCAACATAAAGTCACACCTACACACCCATTTATACAAACAAAGATACAAATCATACACTCATAAACTTATGCACGCGCACACACAGACACACAGACACACACACAGACACAGACACAGACACAGACACACACACACACACACACACACACACACACACACAAACACACAAAAACAAACAATAAAAAGAATAAAATGCAAAGCATGGCGATTGTTTGAGCAGGTCCTAATTGCCCACCTCCCCCTCTGGCAGTTCCCCGTGGTGTACGCAGGGGCCGGAGAGGTGGCATTATTGCCCCCAGTCAGGAGCGTGCCTAGCAACCAGCCCCAGCCTCTCTTTCCCACAACACATAGCCAAAGACCACAGCACCGACCAGACAGCCTCTAAGGCCCCTCCTGAACACACACACACACACACACACACACACACACACACACAAACACAGACACAGACACACACACACACGCACAGACACAGATACACACACACACACACACGCACACACACACATACACACACATACATACACAAACACAGACACAGATACACACATACACACACAAAACTGCAGCAAATATTTAGCCACACACATTCACTTACACACAGATGTGTAGTGTACACATACAGGCATAATCATCCTGCTAGTGTTTAGTCTATGGCATACCCTGTAGCCTAAACAAGGACGTACTGTATCTACTACAATCAAAAGCATTCAACAGCATTAAAAACACCCCAAAACAAAACGAGCAAAACATGCAACAGATTGAAAAGAGCCATCCACACACACACACACACACACACAGAGAGGCTCGCTTGCCTTACTACCATAGTGCAGCACACGCAACTCCCTACAACACACGCCACACACACGTATCTCACTCTGCCTAGGAGTGTGGCGGCACTCCCACTGCACTCGTCCAGCATAGCTGTAGCAGCACCGGCTGCGGCCGCTGACCACCCCCCAACCCCCCCCCACCCAACCCTTGCTGCGTGCGTACCTGGTAAGCGCAGTTTTCCTGGTGCACCATCCTCTCCTTCAGCTCATCCTAGAGAGGATGCGGCCCGGGAGAGAGGGGAGGAGGGCGGGCAGGAGGGCGGGTTGTGCCGGAGCGGAGAGAGAGACCTACTGCCGGGACAACCGCTAATGCTGCTAACGCTGCTCCCCGTGAGAGAGAGAGAGAGAGAGAGGGAGAGGAGAGAGAGAGAGAGACAGAGGGATAGAGAGAGAGAGAGTGACAGCACACACCCTGACAGACGCGAGGAAAGAGAGCCAGAGCTAGAGCAAGAGCGATGGGAGGTGTGCGGAGAGTGTGAGAGAGAGAGCGGACAGAGGGATAGAGAGAGGACAGAGGGATAGAGAGAGGACAGAGGGATAGAGAGAGGACAGACAGCGGGAGCGATGTCAGCTGGTCAAAATGGATCCCTGCCTCCTCTTCGGGGCGCTCGGCTGCTGGAATGTGCTGGGAGCCGTCTCGCCTCGGTTATGTAGCGCTTCTCTCGCGCTCTCGCTTGCTTTCTTTCTCGCGCTCACTCACTCACTCGCTCGCTATTTCGCTCGCTCTCTCTCCGTCAGAGCGACAGATCTGAGCACTTTTTCTCTGGGGAGAGGGAGAAGAGCGGCAGCGAAGGAGGGAGGGAGGGAGGCAGGCAGGGAGGAGATCTGCCTGAGTGTGTGGGTGAGTGAGTGCGCGTGTGTGTGTGGGTGGGGAGGGGCCGAGAGAGAGAGAGCAAAGAGAGAGGGCGGAGGGTGGGAGAGAAGATAGAGAGAGCAAAAGGAAGAGGAAGGGGGCAGGGTGCTTTGGCAATGTCAGTCTGCTCGCTCTGGCTCACTCCGCTTGCACAGACCTCGCAGTGGGAAGGGGCAATGGGGAGGGGTCAGGCTGCTCATTAACTCCTCTCCAGCCAATCAGATGGCAGCAGAGGAGGGGCTTGAAGAGTGGGGGTGGAGCAGTGTGAGTTATGGGGCTCATCAGACCACTGAGATGGAAATGTGAAGGATGAGAGGATGAAAGGACATTAGATGGGAAAAAGAAAAAAGAATAGAGAGAGAGAGAGAGCAAGAGAGGGAGACAGGACAGAGAAGCAAAGCAAGAGGGAGGAAGAGGAAGAAAAAAGAATAGAGAGAGAGAAAGAAAGACAGAACACAGAAGAAAGCAAGAGGGAGAAAGGGGAAGAAAAAATAACAGAGAGAGGGAGAGAGAGAGAGAGGGAGACAGAACAGAACAGAGAAGCAAAGAAAGAGGGAGAAAAAAGGGGGGGGTGGAGAGAGAGCAGAGCCCACAGCCTACAATAGCCCAGAGTTCAGGTCCGACACAAAGGGCTTCTCATCGGCTCTCTGACCCTGAGAAAAGCAGGCCAGTTCAGTCCGGCCTCTGCAGACAGCTCCCACAGTCTCCGCTCCAGCATAGACACAGTGTCACAGAGTGACAGACACACACACACACATCTCCATCGCCTCAAGGCCATTCATGCATTAGACCTCTCCTAGACAAAACAACAACAACACGCTCAGAACTGCCTGGTGCAGCAAATACATGAAAAACCAAACTGAGCTAAAATAACTTTGTAGAGAGAAAGAGGAAGAGTCTTTAAAGCTTTTCTAGAGATGTATAAAAACAGCCTCGCTTTATTAACCTCAGCCATTAACCTGACGTCTAAACACTACATGTAGCCGTATGTGTGTGTTTGTGTGTGCGTATGTGTGTGTGTGTGTGTGTGTGTATGTGTATGTGTATGTGTGTATGAGTGAGTGTGTGTATTAATGCAGTATGTGTAGGTGTTTGCAAGTGTGTGTGTGTTCATGGTTCAGTGTATACGAGGGTAAGTGAGTGTGTGATGGGACGGTACAGTGTGTGCTCCGTGCTAAGGTTTTAATCCCTTTCTCTTCCAGGCCCCCGGCGAGAGCGGCAGGAACCGTAATCCCTCAGTGCCATCTGTCCCCATTGCCCACGTCAGCGCCCCGCTCAGCCGAACTCGCGTAACCTCGCCCAACATCTCTGCCTCACTACGCTTCGCCCTCCACACCTATGCAGGTCTTCATTCAAGACTGGAAATTCCTTCTATTGTCATTGTAAAAGTACACAATGAAATGTTATTGCCCCTGTGTAAAGTCACGCTAGTGAATGGAGTAATAAAGTCATACTGTAAAGTAATTACTGGTACCGTAAAGTAATAAAGTTAAGTACTGACAAAATAAGGCATGCACTAAGTTTAAAATTAGTTTAAAAATGAAAAAAAAAAACCCAGCAATTTTTACAAAGTATCGCTTTTTGCTGCAAATATAAAATACCATGTAATAAATGTGATGTCTAACTTATTGTTGCTTCAAAGCAGCATTCAGGACAGCAATGGCCTTTGTTTCATTAGATGTTAAACACAAGATACAGTTTGTAGCAGGAGGCTATTACTGTAAGAGATTGGTGCTGCAACAAAACCACCATCCTAATCCACTATCGACTGTGGCTTTGAAGCACCCTATTGCATGATCATCACAATCTGCAGTTCACTTGCTGTGGGAGGGAGCAGCTGCATCATACTGTTACTAGGGAATATTGTCATGGTGACCACTCACACAGTATTCCAGACTGGTGGACGTGTGCCATACGTGGGCCAGACCTGTGCCAGCTGCTACGTAGACATTTTCTCCAATGAGATGGCAGGCATGATAAAGATTTCACACAGGAAAGTGTGAAAGCATGGTCATTACACAACGCGTGTTATCTTTGGATACAAAACGTAATTACTATCGAGTAAACATCACCCACAAGAAATGGCTTGTATACTGTGTATGGGTGCATGCATGTGCGTGTGTATGTGTATATATGTGTGGGTGGGCATGTTCGTGTGTGTGTGTGTGTGTGTGTGTGTGTGTGTGTGTGTGTGTGTAATAACTGCTTCGCACCATATCTGTGTGCAAACGGTGCAATAAAGATCATCATCATCATCATCATCTCACTCTGCACAGTCAATGGCGATTCAGCACAGCACTGC
>CM059279.1:13219227-13244227 GCA_030347295.1 Setipinna tenuifilis
GGTCTATTCAACCCTGTGATGACTTGGTGGCATTTTTAATTAAATGTCAAACCCACACACGGAAGCAGACACACACACAGAAATACACACACACACACACACACACACACACACACACACACACACACACACACACACACACACACACACACACACACACACACACACACAGGCAGCTTGTGGTTCATTAGGGGTAACTGTGCTCTATGATCAAACTGCTGACAGATGAAGTGCTCTCCATGAGCTGGAGATCAGCCCTGTACATGGTGTACAACACACACACACACACACACACACACACACACACACACACACACACACACACACACACACACACACACACACTGAGATAGAGGAAGGACAGACAGAGGAGAGAGAGAAGAGAGAGAGAGAGACTAGAGAGAGCAAAAGAGAGAGAGAGAGAGAGAGAGAGAGAGAGAGAGAGAGAGAGAGAGGGAGAGAGGGACAGAGAAAGAGAGAGACAGAGACAGAGGGGGAGAGAGAGGAGGGAGGATGGGGAGGGGGCTAGGTAGAGGTAAGCGAGAGTAAAACAGAGGGAGAGTTTTAAAGGTGCAGGGTTGCAGACAGAGAGACAAAAAGAAAGAAAGAGGTTTACAGGCGAAGATGGCAAAGGTCACAAGTGTCCACACTATCACTATATGTCACTAGAAGAGAGCGGGGGATGGGCAGGATGACAGACACAAGGTCGACAACATGACAAAGAGCTGAAACTGATCTTACCCACACACAATGTGTGTGTCCTGGTAGGTACAGTCTGTCTCTTTAACACATCAGTGGCTCACAGGTTGTGTGTATGTGTGTGGGGGGGAGATAGAGGGAGAGAGAAGAGAGAGAGAGAGAGAGAGAGACACAGAGAGAGAGAGAGAGAGAGAGAGACACAGAGACAGAGAGAGACAGAGAGAGAGAGAACAAGAGAGACAATGGTTGTGTGTGAGAGATAGAAACAGAATAGTATATGTATATATATGTGTGTTTGTGTGTGTGTGTGAGAGAGAGGGGGGGGGCAGAGTGGTAGAGACAGAGAGAGAAAGAGAGACTGTGTGTGAGAGTGTGTGCATGCCTGTGTGTGGGTGGGTACCTTTTTTTTCTGAAAAGCCATTTCATTTTATTTTTAGTCGTGTAAACAAGCCAGCCTTTGAGCTGCCTGCAAAGACCCACAGCCTGTGCAGAAAGTCTGTTCAGACAGCCCTCTGCATTCACTACATGAACATGACACACACACACACACACACACACACACACACACACACACACACACACAGAAACACACAATTTGTTCTCTCTGCCTCCTTCAAACATACCCACAGGGTGACGTGTTTATACACTTACACACCCATTCCAATCTCATTACCAGATGATATGTTCAACAAACATGGCATTAAGCGTGGAAATAGGGTCCAATACATCACACTTGTGTCTGCATGGTGGAATATGCACCGATGAATTGATGGAACTGCACTCTAACATTTCCAGGTGATTTACAAAAATACGTCAGTTCAGTTTAACATCAGTTCAGCCCATCTAGCCCAGCCCTGGGCTTGAGACCAGTATAAAAACACTTGTTATGTTTACGGGAGAAACTGGCTTGAGACCATTCTTAAAATGATTACTTTTGTAGTTAATAAAGAGGGACTAATTTATGTAAGACCATTGTGAAAAGATTTACACACAATACAAATAATGAAATTCCCTAGCATTCTGAATTAATCAAGAACTGCGTATACTTAAAATTAATCTGACTGTAATACCAGGGCTGCACAAAATTCACACTGACTCTTGAATTTTTAATTCAAGTCTTAGGTACTAAGTCTTCTACTGAGGTAGCAAACAGGATAGAGGTAAAATCTCTCTGGCGGCTCTACCCCAGACTCACCGCATCAGGGCCAGAACTGGGCCAGGTCTTCAGTGGGCTCACACTAACTAGCAGTGACGGCCTGCTAGGGGCCGCATGCCATTTGCGGCCTTGTTTTGCGGTGACAACACCAGGCCTCATTTCCTCTTCCCTCCCCCTCCCCTGCCCCTCCACACTACCTCCATCCAGACAGCCACTCGGCTGCGCTTTCATCCCAGCGAGGGGTGTCGTTCCTGGGACTAGTGCTGCTCCATAAGAGGGGGTGGTAGTGCTGGTGGTGGTGGGGCGGTGCGCTGCAGACTAGCTTCTGTGAGCCAGCGTCTGTGCTGCGCGTGGGCCTAATGCGAGCTGACGGCTTTAGGAAGCGCGTAATTACCTGCGCCGGTCCCCAGCGGACCAGCTTAACCCCTGCACCGCCAGCACGGGGGGAAAGGAACGCGAGAAGCCAGCGACACATAGAGAGAGAGACAGAGAGAGACAGAGAAAGAGAGACAGAGAAAAAGAGACAGAGAGAGAGAGAGACAGAGAGAGACAGAGAAAGAGAGACAGAAAAAGAGACAGAGAGAGAGAGTGAGGGAGACAGAGAGAGAGAGACAGAGAAAAAGAGACAGAGAGAGAGAGTGAGGGAGACAGAGAGAGAGAGAGAGAGACAGAGAGACAGAGAAAAAGAGAAAGAGAGACAGAGAGAGAGAGAGAGAGAGAGAAAGAGCGAGAGAGACAGAGAGAGAAAGAGAGAGAGACGGCCTGCCTTGAGGAAACAGTCCTTAAAACACAGGCCAGCATGGGTCTTGCGTGCAGGACCAGAGGTACTAAGAACACCGTCTCTGGAGGGCTCCATTGCAGTCATGCAAAGCTTTTGCCTAATAGGGGCAATCAGTCATGTGTTAAATGGCTTAATTCATGTTCCATAGGTTCAGGCATAACATTGGAAACCCAGGGGTAAATGTTATATGGTCTGTTTAACTGTTAGCCAGTAAATGCAGAAATACATAAGTCTTAAGGGCTTTCTGGGTTTTGGGGCATTATTTAATGCATTCAGTCTGTCACGTTGAGTAAATACTGCTGTTACATGCGGCTAGTGCAATGCCAGCACATTTCCTTCTTAGCCAGACGCTGTAGTGTAAACTTAAGAATTATTTTAAGGATCTCTTTCTTCGCCTCTTTGAAGAAGGAAAAGGTCATCTCCAGGGACCGTCTATTTTAAGAGTCTAAACTCCACTTTACATAATGAGTCACAACTCACTGGTGCTGGAAATGTCAGAAGTGGGAAGTATTTTTTGGGGTGAGCTGAAACTGTGCGATCAGCTTTTTCTGTTCAGGATGCAATTTCATCGGCTGATGCAAGACAGTTCACCTCAGCTAACGCTTGTGTGGCAACGAATTAGATCATGTGTATGAGGAATACACAGCATAAGTCAGCAAGTTTGTGCATGCCTAAAAAAATGTGTGTGTATGTGTGTGTAAGAGTCAGAAGTGTGTGTGTGTGTGCATGTGTGTGTATATAACAGAGAGATGTATGTGTGTGTGTGTGTGTGTGTGTGCGTGTGCGTGTGCGTGTGTGTGTATGTGTGTAGTAGTCAAAAGTTGTGTGTGTGTGTTTGTGTGTGTGTGTGTGTGTGCGCGCATGCGTGTGTGTGTATAACAGAGAGACGTATGTGTGTGTGTGTGTGTGTGTGTATGTGTGTGTAATAGTCAGTAGTCTGTGTTTGTGTGTGTGTTTGTGTGTGTGTGTGTGTGTGCGCATGCGTGTGTGTGTATAACAGAGAGACATATGTGTGTGTATGTGTGTGTATGTGTGTGTAATAGTCAGTAGTCTGTGTTTGTGTGTGTGTGTTTGTGTGTGTGTGTGTGTGTGTGTGTGTGTGTGTATGTATAACAGAGAGACGTGTGTGTGTGTGTGAATGTGTCATCCTCTGTCAGGGTGACTCAGTCAACAGAGATGAGGTGAGAGAGGCAGACGCTGGGCAGACGCTCATGGAATGTGTTGCCGCGGGCGATCAGCTCCCAAAACAAACTATCCGCTCACTCCCTCTCACCCTTCCCTCACTCTCCCACTGCCCTCCCAGCCTTGGGCTCATTTTGATGACATCACTCACAGGATGTGCTATCCCCATTCAGGGTCGATAGGACTTGGGACTAACTGTTCCATTGCAAAATCAAACTTAGTTAACACATCTGTGTGTGTATTTGTCTGTGTTTGTGTCTGTGTGTTTGATTATGTGTCTGTGTGTGTGTGTGTGTGTGTGTGTGCGTGCGTGTGTGTGTGTGTACGTGTGCAGTGTACAGTACATGGGACGCAATGTCTCTGTGGTAAATCAGTGAAGCCCAAGATCAGCTGTCAGTGTGGTGGCCTCTCTCCTCTCTCTAGCAGGAGCTGGGCCATCCCTCTCTCTCTCTCTCTCTCTCTCTCTCTCTCCCTCATCTCTTACACACTCACCGCCATCTTTCTCTGTCTCTCCCTTTCCACTTGGCTGGGGCCTTCACACACACACACACACACACACACACACACTGCCGAACGTCCCTGCGGGCCAGGAGTAGTGCTGACGTGGAAAATCTGCCGCCACTGTTTTCCACCGTGTCCCCCGCCCGGGCTGTCAGCCTGCGCCGTAACCTCGGCCTCGAGTAACCCTCACTCTTCACAAACCCCCCAACCATCAAAACACAGAACACACACTATAGACGATAGACGCGCCTCAGACAGGGTCAGAGCACCACTGACAGGCGAGCAGAGGAGAGGAGGGAGAGGAGAGAAGAGAAAGGGAGAGGAGCTGACAGCTTGTAGACGGAAGGGTTAAGAGCTGTGAGCTGAACTCTGACATCACAGGAAATGTATACGTCTGTGAATGTATCTGTGTGTTTACGTATGTGAGTCTGCATATCTCTGTGTGTATCTGTGTGTTTACGTATGCGTGTCTGCATATCTGTGTGTGTTTGTGTCTGTGTGTTTCTCCATATGTATGTGTGTGTGTGTGTGTGTGTGTGTGTGTGTGTGTGTGTGTGTGTTTGAGCAGTTACATATGTGTTTGATTAGTAGGTGGCGCGACGACTTGGCTTTTATCACCAGACATACTTACACACATAGTAACAGACTGAGCAAATGTGGTGGAAACATGTTTGTGTGTGTTTGAGGCGCAGTGAGTTGGTTGCTACAACTAGACACAGACACAGACAGACACAAACACAGAGACACACACACACAAACACACACACTTTCACAGACAGAGCAAATGGAGTGGAAATGTTATGAAGTCAGGAATGCATGTGCTTGTGTGTGTGTGTATTTGTAAGTGTGTCTATGTTTCGTTGTGTTTGAGAAAGAGACGGAGCACACATGTGTATGTGTGTGTGTATGAGTGTGTGTGCTGGCTATATCACTCAGCAGCATCAGGTCCAGATAGACTGCTCGTGATTTAAAATGAGAACTGCATATGAAGGCCAGACTTTTGAGGGTCACTGTCAGTTTAACACTGGCGTTCCAGCGCACAAGGTTTCATTTAAATGGAAATGTGGGAAGATGTCAATACGCGATACACCCGTCTGTCCCATCTGTTTGTCCTAGTCTGAGAGCATCCACACAAGGCCCGTATCTTACATTTGCTGATGCAGCGGCCACAGAGGATGTGACAGAAGCAAATATTGGAGTACATACCCTGAGCTAACATGGCTCGGGGGACGCACCTGACTCCACTGATTAGATAAGAGATGAGTCTGAACACTGAATTCAAATGGGCACTGACAGAAATGACAGGCAATCTTGGAATGAATAAGGTATGTACTGTATGTATGTATGTACCTATGTACATGTATGTATGTATGTATGTTTGAGACAGAAATGACAATCTTGGAATGAATAAGGTATGTACTGTATATATGTATCTATGCGCGTACGTACGTACATACGTACGTATGTACGTATGTGTATGTATGCATGCATGTTTGCATGTATGTACAGTATGTACGTATGTACATTCATATGTATTTATGTTAATTATGTATCTATCTCATTTTGTCTTTGTGGCTACTGTGTATTTACCTGGTAATGCAAACAGCAGTGTATGCCACCACATTCAGTGCAATACAACAGATGAAACATTGATGGAACCAAATGAGGCTGCTGGCGATAGCGGTTAGCATGGAGCAAGTGCTTCATGCTGGGGTGTTTCTGAGACTCCGAGCTAAAGATTAGGATCAGTGGAAGATTACTGGCCCTGGAGCTTTGAGGCATCAAACACAGACAAGCTGGAACAGCTGGATATGACTGGACCAACTTCACACACTGGTACTAAATCAAACACAGCAGTAATGCTAAACTATGTTTCTGATGTCGAAAACCCCGCACTTAGAAAAAAAAGTCTACATAGTCACAAAATCTGGCTTGGATATTCCCTCTAGACTCCATGCACCATGCTGAGATATCTCCTGGGGTATTATATTTAAACACAGACACACACAGACACACGCACACACACACGTACACACAGGTAACACCTGGTGCGGATCATCCCCAGTACACTACCCCTACACATGCTCTTTGTTATATATGAGGAGGGCAGTGTATGTTCAAAGAGCTCTCTGTTTCATATCCCCCTTTCGTACCCCTGGGCCACCAGACCAGGCAGCAGCAGCCGCTGCAGCAGACCCAGACCCGGACCCAGACCCAGGCTGCACCCCTCTGCCTGCACCACTCCGCCTGCTCCTGCCTGGTCCTGCCCAGTCTAGTCTGTCTGCCTGCCAGCCTGCAGGTCACAAGCGGGCATCCCACTGCACTCAGCCTGGGCGTGCTCACTGGGTTCACCTCACTCACCCTTACACACACATGCACACACACACATGCACACACACACACTGTCTTTTTTTATCGCACACACATGCCCAGAAAAACACACACACACAGACTTAGAAACACACACACACACACACACACACATATACACACACAGACTCACACACAGACTCTCTCTCACACACACACACACTGTGTATTGGAAAAGTCTAAAAAATTGTTTGGCTCGGGTTCTTGCTCTCCAAGGCTTTTGCTAACACTGTGACACAGCACATTTCAGCCAAAGTACATTCTACTGTAAATCACCGAGCAGCTATAAACACTGGCACACAATGTTTTAGATATAGAGTGAAGGTCTGTGTACAGCACTTTATGTCTATACTGGGCAAATGTATCCTTCTACATTTAGTCCACACTGAAAACTTGGTTGTAAATTGAAAGTCTACAGCATACAGCACTTTATGTTTACACTGAGAGTATGTATACTTCTACTTACATTTTCACACCGAAAGCTCACTTGGAGCATTTAGCGTAATGGACCTCTCTATCATTAGTCTTCTTGTTGACTCATCTGTAGCTGGCAATGGCCACAAAGGTGAGGTTAGCCTTACAGTAAGCGCCTCAGACTACTCCTGTTTTACACTGTTGCTTAAGAGGTATACCCCTTTAGGACATCCTAAACCATGTAAGTCAATCTCACACAAACACAGCAGGAGAGAGAGAGAGAGTAAAAGAGAAAGTGGGAGAGGGAGAGAGAAAAAGAGACAGAGGACAGAGAGATGGGAGGCAAACAGCCCTTTACCTGAGTTAAGTGCCCGACTTCATGAGTGTGGTCCAAGACTGGGTTGAGAGATGTACTCATCCAACACTTCAACACTAATCCACAGGTGAGGTGAACAAGTAACCAAGCGTGTCTTTCCCAGTGTGTGTGTGTGTGTGTCGGTGTAAATGTGTGAGTGTGTGTGTGTGTCTGTAGGTGAAAAGTAGGCTACTTTAAAATGAAAAGAGCTTGTGTCTAGTGGGATCACCCCGAGCTTTCTCCCTGCGCTCTGCTGCTCCGCACTGGACTCTTTCTCTCTCTCCTTCTCTCTCTACCTCTGGATAATGACAGTGTGTGAGTGAGGGAGGCCCGGCATGCTGGGGCATTACACACACACTCACACACACACACACACTCAGAAGAAGGGAAGGAGCCGAGGGGGTTGAGTCAGACAACAGAGGAGCTCTCAGCACCTGTCACCCCCCCCACCCTTCCTTCTCTACAAACCTCTCAGTCCCACCCTAGCCCATCCCCCTCTCTCTCTTCTCTTCTCTTCATCCCTCTCTTTTCCAGCACCGACACATACCTCTCCCACCCCTCCACTGGCATACCTTAATCCCTCTTTCTCCTCTCCCTTCTTTTTTTCCCTTTAGCACTGCCTTACTGTTATGCTTGTCTTACAGTAACATTCACCCACATTTCACTTTGTCTCTCTGATGTATACGTAGAGTTCCAGACATTTCCAGTTGAAGTCTATGCGTTCCCACACCCTCTTTAAGTTTGTTTGGATCCGCCCCTGTGATATAATTACTCACGGCTCTCTCTCTCTCTCTTTCTCTCTCTCCCCATCTTTTAATTCTATACAACCACTCATGCTGTCCCTCCATTTCTGCCCCTAAACCACTCTCTTTCTCCGTCTGTCTGACCACCCTGTCTATTTCTTTTCTCTTCCATTCTTTTTTAACCACCCCCTTTGTTCACCACAAGATCACAGCTGTGTCTTTATGATGCAGACATAGACTGGTTTTACTTATTTGCTGTGTGTGACAGAAAAGAAAGCACAGAATTGTACTTTTACTTGTCACACCCACAATACCCTCAAAGGCACATAACTGTACCTTTCAACCATTGTTTTACAACTAGTTTGTACATTCTCCAAAGCTGAATATGTACATATTAGTACTTTAAGGTCCAAATATTAGCCTTTGGGGGTACATTAATGCTGATTGTACCTTAAGATACAGATTTATACCCCTACACTCTCAGAGATAATGGGACAGTAGGGGTACAAATCTGAGCCTTTGAGGGTACTGCCAGTCTGACAAGTATAAGTACAATTCTGTACCTTCTTTTCTGAGTGTGAAATAACACTGTCCTGTCTTGCTTTAGAAGATTAAATGTCCTGTTAAAGCATTCAAAGCTACGACAGACAAGTCCACCTCACTCTTGCTTTTCCCCTTTAGATCCTTCCAAACCTCTCATTGTACTCTTTCATCTGCGTCTCTATTCAACCACTCTATTTTCCCTTCTCTTTCGGTTTCTCTTACTCTTTCTTTTCCATTCTGTACCATTTCCCTGCTTTCCATCCACTGGTTTTGTGCTGTCTTTTCCACTACTCTGTGTGTGTTTACGACCTCGATCCCTCTGGCAGTCCTGACGTGGCACTCTGCTCTGGTAAGTGGATGATGTGGTGTGTGGTATGAGCCACTACTGCAGTGGGCAGGGCTGACTCGCAGAACACACACACACACACACACACACACACACACACACACACACACACACACACACACACACACACACACACACACCATCAACATAAAGTACATAATCACAGAGACACACACACATACAGTAAATTTACTTAGGTTATGTACACCACACACACACACACACACACAGTACACAATCACAGATACACACAAATGTAAGAAAGCTATGTACACATTCACATACACATACATCACATACACACACATGCGCACACACACCACAGACATCACACAGGCCAGTAACTTTTCTCACCAACTCTCCTCTCTCACCATTTTTCCCATTCCTTTCCCTGACCCCCTCCCTCTCTTCCCCCTCTGCCCGTGTCTCCCTGCTATCTCTCCGCAGCATTCCTCTGTTTCCGTCTCTCCTCCGTTATCTGAACCCACTCCCTCTCCCACTCCCTCTCCCTCTCCCTGCTCACCTCCTCTCCGCCTGGCCTCCCCTCTCCCTCCAGGTACACCTCTCAGGTAGTCTGAGACAGGAGGAGGTGTGTGTGTGTGTGTGTGTGTGAGTGTGTCTGTGGGGGGGGGGGGTGACATTCTATCACAGGCCAAGGGTGGGGGTGAGTTGGGGAGGGGTGCTTGTTTCAGATAAGCTGGCATTAAGGTAGCTAGGGGTAACAGAACTGTGGCCCACTGCTTATCGGTACCTGGTCATTTCAGACTGGCGCATACCTGCAGAGACTTTTATTTTGGTGGGGAGGGTAAGTGGAGCATATGCCAGACCGTGACTGCAGACAATGGTGCTCTGTTTAAGGGGCCATCTGCTTATTTAATCTGGAATACTTTTCTTCCCTCAAACTCATTTCTGTGTATGGTCCTCTAGCTGTTTGTTCTGTGTTAGTGGTTTAAGAAAATCCCTGTTGTTTGTATAAAGTCCTGGTTCTGTATATGAGAAACACAATGGCTTGAAACAAGCCATAAACTATTTTAGCCAATCAACACACATCATTTAGAAGTACAGCAGGGAGGAATGCTATTTGATTGGCTGTTGCATTTAAATATCATCAGCTTTTAGTGACCCTGAGACTAAAACATGGACTGTGATTTAAACACAGATTTTAAAAATAGGGCAGGAACTCTAACCTGACTGCAACAAGCTCTCTCTCTCTCTCTCACACACACACATACATCTGTCTTTAAACAAAATGACACTACTTTGTGGCTGGTGTGTTGTGGCCATGGTGTTATCTGTGACTGGCTAGGTAGGGCTTCCTCCACCTCACAGGCCCCCAGACTCATGTTTGTGAATGGAGGCACTGTGCTGATAAGCAAGTGTGTGTGTAAACAACTCTGCATATCTACACTGGCCGTATGACACAGCAGACCCTCACACTTGGCCTACTTCACATATCTGTGTCTGCCTGACCTCTTTGCATGTGTGTGTGTGTTTGTGGGGGTTTCTGTGCCGAGTGTGCAGGGATGTCTATGATTGTGTATGTGTCTGGGTTATTCCTGTTCAAGTGCTTGTGAGTATGTGTGCATAAATGTTTGTGAGTGTGTATGGCTCTCTTGTATGTCTGTGTCTGTGTGTTTGTGGATGTATGTTAGAAATTTCTGTATTATACTTAGGAATGTACTTGCTTCTTTAAGTATGACTCTCTCTCTCTCTCACTGTGTGTGTGTGTGTGTGTGTACATGGGTGGTGTGAACTCAACAGCTCAGTACATGCCTGCAGCTAGAGCTCCTGCAGCAGTCTAATCTCTGCTGTTAGCATTCCTGAGTCACGGAGGAAGGGTGGAGCGCAGAGAGGAGAGGAGGGGAGGGGAGGGGTGAGACGGAGGGGAGGAGGAAATGGTCCTGACGGCACGCCACCACACGTCTGCTCTCCATGCGCACTCGACACGCCCTACGGCTATGCTTCCTGGGCCACAGGTGTGCTAGGCTGGGATGGTGGAAACTGGGGTGTGTGTGTGTGTGTGTGTATGTGTGCATGGGTGTGGGCCATATAAGAGAGAGAGTGTGTGTATGTATTAAGTGACTGGGACTGTTTAGATGAGGATCGCTTTCACACACACACGTGCCTGCCCTGACACACACACACACACACACACACACATAAACATAGTGGCCTGTGTGTTAGTATTGAGCAAAGAGGTGGCTTAACCTCTCATTGCCCTTTAATTAAGGAAAATATTTCTGCTCAGCTTGAGGAATAAGGGAAGTGTGTGTGTGTGTGTGTGTGTGTGTGTGTGTGTGTGTGTGTGTGTGTGTGTGTGCATGGGTGTGTCTGTGTGTATGAGAGAGACCTGTGTTTAAAATGAGCTTATGGAAGTCGTGTGTCTCCCTGCACTCTAGGCCTGCTCTCTTGACCTTTGAACCCTGTAGCACTGACATCATATTAGAATGCACACTACTTCATGAACACAGAGGATGAGTATCCCTTTGAGACCCCTATTGCACCCTAACAAACCCATGTTTAACACAATAGAAAAAGTCTAGCGCTAAGCATAGCAAAACAGCTAAACATTAAACAATACACAAAATGCATTGGCCTGTCAGAGCCTGACCTCAACAACTTGTTTTTGATAGTATTACTTACTCAGATAAATCTATTATAGTACGTTTAACCTTGAAATGAATGTTGCCCCTTAGGGCTGCATCCAATTGTGTTGTACATTAATGTACAATGGCAATAAGATTTCAGATTTCAATTCAACTCCTTTGAGCAAAGCACATCAGATTGAGTGGGAAAATCCAGACTCTTTCAAACCAGAGGACTACTGCATGAATAATGTATCGCAATTATCCTGACACGGCACATTACAGAAGGTCAAGATGCTTGATCGGACATCACCCAATAAGTACTTTATGTGCCTCCACTACGCAGTATCATCATCTAACAAAGATTTTATGCCGTATGCACCTGCAGTTATTGCTTCTGATCATAGTAATTACACATTTAAATACATTATTACTTTACATTACATTACATTTAGCAGACGCTTTTATCCAAAGCGACTTACAAAAAGAAGGACATAAGCTGACAGAGGTGTAGAGGAACACAGAGTAAGCAGACTACCTTTATACATACAGGGAGATGCATGTGCTTAAGTAAGTTTCCAGAGCAGGGACACACATACACACATACTTCCCACATGGGGACAAAGTAAGAGAGAGTTGGTGTAGTGAATGTTAGTTTTGCTGCTGACCATAGTTGTTTCACAAAATATAAAGCATGCCAGTATGTAGCACACACACTAAACAATATGTACAAACTTTGTTTTAATACTATTTACATTACATATTAGAGAGCTGTAATGTACATACTTTATAATATGGTGTGTGCAATAAGTACATATAAAGTATATAAATACATTTCCAGCTTGTCGATTTTTTGTTGTACGGTTCCTTGCATCAAATTTCACGCTCTGTTCCACTCCCTTCTCTTTAAGTCCGCCGAATGGTTAATTCTAAGAACATTATCTCCTCCAGAGCACTGCCATAGGAGTGCACTTACAGGCCTTAAGATCTAGTTTCTCTAGTGCGCACTACTAATGCCAATCTTCCAATAAATCAAAAACTAAATGGAACTCAATTACGCCCGACCTTGCGTGCCCCCTCCCTGCCAAGGCCTCTTCCCGGCACACTATGTACTCAAGGCTCTCTGACTAAGGCCCTGTACACACTAAGCCGGATAAATATGAATACGCGTATCCGTAGTTAAAATGATCTACGTCCACATTATCGTTTTTATACCGTTTTCAGAATTTTCTACATTTTTGTTGTGTCTGTTACGTCACTCCTGACTCCCGCCGTGCAAGGTGTTTAATTAGAGGCGCGCGACAAGTTATCACTATACCCACACTATAACCGAACGTCATCGTATTTCAAACTCTCCGTTTTCGCCGTACACACTACAACGCCAAGCCGGAGTTTTCAGATTTATCCACTTTAGCGATCGTTTTCAAAAAGCATCGTTTTCGGTGTTGGAATACGGCGTATTAGTGTGTACGGAAGGGCTAACCGGATAAATTATTATGCGTATTCAGATTTATCCGGCTTAGTGTGTACAGCGCCTAACACGCAACACAGTAACCTCCTCATGTCTGATGCTGCTTTCTGTCTACTCTGTAAGACAGTGTTTCTCAAAGTATGGTCCGCAGACCACTGGTGGTCCTCAACAAATCCGCTAGCAAATGTTTTAAAATATTTTTTTGACATGTGTATCATCATACTATTGCCTTAGTTTGTGCTGTGCCAATTAGGGCATGCATGTACTTAGCCCTAGTAACCTCAGATGGGAGGCAGTGGTCCTTGAGCTTTTTTGTAAGTGGTACTTCTTCTGAAAAACTTCCTCTATCCCTGCCTGCCATCTTCCATACACGGCGCAGTGTGGACTGCAACTGATGGGTCAATTGATCTCATTGGCGCATTGATGCTTTCAGTTGGAAAAGACTGCAGTCTAGTTCGTTTTCTCCAGATGAGTCAGATAGGCTATGAAACCACGTTTATTAAGTTTAATAATTTCTTTTGCATTTAAATCAGAGCTTGCATAAATCTCCAGAGCACTAAATATGCATATGCAAAACATCATAGTGTGCCTTTGTACTTCACAGTCCCCTGAGGGCCATTTCTGCTGATCTTGCCCTCTGCTTTGTCTCCAACATGATCATCTCTCTCTTTCTCTCTCTCTCCCTACCCCCATCCCTTTTTATCCCTCTCTCTCTTCCCCCATCCCTCTTTTATTCCTCTCTCTCTCTTGCTCTCTTTCAATGTCCCTACATGATCAGTTGTTTCCACTACTCTCTTTCCTCTCTTCTGTTTTTGTTCCACCTTTTCATCTCCTTATTGTTTTTCTCTCTCTTTTTAAAATATTCTCTTAAATTTGTCTCTCTATTTAGCTCCGCTTTGCATTTAAATGTCTCTTTTTCCTTCTCCCTCTTTCTCTCTCTCTCTCTCTTTGGGCTTGGCATCCATCTTCTGCCTCTATGCTTTAAGTGAGTGAGTGGGGTGGGGTTGGTGGTGGTGATAAACACACTGTGATCCCCCGCTAAGAGTGCCTGCTGGGAAGCTCCAGCCAGCGTGGGTGGATGCTAAAATATTTAGCATCTCCGCTCTTCTCCTCTCCTCTTCTCTCCTCTCCTCCACTACACTCCACTCTCCTCCTTTTCTCTCTTCTGTACATCTTCCCCTCTCATTACCGTCTTTGACCTTTTGCTTTGTTTGTTCCTCTCCTTCACTATCATCTTCTTCCTCCACCCTTTATTTTTACACTCTTCTCTCTTCCTCTACTCCACTCCACTCCTCTCTTCCTCTCCACTCCTCCTTTCCTCTCTCTCTCTCCGTGACACCTCAGTCAGGGGTGCTCCACAGGGACTGCCATCGTGACGCATGTGGTGCCCATGGCTCTAAATGTGTAATGAGTACAGTATGAACCATATACTGGGACACACACACACACACATGCTGCCTCCCCTCCCCATGGTTCTTCAGTTTGCGGACTGGTAGCGGTTGCGTAACAGTTCTGCACAGCTGTCCTTGTTTCACCGCTGGGCTACATACATATGTAACAGGTTAACATCTATCCTAACTTCAAAAAGCCAATTAGCTTTTGCACACCTCTCAAAAGACAGCTGACCCATGCACTACACCTTAGTGAAATGTGAACTCCTACATGTGAACTGTCCAAGTAGGATTTATTCAGTCACAATGTTTCGCACATAGACCTTCATTAAGTTGTTTCACAGTTTGTGGGAGAGTTGTCATAGGGCTGGGGTGGTTAGCATTTCTCATTGCTGTTGTAACAAAGCAAGAAATTAATGCAGTTATGTGGTAACTGCCACAAGGCCATCAGAAACTAGACCATCAACTCAATGCTTAAGAGGGCCAGAGAGATCAGAATAGAGAGGGTCCTACCCCTGACATAATGCTGAATGGCCCCTCTAAACATTATACAGTTATGCTCATGAGCTTACATACCCTGTCAGAATTGATGATTTCTTCACCATTTCTCAGAGAATATGACTGATAACACAAAAACTTTTCTTTCACTCATGGTTAGTGTTGGATGAAGGCATTTATTGTCAAACACCTGTGTTTACTTTACTTAAATCATAATGACAACAGAAACTATCCAAATGACCATCATGATCATCAATTCTGCCGGGGTGTGTAAACTTATGAGCACAACTGTAGGTAATAGAAACTCTGATCCCTCCAGCTCAGGCAGTGGGAACGCGCACTGCGCTAGGCTTTGGGTACAGCGGCCCATCCTTTTGAAGGCCTCTGTGGACCCCCGCCCATCTAAAATCCACCCTGAGGGCGTTCTCCCTCTCGTCATCTCTGGGGAGGGAACAGCAGTTCTAGAGGACCGTCAAAGGTTTTAAGGGGGCTTAACTTCACACATGAGGGTGGAGGGAGGGTGGGGGCGGGGGGGTGCTGCCTTTGCCTGAGCCCTGGATGGTGATCTTACTACTGGATTTCTGGGAACTGTCTTTTTTTCTCAGGGGCCTGTGAGAAAAAGATTCACAAACTTCACCATGTTATTTTCTTTATCTATAGCGAACGAGTGTAAGGTTGGAATCAGGAGAAGAGTTTTTAAGAACGGGATTGTAGCAGAGTAAAAAAAAAAATGTATAAGAAAAAAGTACTTTTGATGCTGGGTATGCAGAGTGTGATCAAAGAGGCGTGTGTTCCTTTGAAGCTACACCGAGGACCTCTGCTTTCAGTGGGACTGATATGGGTTAATGGGAACACACGCTGCCTTTAAATATGAATAAGAGAGAGCGAGAGAGGGAAGATGGGGGGTGGAATAATTCAGACCTGACATCAGTGTGTTCTTAGTTCTAAATTCACTATCTTGTACAAGTTAAGCTTGAAAACCAAAAGGCTCATTCCTTAAAAGACAAAAATAATTTCAATGCAGAGGTATTGAGAGGCAAAATGCAAATGGTACAGAAATGTTTACGAGCTAGGCCAGCATCATGCCAAAGCTGTTCTCTGTAATTGGATAGCCAAGCATGCAAGTCTAAATCAATGCTTAAGGGCAATGTGAAGCCGACCAAAACATTGCTTACTGGAGGCAATGCATAAAGCGGTCCGGTGAGGAAGGAGGTTAACCTGAGTTCAGACGACAGGCAAAATTGGGATTAACCTGATAATAGCAAACGTCATTAACCCAGCTTCATGGACCAGGACTGGCACTGACACCCTTTTTGTGGACTCCTTCACGTCTTTCTCCTCCCTCCCTCTCCCTCCCTCGCCCTCCCTGTTTCATTCTTTCTTTTTTTCCTTCTTTTCTCTCTCTACGAACACCCCCCTCCCGTTGCGCATTCCAGGGATTCTGGGCCAGATAAGCAGATCGGTAAGGTCAGGCGGCACACAAAAGAGAGGGGCCGAGGCGCCGCCTATTGTTGCTGAAGAGCGGCCTGCGTTTGCATGCCAAAGAAGCCACCACCACCACCACCACCACCGCTGCCCTCCTCCTCCCCCTCCACCTCCTCCTCCTCCTGCTCCTCTTCTCTTCTCTTGCAAACCTTTTGGTCTGTATTCAACTCTGCTCCCCCATTCGGCCCCATTCAGTTCAGCTCGCTTGCCTTCAAATGGCCTTTATGTGCCGCGGGGAGGAATCCTGTGGTCGCACGGTGCAGACTCCCGCGGCACACCCGGGGAAAGGGGTAAACAGCCGGCATTTCACCTGACATCAATAGCGCATTAAATAAAGAATACTGTGTCACATTTGCTTTGCTCTCTCTCTCCCTCTCTCTCTCCCTCATTGTGTTTGGGTGGGATTGCTTGTACTGTTGAGTACAAACAAATATTGACAATAAACTATTTACAAGAGCCACACAAGTCTTAAATACTACCAAAGGTGGATGTTTCACCCCTAAAAGAGGCAGGTTTGAATGAAGGTGAAATGCCATTATCCTTTTCTTACAGCATGTGCAATGCATCTGGACTATGTATACATTTGCATTGAAAACATCTACAAAGAGACCTAACATCACCTTGACTAAGCTACTGCTGTCTGAGCTGTGGATTTATCACAGAAGAGTCAGCAAGCCTGACAGCACAGTCCTAGCCTGGCAAACCAGCCCCTCGCACTTCACTTTATTTTGTACAGAGGGTCTGGCTGTGCTTTTATTTACATGGTTGTCTTAGGCAGCATCTTGTAGGACCAATCAGTGAACAATTTCTTCCTCGAGGTGTAAACTCTGCTGAAGTTTTAAAACGACTGGATCTGCCTTTACCCAATTGCTAACGTCTGGTCATGACTCCATGTGTTCGCTGATTGGTCAGGCAAGATGCTGCCTGAGACAACCATGTCCATGAAACCACAGCCAGACCGTCTGTATGAAATGAAGTAAAGTACGAGGGGCTGGATTACCAGGTTATAGCACAGTCCTGTGCCTGAGCAAATGCTGAAGGTAACCTTGGCAGCCAGTGACATTCAGGAACCTGTGGCTCTGCAGCTCCAAAGCACAGCAATGGCGCCCTCTGCTGAGCACAAGCTGAAAGTGAACTCAAAACCACAATAACAGCCTCTCCCTGCCGGCCATTCTTCCCACTGCCTCTGCCAGGATCTGTGTCCTTATTGTGGACTAACAACATGGCTGACAACCCCTAGATTCCTCCACTGGAGGACCTCATACAAATCAGCGATCACCTGCTGTTGCCTTCCTGGTCAAGCTTTTACTATTACCCTCTATGGTACAACTGATAGCATGTGCTGCTAGCTGCGCTAAATGAAGGTAAAATGGTATCTGGTGGCTTGGTAGCGACACACAAATAAATCCATGATGTTTTAAATCCTCGCCCAGTCTACAGCAATCACAACGCCCCATCAGGCGCCGATGACAGGCCTGGGTATGTCTGTGTCTGCAGCGCCGGCTGGCACACTATTATGGGTCAAAATAACAGAGGAGAAAACCACATGACACGCCCGGGTATGTCATGCACACACGCCCTGTGCAACACAAAACACAGAAGCAGCACAAACACACACACACACACCCTGAAACCTTTATGCACACATGCCCACAAACACAAACACACACACACACAGAAGCGATAACAGACTCACAACACATGTATCCCTGTGCCTGGTTCAAAAGCTTGTCCCCTGAGAGTGCATCCTGAATCTCTCAGTCTAACAGCAGCCAGTCTTCTGCACATAAACCTGACCTATGCCCCTGAGTGCTTAGGTATGATTCCAGTTAGAGCACTTTCAGCAAACAGACCTCCTATAATCAACAAACACCTCATCTATGCCCAACACTAATCAATACATTCAACTCAATCCATGCTCACTCAACCCTACACAAGCCTTGACAAACTGACCCAAGGTCAGTGACAGAGGCTAATATGGGTAAAGCAGGCCAAGGTTTTCTTTGCCCAGTGAAATTACAATACTGTGACCCTGACCAGCACAGATATCCAATCCCACAGGGGCCAGGCCCACTGTCCTAGTGTCAGTATGACTCAGGTATAGGCCCGCTGCTGATGAGCAGTGGCAAGGGGCAGGTACTCACTGATGTGGACTTGGTCCGACCCAGAGCCTGGTTCTGGTTGTGGTTCTCCTGCTCTCGGCACTGCAGTCCTGCCAGGTGTTTCTCCAGCGTGGCCCAGTCCATAGTGGGCAGCTGGTTCTCCTCGACCACGCACTCGTCCCGGTAGCCTCCTCCACCTATACCTGTCCCCAGTCCTGTAACTGCACGGTGGGTGCCATAAGTGCCTGTCCCTCCTCCACCGCTCACCCCGTAACCCCCAACGCCAAAGCCACCACTGCCACTACCGCTGCTGATGCCACTGCCGGCCAGTCCTCCTCCTCCCCCTCCGCTGTGGCCACTTGCTGTCCGCGGGCTGGCCAGCCGGGCAGCAGTCTTTGTCCCCGCGATGGCACTGGTGGCGGTGGCACTCGGGGAGCGGAGGTGATGCGTGCTGGGCAGGATCAGGTTGCCGTTCTGCTTCAGCTCCTCCGGCACGGCGGCTGCCCTGGTTGCCGTGGGCCCTGTGAGCGGCGGCGGCGGGGTCTTCACGTCTTGGAGCTCCTCGGCCAGGCTGCGGCTGTTCACCGCTTTCCGGAAACTTCCGCTTCCACCGCCTCCTCCTCCGCCGCCACCGCCGCCTCCCCCGACCGTCCCGCCGTTGTTGGCCAGGTCGGGGTCGTCACCGTACTCCCCACCACTGCCCCCCCCATACTCGCTCTCCCACTCCTCGATGACCTTCTTCTTGTACTCCTGGTAGTCCTCGTCCTCCTCGTAGTCCTCCAGCGGGGTGAGGTCCAGGCTGGGCGAGCACGGCGTCACCTTGTTGGAGTTGGACTCCGAGCTGGAGCGGCTGGACGCATCACTCCCCAGATCCATACCATCCTCCCGGTAATCCTGAGGAACAGATAGAGGAACACAGAGAGAAGACAGAGAGGGGAGAAATGGAAAGGAAGAAAGAAAGAATAGAAGGGAAAAAAAGAGAGAGAGATGATGATTTAGTAATGATAATCGCAATGCCTCTTCCTGCCATTGAGGTGCTTCCTTCCTCTGCTCCTCTCGTGACACCTATTCACAGTGACGCACTCAAACAGATCCCCCTCACAGCTCAACAAAAACCACAAGATCGATTTCCCCCTCTCCCTATAATTAAATGCCCTGGGAACTACTTCACACGATCAAACAAAAAATTGTGTTTTTTTTTTTTTATTCCTTTCTTTCAGTCTCTACTCGAGGTTGAATTGTCTCCTGAATTGTAGAGCTTTGTTCAAACTTGCCAGAAACACGCTTTCCAAGGCGAACTCGGAGGGGATACTGTAACAATGGGCACATAAGTCATTGTGTCTGTCTTCACAAAACAGGGAAACTGTGCTTATCCCCTTGGTGACAGGCTTTGTAGTGTATTGTGTTGTGCCAACAATGCATAGGTTCTGGTGTGGAATAGAGCAATTTTGTTCACTTGATGAATTATACATAATGGGCTCTGCTCTTCACAAAAATCTTTTCCCATCAACTTTCCATTTATGACATCCACATTAAAAGCTGGTGTACAAACACAAGCTTTACAGGTGTTGTAAATAGTTTATTACAGTATTGTGTGTCTGTGCATGGATTGATTTAATAATATTAAGCATCTTGTGTTATGATGTTGTACTTGTTTGGCTCAAAGGGTCGTTTAAAGACAAAATGACTAACTTTTACTCCTTTCCCTACAGAGTCGTTGAAATAGGAGCAAAGTTTTAATTGATTACAAGGCTAATGGAAATGCAGACTTTCTAAGCTCAGGAGTCTCCTGCAACTACGTGCCTCGTCTTCTTAGCAGACTATCACGCAATGCCCTTAAATTAGGCTCGAGTAGTCCCTGATGGCACGGCACTCCCCCAAAACAAAGCTGTACCATCCGGTGATTATCCGCTGATACAACTCTGTGTCATCACCGTTAAGTATCCCCTTGTCTGGGAGTCTTTTCCATTTAAAGTGGCTTGTTAAAGAAAACATATATTCAGCTAAGGTGCAAGAGAGACGGCTACGAAAGCGCAGATTTCTGCCATAGAGGGTAGACTATAAGGCCATGCCATGCAGGTTGTCATTATGCATCTATCTGGATACAACATTAACGAAAACAGCACACAGACTAGCCTCGCAAGATGGCAATGTTTAGTTGTTTCAGTATTGAAATTCAAATACCATCGACCTGACCCCCCCAAAACGTATAGGAGAGGAAAAGTTTGACATTCAGCCAGGTTTTCGAGTTGAAGTCACATTTGCATTAATTCAGCGAGAGAGCGCGCGCCTGGCGAATTGAGAGCAAGCCGCTCGGCCCACTTACAGCAAAGAGACAGTCATGGCGACTACACTGGCACATTGTATCATTCCTAAATGATATCGACACTTTTTACACCTTCTCATACGTCGCTATGACAACACTCAAGCGTACAGTAAAGCCTATTTCGGTTGAACAATGCTAAGGCTACTGACTTAGCCATATGGCTAGAGGCTTACCAAAAATGCTCATCAAACTAACGTTCTGTTTACATGAACGTTACAACCCGTTTCCGCGAAACATGCAATGCTAATTCCCCAGTATAACCGTTCTGTGATATGCATTAGCCATTGTGGCAATGTCTTTGGGTGAATATAGGCTACTCTTAACCCTTTAACAATTACACCAGCACAGGCGACAACCGACACAAGAGAGATAGTAGAGTCGTGGGAATCTGTTTTAAATGTGCACTTGCTTAAAGCCTTAAAGGGGCAATGGCTAGGCTACAGGAATCGTGATTTTACGTCCAGATCTACGGGCATGTCAATATTCAGGCGACACAGCCAAGACTACGTCATATTAATATCAGTTCCTTACCCCGTGCCAGGTCACTTTATTCCGTATTACGCCTGTAATTATAGTGAATGAGTCTGCGAGAGACTGGGAGACCGCGTGGGATACGGTGGGACCCGCTTTAGTTTATCCCCTCGGATTAACCTCCTGCCAACCCACACAGAACATTTGGTGTGCTAGCCCACAATTCATGAAAATTGACAGCTGCACTAAAGCTCAGTGACAGATAGAGGACTTATGCATTTCATTGTTTTTCTACAAAAATGCCACACTGATTATGTGCCTAACTTCTGTAATATCCACATGATCTAAAAGGTCACTGGGACATGATAGTGTGAACACGATTTATCAAACACCTCTATATTGAGTATGAGCGGGCTACGTCATCTCTGTGGTGAGAAAGCATGGAACTTGCTGTGCGAACCAGCTGATCAAGTCCCCGATGCCGGCGAACTGTGGAAACCCACTGATTCAGGGAATGTATTTCAAAAATCGTACGCGCATATTGCAAAGTCATTCGTACTGAAATGATGTAATGCTCCAAAAAAGTCGAGGGAGAAACTCGATCTTCACCCGGCAACCGAGCGCAGTGACCAAAACCCACCCATACTGAGCTCTACGCGACGCGACTACGTTTATGACAACAGCCCCAAGAAAATAACCTATTTCAAGTTGCCCTATTAAAATGACACGTTCGCATACACTGTTACAGACCATGCTTTTGACTTTTGAGTTACAATCTCCTCAATACTAGATAAATACCCCTCCAAAGAAAATTATGACATAATGCTGTTAGAAGGCTGTCTTCAAAAAGGATCAATGTGACGTTATTTCAGTATATTCTGAGATACCAAGCAAAAAACAAACAAACACAGAAGCAGAATTACTTACTGTCATATTCTCTGTCAAGGTTCCGACTCAAGACATTTTCAACTGAACGACGAAGGAGTGTGACATACAAAAATAGCGGAGAAAGCAACTACAGTTAAGGAATAATTTGAACCCTCAGCAATGGCTGCTAGCCGTGCATATGACAGAAAGCCGGCAAATATACGCGAGCTTCGGGCGCGTTATTCATTTCTAAGCTCGTGCAGACCTTGGAACCCAGCCCCGGAGCACTTCTGAGGCTGAGTTCAAAAATAGACTAGTTCAAAATTCTCCGGGTTTCCAGCGTCCAGATCGGAATCGCTCGCTCCTCTCCCAGTAGCAAGCTGTGCGTGCGCGCCCTCGCACATTTACACACTCACACACATCCTCTCTCTCTCTCTCTCTCTCTCTCTAGTGAAATGATTCACTTAGACCAGCACCAACTCCCCCACTGACTTGAGACGGTTCATACTTATCTAGGAATCCTAAGCTACAGAGGAGGATGCTTATTTAAGGAGGACAGCTGAAGATAGGAAACAGTATGGTATCTATATGTGAACTGCTTGAGACCAAAGCATGAAGTATTTACTATGCATCAATCATTAATAAAGGTGAACAAACAGCACTCAGCTGTAACACGACTTACATTATATATCAGACACATGCAAACCATTAAGCCTATAAATGTATATTTTAAAGAGGACCACCTTGGAACAAAACCATAGAAGAAAGACTGCATGATAAATAATATCACAGAAATTAACAAACATGTGCTGGATGTGTTTTAATAGAAATAAAGAGCATTTTAGGAGCAGTGGATAATGTATGAGAATGTTTTCAGCACACAAGGTGGAAATCCGCAATAATGGTGCAATTTCACTCCACTTGCTGTTAAGCCTCCCTCTCTTTCTCTCTCTCTATCTTGAGAAGCGTAAAAATTAAGGGTCCTCTAAAACTGAGATGGAGGAATAACAGCAGCCCCCTGTGACGACCCCATATCTCTGGGGACACCATGGTAATTACAACAAAATGGACTCCTAGTGAACTGCCCAAGGCTTGGCATGTGTGTGTACAAATTTGTGTGTGTGTGTGTGTGTGGGGGGTGTGAGTGGGGGCATGTGTGTGGGTGAGAGAGAAAAACTGAATGATTGAGAGACATAAATAGAGACACACACATATATGCAGACACACACACACACACACACACACACACACACACACACACACACACACACACACACACACACACACACACATAACAAGCCCCACGGAATCCCGTAGCACACCTATTATAAACAATCAGGACCACATCAGACCCCTCACAGACCTTTTTAGCATTATATTCAAATAATTTCCAAGGACATAAAAAGCTGCTCAGGTACCAAGCTCAAAGGCCCACACAGAGCGTGGTATATAACATGGATCAAGGTTACTTACTGCTACAACTCTGTTTATTATTATGAGACTTTTATTACGAGGCTGTACAGTGGCTCATGACAGTTTTAAAAGGCATGATGTGAATATGCTGATACTATTAAACATCCTTCAATTAAGCTACAGCAATAGCAGACCATGTATGTGGTCTCTTGCATTTCTAACACACAATATATATATATATTCAAGTATTTACAATCACCCATGCCTTTGTATGGTGTGCCTATCTTTCAAGGCCTTGATTTTGTTCTCAAACCCACAAGTTTTGAAGGATTTTAAAAGGATTTTTCAAAGTGACTCATGGGAACCCTGCCCAGCCGTATTGCGTTAAACTGCTTTAACTTGGCTGTAGAGGAGGGAGGTTTGCCCAGTGTGGGTCTCCCAGGAATGAACGTGTCACCTCTGAATCTGGCAGCCCAGTCAGACAATTACTGTAACATGGCAGAGGGATGCAGTGGAAGAGTACTGTTTTGGTTTGGTTTGTTGTGTTTTGTTTTTTTTTTTCAACTGTCATTTCCTGTTGTCACAGGTGATGGCAGGGCATAATTTGGTGTCAAAAGCATGTGGTGCATCTCGCCGAGGTAAGCCTGCAGTCGCGGTGAAGGTGTCACAGAAAGGTCTGCCTTTGATTTTGTTTCCACCCCTCTGCGTCTGCTAGTGATGAAGGGGAAAAACCTGTGGATGACTGCCTTCCTCAAATAAATCCTGCTCTTCACCTCTGTTCCATCTTTTTTTCCCCCTTCCCAGTCACAGCAGGGCCAAGGTATGTGTGTGTGTGTGTGTGTGTGTGTGTGTGTGTGTGTGTGTGTGTGTGCTGGGGGGTTCGGGTTGGGTTGGGGTTATGAAGTGCAGAGCCTGGGGAAACGCCAATCATCTGGGTTCACCTGTTTCCGTGCCGCTCGACGGCGTACGCAGAGGAGGAAGAAGAAGAAGAAGAAGAAGAAAAAAAGAAGAACAGGGATCCACAAAAGAAACATTCGCCCCTCTCATCTCCGCCGTCTGGTCTCCCCACTCTTGCCAATCAAGCCAGCGCTCTGCAGAAGAAGCCATCAGTCAGCCTTCGCCAGTGGCCTATTACTGCCACGGATGATAAGAGAGATGGAGATAATATCGGAGAAAAAAAGACACAAAAAACTCCTTCCAGGGGCTTATCCATCTTACCGTTGTTTAGAAAAAGTGAAGTTGGGGGGGTGGTGGTGGTGGCAGCTGTGGGGTAAAGGGTGTGTGTGCTTGTGTGTGTGTGT
>CM059279.1:13249227-13274227 GCA_030347295.1 Setipinna tenuifilis
CCAAGGGGGGGCCGGCTCCCATGGAGGCCCAATTAAGAGGGGATTATTGGCATGGCACACACACACACACACACACACACACACACACAGGCTCAAGCAGCCACTCAGACAGAGGCACTTCAGGGCCCAGAAATGGGGGAATGTGGGATGTGGGATGTGGAATGTGTGTGTGTGTGAGGGTGCGTGTGCGTGTGTATGTGTGCGTGTGTGTGTGTGTGTGTGTGTGCATGTGTTGTTGTTGTTGTGTGTGCATATGTGTGTGTAAATGGATAAAGTTTGTGTGTGTGTGTGTGTGTGTGTGTGTATGTGGAGGCCTCTATGTATTGTTTGTGTATATGTGTGAACATGCATGAGTATGTGAAATTTGTAGTAAAATAAATGCTTATGACACCCACGAAAACAAAGATACCAAACACTACAGACACTAAGAACTGTTGCCATGAAAAGATGAATAAATTTACAATAAATCAACAAAGAGTTTCCTTTGCGTCATTGCTCAAGGGTAAAATAAATAATGTAGAGATGTACAGTATTGCCAATAATACAAAACAAAGTTCATTATAGGGGATTTTTGCGGTTGAATTACACTCCAAACTTGTCTCCTAAGAGCCTTATGGTATGCCAAAGTGGAACGCATTGCAGAGACTAGCTATGTGTTAAGTCATGGAATCCAAACAAACGCATTGTGGGCAAACAAAGGAAGAGGAAATCTTAGTCAGCTTCAGCATCCTGTCTGGGGCCTGAGTCAGGATGGAGGGTTTTCCTGCGGCAAAGAACAGCACACAGCAGATACGCAAATAATCCCCAGATTAACCCCACCAGGACTGCAGCTCCGCACACCGGATTTGACCCTAATTAGTGGACACCTTTGGCCCTGGCGGCGCTGATTGAACAGCTGCATACATTAGTGCTTGGACCTGGAGGCCTGTCTTTTGATGCTGGTGAATCTTAATCTACAGTAGCTACCTGCCCCATGCTTAAACACATTTGTATTTCACACATGAAATGAAAATTTTGGTCATGGTTAATTTAGATTCACAAAATGCATTGTTATGCACGTTTAATTTGCTTTACTCATGGTTAATTTGCTTTGGCATACGTGTGCACAATATGCATAGCTATTAGTGTAGCATGCATAAGTATGGATAATGTGTTTGGAGTCGTACAGTATGTTTTATTAAGTAGGTGCAAACCCCAGTGGGATGGAAATGTTAGGAGGATGAACATTCTAAGGTCCATACAATATAATGTGGTATTTTAGAATCTTACATTTGTGTAGAATGCATTGTTTTATTAATGCCAAAACACTTCCTGTCTTAAGAGTTATTGGCTGAAGTCTCTGATGTTATGAAGTATAACACGTCTAAGTGCTGTACATAGATATGGGCATGGGTGACTGATTAACATGAAAAGAAAAAGGGAAACGTGATGTCACTGAGGCAGGAAAAGAGCCCTGTGCCTAAAACCCTTCGGGCACACACTTTCCCAGCCACCATAAGAAGAAGCACCACTCTGAAATGGCACTGTAGCTTAGCAACATGGTAAAATATCCATGTCATTCTGCCAAGGAGTTGCCCTGGAAACAGGTGAATATGGTGAATGTTTTACTCTTTTTTGTCTCTCTCTCTTTCTCTCCACCATGAAGGGAAATGCCCTGGTGCCAAACACATGAGAGAGACAGAGCGCAGACGACAGGGAGGATGGAGAGAAACAAATGGGTGTTTTATCATCGAGACAGAAAGGGACAACAGAGGTGGACAGGCAGAGGCAGGGTAAAGAAAATGATAGTCCTCCTACCTACTGTAAAAAATGTTTTTGAATAAAAAGCAACCCTTTAAACACACCTCTGGCTACAAAAACACAATTTTGCTTCCCCAATATCATCTCTATTGCTATCTATACCCTTCACACTAGCCTGACTCTGTGTAATCCTCATCCCACTCCAACCCTATCTGTCCTGCGGCTTTCCTGTGAGAGAATGGCTAAAGTGAGGGGGAGATGAGCGAGGGATGAAAATACTCGGCATGTGTTTTGGGGATGCCTTGCTCTGAGCATCTATAACACACAGGCCACCTGTGACACCAACATCACATATAACACCCACACCAGCTGTAACACTGACACAAAATAAAACCTCAGGGTAAAAATAATTTCAAACCAGAACAGTCGAAAGTTCCATGACTAGCCTGCCAAACTTGCTATTTAGCCCTGCCTAATGCACACTCTAAAAAAAGGTGCTTAAATGGTTCTTTAAGTCTCTGGATGGTTCCATGCAGACTGAAAACTCTGTATTAAACCATTACATTATGTGAACGGTTCACATTAACAATGGTTCTTCAGAGTTTCAGATCAATGAGGTATGCTGTGTCATATTGGCGCCAAATGGTTCTTTAAAGAACTGTTGCTTTGACAGTTCTTTGAAGCACTAAAAAGGTTCTTCTATGGCATTGCTCTGAAGGAGCGGTACTGGCCCCATTGTTATTTAGAGTGTACTCATGTCAGTGTGTTTGTTTACCTCAAGAAGATCCTGTAGACCACAAGTACCAAAGATTCCAAAGATGTAATACTTTGTGAAAAAAAAGAGGTCGCACCAGGTCATAATTGTGTACGTCTGTAACTGTGTGTGTGTGTACATTTCTGTGTGTGGACATCACGTCACTGTGCACCTAATATTACTTTGGATTATCTCAAAATGTGGACAGTGTAGCTAAGCTATATTTGGTTTTCTTTACCAATTCAGTAAAGCATACCCAAACATTACAAATGTTTAGAAATCAACTCACCCAACAGAAATCTAATCCCTGAATCAGAACACCCAGGAGTACGTGCAAAGCAATCTGATATTAAATTACTTTTACTAAAACGTTGTTGCTGCTGGTGTGGCATCTCCACAGTGATGCAAATTGAGTCTGAAAAAATGAAAAGATAAGCACAAATAATGTATTCTTCTGTGAGGACAATAATGCAATGATTTAAGACTCTCAACTTCATAATAATCATTACATCTTTTTGACAGTCTGCATATTGGGCCTGGTGTATTGCAGAGAAGTCAAATTGATTGGGGCCAACAAGAGATACTTTAGAGCATTCACCTTTCAAGCTGCAATTAGAACACACACTAGCCAAAATTGGGCAAGATTACAGATAGGGGAAACGCTATTCCTGGTGCTAGAGGAGGTACAACAATAGCCTCTTTTGTGACCAAGCTAACTTCAAACAAGCTAAGAGGTTGCTTTAAGTCAGACAATGAGCTGGTTCAAGTGATGCCAACCCAAAAAAAGCTTTTGAATGGGTAACAATCTCTTGAATGAGAAAAGTCACTTATATCTCATTCTCTCTCATTCACTCCTAGTTTGGTCTGCTGTTGAAAATGTCAAGAGCCATTTACTTGGTAAGTCAGTGATTTGACGGTCTAAATCAATTGATGGAATACACTCGTAATGATAATTTCCTTCTGTTCATCACACACTATCCCCCTTCACTCTCTGTCTCTGTCTCTGTGTCTCTCTCTCTCTCTCTTTCTCTGTCTCTTGATTTCAAAGAGCAGATCGCGGACATCTTAAGCTAGGTGAATGGGAACCCTGTGTCGCACAGAACAAGAGGCGCAAGGAAATGAAAGTGTGTACTACAAAGGCAGGAGAGGGCGAGGTAAGGCAAGCCAGACAATGAGCGATGGATGCGGACAACAGAGCGGTAAAAAACAGACGGTCCTATTCAAAGCTGTGCCTTATTCTTTCCCAAACTCAAACGTGAAAGAGAAGGAAGAAGAGGAAATGAGGCCGAAAAGACCTCTCTGACATGTCTATTCACTGAGAGATATTTCTGATAACTGGCAAGAAGATGTGTCTCTGTGCTGATATCAGCCACAAATGGCATTGCTGCTGTGCATCCACAGATGGAAACATAAAGAAACATCAACTACAACACACACACAACAACAAACGCTAACTAAAATACAAACATCAACATACTGCACAAATAAACAGGCTTTGAGTATGCTGAGTGCTGTTGTAAACAGACACTCTTTAACAGGTAAACAACACTCCACTCCTCCATTTTCTGCAGTTTCTCTTTCAGCTCAATCTCTCAAGATGATAGCAAGATGCTCTAACATCCTGCTATCACAACACTCCGCCTCAAAACTCAACACAGAGATGCTTAACAGACTCTGGACATGCTTGCCATATAAATCAGCTCAGATGTCTGAGGGTGGGTTTTATTTAGGAATAACACCTGAAAATACATATTTTTTTATATTGCGTTATACCGCATATTTTTATTTCATTGCCCATATAGTTTATGATTGTGTTGTACCGCATACATGCGTAGGATTATAAAGCCAAACCTGTACCAGAACAAAACAATAAAAAACCTAGGTGGGAAATGTTTACAGCACACAAAAGTCAATAATCTCAAGGCAGGCCATAGTCACGAGAGGACGGGCCTCAGCCCTTTTGCCTTGATGTTGAAGGGGGACAATTAGGAGCAGTGCTGAATGACAAATAGTACAATAAGGTCAATCTGTACACTGGGCCCCAAAAGTAATTACAGCTGGCAATGAAAGGGCAGTGGTTTCCATGTGGCCAGCGTGAATAATTAGAATATATCACAACGCCAAGGTATTGATCACGCGCCTAATTGTTTATGGATGAGAGGCTGGCTAATGCATCAACACACTAACACACACACACACACAAACACACACACACACACACACACACACACACACACACACACACACACACACACACACACACACACACACACAAACACTCGTATGTATGCACATGCACACAGCAACAGGCTCCCATTTTGATTAATGCACACACACACACATATATACACACTTACACACACACAAGTAAAAAACATGCATGCCAACACACAATGCATCACACTCACACACACACACACACACACACACACACACACACACACACACACACACACGCGCGCGCACACACACACACAATCAATCTGATAAACATTCATCATTGTCACTGCGCAAAATATATCCAGTGTTGCAAATGGATTGGCACCCCCATCCACCATCCACTCCTTTTAAGCAACTTGATTATTTCCACTGCACCACCAGCAGCACGCCATCTAAGACCAGTCATCACCAGTGGACCAGCACAGCCCCCGCTATGTCTGCAGAAAGGGTAAGGACGAAGCACACATGACCAGCGTGCCAACCGGTGCCCTCTAAGTGACTGCGTCGGGCACAGCCTCTCACACATACCAATGACCGCACCAGCGTCCCTGGGTCTTTAGGCCCCAGGGTGCCATGGTGATTAGCACACAGCCCATTTCAGATGTGCACGTGTGTGACGCCGGGTGGATGGGCTGGGGCTAACCTACTGAGGACTGAGAGGGAGGAGAGGAGAGACAGGGAAGAGAGGGGTGGGGAGAGGAGGCAGAGGGAAGGGGGAGGTGGAGGAGAGAGAGAAGATACGTGGAGGGGAGGGGTGGGGAGAGGAGGCAGAAAGGAGGGGGGGAGAGGTGGAGGAGAGGCAGGAGGGAGGGGGTGGAGAGGCGGAGGAAAAGGCAGAGCCTCCCCTTTGGAAGGACACACAAGGAGGATACACCAACATTGCTCACAGGGTGACAGGACGTGGGATTTCCCTTACACACCTACTCAGACACACAAACACACACACAGACACAAACATTTCTCATTTTCTCTCTCTCTCTTTTTCTCTCTCCCTCTCTCTCTCATTCTGTCTTTCTCTTTCTCTCTCTCTCTCACACGCATACACAAACACACACTCACAAATGTGTGTGCACGCGCCCACACACACACACACACACACACACACACACACACACACACACACACACACACACACACACATTGGTTTCCTTTCAGAGCCCTTGAACAGACTGACGCAATGTTCTTCCCAGCTGCAGAGTCATCTAATACTGCAAGTGAGCCATGCCTTGACATTTCAACATGAATACACTCACACAGAGGACTACAGTTATGCCTGTGTCTCTGGCCCTCTCCAGGGTCTCAGCTGTGGAATCTCTCTATCTCTGTCTCTTTCCCTCTTCTCTCCAGCCTTTTCTCTCTATGTCTCTCCTCTCTCTCTCTTTCCAACTCAGTCTGTGTGCCTCAGCCTTTTCTTACCTCTCCTTGGCTTTTTTTCTTTCCCTTTTTTTGTCTCTTTGAATTCTGCACTTGCCTCTTACCCTCTGTCTCCTGGCGTTGCTGTCTCTTTTTGCTCTCCACCTCCCATTCTCTCCACAGCTTTATATTTGGCATCCCTGGTGGCTTGTGCCTTTAGACCCTCTTTTAAGAAGAGTAACCTGGAGGAAAACATTGCTTTTCAGCATTGCTTTGACTTTGTCTTTGAGGAACAAATAAAATCTTACATTAAGGTGATTTCTTTCTTCTTCTACTAAGAGAAATTTGGGCTTAACTGGACACTGCTTCTTTGATGTTTCATTTCAGAAGTATGATACCGAAACTAGATCTTTTTGAATTCTGAATGGTTTCTCCTGATATTAGTCCACTCTTAGTTCAACATAAAATTTTAATGTAGCTTCAGGAAAAACAGATCAGATGCTAGCAAGATCTAACTTCTTTCTGAGATACTAAGGTAAGAACATAACGGTAACATTTTCATCTGGGTGGAAAAAGGTTAGTGTTAACGTTAGCAGGTGATGTTTGGTGGGCTGATGTAGGTGCAGCTGGGGCCGAATGGTTAGGGAGTTGGTCTTTGGATCAGAGGGTTGCAGGTTTGAATCCTCAATCCGTAGAATGAATGTGGGTGGGGGAGTAAGCAACTAATGCTGTTCTGTGCCCTCATCCATGGCTGAAGTGCCTTTCAGCAAGGCATCCAACCCCACATTGGTCCAGGGACTGTACCCAAATAACAGTAATCCTCTTTTTGGATAAGATAGTCAGTGTAATGTAAATGTCAAAGGTGTGTTTTGGCTCTTCTACATTACATTGCATTCTTATCCAGAGCAACTTACAGTTATTTAGGTACAGGGTTTTAGTTACACTCCCTGGAGCAATCTGGGGTTTAGATGCCTTGCTCAAGGGCACTTCAGCAATGGATGAAGGTGCCACTCCCCCATTCTTTCTGGAATGGGAATCAAACCTACGGCTCTCCGATCCCACGACCAACTCCCTAATCACTAGGCCACAGCTGCCCCACAGTTCTTCTACCTGCTGTCTCATTAGAAAGAGCGTCTCTCTCGTCTCTGAGCTCCAGCTTTGGCTCCAGCTCAGCTCCAGCTCTAGCTTTGCTATGCTCTGTGCTTCTAAGGCAGGGGACCAAAGCTCTCTGAAGCTGCCTCTGCCTTCGTCAGCAAGACAAGCACAGCTGTCCTCCCCTATGCCATTTATGAGAGAGAGAGAGAACAACAGAGAGATACAGAGAGAGAGATAGAGAGAGAGAGAGGGAGAGAGAGGAGGAAATAGAGAGGGAAAGGAAGGGAGGCAGTTAGGGAGGAAGGAATAGAGAGACAGTGAATGAGACTGGAAGGAACCGCTGAAAGAAAGAAGGGCAATGTGTGTGAGTGAGTGTGTAAGAGGAACAAAGAGAGAGAGAAAAAGAAGAAAAAGAGGCATCGACATAGATACACAAGAAAGACAGTGAAAGAAAAAATACTTTAGGGAAGTCATAGATAGGGCAACGAGTCAGATAGGGATAAGGAGAAGGAAGATCAAAATAAATAGAATTCATTAAGAGAAATAATCAAAAGAAAGATTGTGAGGAAGAAAGGCAGTAGAGTGCTATGAAAGCAGCTTTGAGCACGTGCTTCATGTCACTCAAGCCCACCTCAACCCAATGCTACACCAGGGTCACCCAGCCTGGCATTTGCATCAATTTTCATTGCGCCCGTGTCAACATTATATTAGGCATGAAAAATGAGATTTATAGAGGTGGGCTTGGTGGCATTATTAAATTAATAGTGTTCATTAACATCTTAACGACATGCTAGTTGTGGATGGAAAGGCGGAGTGGTTGAGAGCTTGATGGCACTATCTCCTGAGGGCAGAGGAATTCAGCCACGCTTTATATATGGAGGCTGCCTTGTCTCTGGGGTGGGTCCAGCAGGTACGCTTCAGAGAGGTCAAGACGGAACACTGCAACATTATGCTAAAAATTACGCTGGTAGTTTCTCTTTTGTCAAATGTAACTTACAGTACAATGTACAATATTATTATTTTTGGTCCCTAGCAAAACTACTGGTGCCATAGGCATAATTAGCTTCTTGTAAACATAATGAGCTAGGATGAAGATGCTATTCCTCATACAGCAAATTAAGCATGCTAACTACTGAAAGTTTGCAAGATGGTGGCAGAATCTACAAGAAATCACACAAGACATATGAATGCATCAACAAAGATTAGTTGAGTGTATTGCAATAGCGTAGAGTTAAGTTTAGGCTAGATTAGAAGTGAATAGAGAGGATCCATGGCTGTTATTTCCTTGCACATCAAAGCCACCAGGCTCTTCTGCTAGAAGGTTGAGTCACAACCTTAGGATAGCCCCTCACTTTACCATTGATCCAACACACAGCATTGTGATGTGTCTACTTTATCAATATACTTAGCATACTGCAACAATACTATTATAATTGCAATACAATTGCCTGATTAGAGATTTCATTTAAAGGCCTTGGGGGACAGTGGTTTTAAGGGACAAACTTGGGGTTCAGTTCTGGGAGGATAGAGGACACTTAGAGCCAAAATACTGTAAAGCAGAGGGAATACCAGGCAGTCTGACTCCTCACGGTCAAATAATATTTACTATATCTGTATTTACCCGATCTGTATTTACAGATACTATTTACTATTATCAACATTATTTACTGTGGAATGGCCTGCAGAAAATCCAGATTGATTTGCGGATGTGTTTTTGAATGCGCATATTAACTGTGAACAACTCTGGGAGCCACCAGTCCCCCCCAGCCCCCTTCCCCGAAGTTAAATATGATAAATGGCTCATTGTGGGAGGTATGTTTCATTTGCTGCTAGCACTAGCTTTAATGTGATGTAGTATTGACAAAAATATTTATCTTGCATAAATTAAAGGCTGGCACCGTGGCCATTATGCCAGAGGATCTAGCTTCATAAATTTCACTCTGACAAACAATTTACTGCAAGCTGTAGACCAGAGTAGGAAATTATGTGTATTTGTTATGGTGTATATGGAAGTCCCTGCATATGTATACATTTATGCATGTTTAATGTGCAAGTGTATTTTATGGACGTATTTTATATGTGTACTATACCTGCATGTGTGTGTATGTATGTATGTCCATGTGCATGTGCATATGCATATGTGTGTGTGTGTGTGTGTATGTCCATGTGCATGTGCATATGCATATGTGTATGTGTGTGTGTATGTATGTCCGTGTGCATGCGTGTCTGTCTGTCTGTTTGTGTGTATGTGTTCATGTGTGTGTGTGAAAACCGATTGACCCCATGCAGAAAAACAAGAGGCGTGTCTCTCCCCATGGCTTCCATAAATAGCCGTCTAACACAGTATGAGGCTCTGTACTGGTGGCAGAGGCTGGGCCACATCTGCTCTGGGACGAAGCCCTTCTCCCACTGGTCCAGCATGAATGTGACCTCTAAGGGGAAGGAAGATGGGATATGTGTGTGTGTGTGTGTGTGTGTGTGTGTGTGTGTGTGTGTGTCTGTGTCTGTGAGTAGGGGGGACATCTGGGTTGGGGGTGGGGACAAGCTCACCATGGTTACATGTGTGCTGGGCGAGACAGTCAGCTTTTCTGGTTTCACTGGGACTTAAATGCTCAGCTGTCTGTCTCTACTGGCTGTGTGTGTGTGTGTGTGTGTGTGTGTGTGTGTCAGAAGGAGACACATTGAATGCCCAAGGGATTGAATGAGTATGTGTGTGTGTGTGTGTGTGTGTGTGTGTGTGTGTGTGTATGTGTGTGTGTGAGTTGGTCTGTCTGGCTGAGTAACTGAGCATGCCCATGTGTGTCTCTGTGTATACGTTTGCGGAATGATGTGTGTGGATTAGGAAAGGTGTGAGTGAGAGTGTTTGTGTGTGTTTGTTCATGTTCCTGTGACTTCCTCTGAATTTGTGTGAATTGCATGATGCTGTGTGTATATTTGTATGCCCCCTCATCCCTATCTCTCTGTCCCTCTAAATGTTTGTTTATTTATTGTACTTATGCAATGCAGAGAAGATTAAATGTTGTGTAATGTGGCTAAAACGTTAAAAGTCACTGATGTGGTTTTCACAGACTGTCTCAGAAATAAACCCAAATGCGGTAATGCAGTGGTACCGTGCATTCATGGCCTTTTAAAACAACTCTTAGAGAGCCAGGCTGTTTAAAAAAGGGAGCCACAGAAGTGTGGGCACGTTTATAACCAGATAACAAGGTGCAGAGAGCCTTCATTAGGCCACTTAGAAACACACATCTGCCCGGTACGCTCTCCAATTTGCTGTTTATTTCTGAAACTGTGCACAGGGTGTGTGTGTCTTAAGCCTAGTCCTTACACACAGCTTCATCCTGACCTCCTCCCTAGTGGCAGTGGAAAAGAGAGAGAGAGAGAGAGAGAGAGAGAGAGAGAGAGAGAGTCAGGGAGTGTGTTGTGTATTCCTTGATATTCCTCCCCAGGGCAAAATATGCTTTTGGGTTGTCAGGCAAGGGACCCATGAGACAAGGCAACAAAGCAGCAGGAGAGACGAGGGGAATGGAGATAGGGAGAGAAAGATTGCAGGGAAGAGACAGGCAGAGGGAGAGAGAGGGAGCGAGCGAGCGAGAGAGAGAGAGAGAGAGAGGGAGAGAAAGAGAGAGAGTGAGAGAGAGAGAGGTTTAACACTCCTTTGGAGGCTTATAAAAAGACCTCCAACAACCCCTCATTGCGAAGTCTGGCCACTCCTGACCACCTCCGCCACCCCGCTTTCCTCCTCAGCACAGAGAGGAAGGGAAGGACTGTGGGGAAGAGAGATAGGTAGGGAGAGAGACAGAGAGAGATATAGGTAGTGAGAGAGACAGAGAGAGAGAGAGATAGGTAGGGAAGACAGAGAGAGAGAGATAGGTAGAGAAACACTGGTGGGGGGTTGCTGGGAGAGAAAGGGAGAGAGAGAGAGATAAGAGAGAAAGACAGTAACAGTATAGAGGGAAGAGTGTGTGTTGGGGAGAAAGGGACAGAGAGAGAGGGAGAGAGAGAGAAATAAAGCGAGAAGGTAAGCCAGTGAGAGTATGGAGTGAGACAGAGAGACAGGGAGAGTGAGAGAAAGAAAGACAGAAGGTAAGCCAGTGAGAGTATGGAGTAAGACAGAGAAACAGGGAGAGTGAGAGAAAGAAAGAAAAGGAAAGCCAGTGAGAGTATGAAGTAAGACATAGAAACAGGGAGAAAGAGAGGAAACAGTGGTAGACATGAGCAGTGACAGTACAACACCCGCAGGATTTTGAATAGAATGCAAAAATATGCTAAAATGATGCAATGTCCAAAAGGGAGGATGTGCATAAATAAGGCGCTGACAATCATAGGTGAGCGCTAGCGATATTTTAAGCTCACGCAGCATAACTGGTTGATCACAAGTTTCACCTCTCAAATCAAATAGGCTTCAAGTTTTGAGGTTTATTTAATCCTTTTTGTATTTTCACAACTGGAGGATTTAGAGGAAATGTCAGCACGTTTCTTACTAGGGGTGTCTGCCTGCTAGAATTGACATGGCCAATTTTAAAAAAAAAAGTGAATTCAAAATAATACGTAAGTTATTGGAAAAACCATGCAATTCAACAATGTAAAATCAGACATTCAGCACTCACATGGCCAGAAGTAAATGATTCTTTGTTTCTTCACTGCATTGTGAGACTATTCATCTGTGAGATTGGCAGACTCCTCGAATTGCTGACTATGTTGGGAGGTCACCCCTTGTTCTAACATTTCTCAACTGACCTTGAAGATCAAGAAGGATGCCTCCCAGTAACCATGGTGATTGTGTGATCCCTAACCCTCCCACACACCCATCATCACCATCATCATCATCTTCTTCTTTTTCTTCTTCTTCTTCTCACCGTTTAATCAGATCTCTTTCAGGGCTGTGATGTTCCACAGCTAGTTTCTTGCGAAAAAGGAAAAGTCTCTGAGAATGAACCGCCAACCACACAACTCAGTTACAACCCACTCACTTTCCATAAAAACGAATTTACACCATTGACCGCAACCCTCCTCCGCAATTTAATCTCTATGTTTTGTTTTTTTCATAAAGATGAACATTTTAATATCGCACTCTTCTCTGTTTGTGCTTTAATGCTGTTTGGGTGCTCTGCTTTGTGTGATGCAAGGAGCGGAAAATGAATAAAAATACATGGCAGTGGCTGAGCTGAGCACTAAGGTCTGGATCCCTGGTGTGCTGTTTTCAGTATGTATCCAACTTACAAGAAGCTGCCCAAGTTTGGAAGGGGGTACGTGTGTGTGTGTGTGTGTGTGTGTGTGTGTGTGTGTGTGTGTTTCTGAATGTGTGTGTGTGTGTGTGTGTCTGCGTGGGAGGTAGGAAGAGGGGGAGAGAGGTGAGGTGGGTGAGGGGATGGGGGCACTAGGGTTCATCCTCTGTTTGCTGATGCCAGTGTTATTTGCTGCTGTAGAGTGCACGGCCAGCGCTGAAAATCTTCCCTTAGCAAGAAATAGACACTGGTAGAGGTACATTTGAGGCTGCATGTAGAGGAACACACACACACGTGCATGCACATGCATGCACACACACACACACATGCACACTCACACACAGATACACACAACCACAGATACACACACTTAAATATACATGACCACGCACACAAATGGAAAGACAGACAGACAGAAAGAAAGAAAAACAGACAAACAGACAGACAGACAGGCAGACACACACACACACACACATGCACACACACACACAGATACACACAACCACAGATACACACACTTAAATATACATGACCACGCACACAGATGGAAAGACAGACAGACAGAAAGGAAGAAAAACAGACAAACAGACAGACAGACAGGCAGACACACTCACACACACACACACACACATACACACACACACATACGGCTATGACTGCCAACTCAGCATTTTATCTGTCTATTCTTCTTGGAATCAAAGCATTCCTGTTGTAATAGCACATACATTGTCTGCCAGTGTGTAAATAAACGTCAATCAGTTTCACACAAATCAAACGGATTTCATGTAAGCTACTGACGACGGGGCTTTCCCTCTTCTAATGCTGTTTTCAATTTGCCATGATTGAATGAGTTCCAGTTTTTATGAAGCACGGAGACAGCACTCAGTGGAGATTTCATTTTGTCAAATGTATGACCCCCTGCTAGTTCATCCCTGGCACAGTGGTTTAACAGTATTAATGTCGCCAAAATGGTCTCGAGGCTTGGGCCAGAAATCTGTCTGTCTGTGATTCTGTCTGTGTGTAGTATGTGTGATTTTCTGTGTGTGTGTGTGTGTGTGTGTGTGTGGGTGTGTGTGTGTGTGTGTGTGCATGTGTCCGTGTGTGTGTGTGTGTGTGTGTGTGTGTGTGTAAGTGTGTATTTGTGGAGGAGTAACAGCTGTTAATCTGTACAAAAATTAGTCCAGCAAATCCACTCACCAAATTACAGCACCGGCCCTCTCCCTCTTATTTCTCCCTGACTGACTGATGGCAGACTCCCTATAGCACTGGCACATCACTCTCTGCCCGCTCAGGCCTCAGGCCACACCAGTAGCACTCCCAACACTCCAGTAGAGCTTAACACTCTACTACAACACCACAACAACACTGGACTTCAACACTTAAATTATACTCTGCTACAATACCAAAACAACACTGTACTACAACAATTAAATAACACTGTGCTGCAACAAGTAAACAAGACTTTGTTAAAACACTATGCTGCAACTCTAAAACTAAAAGTTTCACAACAGTAGAACAATAGAGTGCTTGGTTACCCTTTATTTTACGGTATCTACATGTAACAACATGCAATATTATGTACTTACGCTGTACAACACCTAGCACCTATGGTACAGTACAGTTAGGTTACATATTGTTACACACATTGTTACCCTGTACCTAATTAATGTAACAGAGACAGTGTAATTCTCATACTGCATTATCAAACAACACTGATTCTGCACATTGAAACAACAATGTAAAACAATACTATGTTGTAACACTGGAATGTAACACTGTGACTCATTCTGAAGGGTGTGACAGGGGCTGTGTGGTGCAGTAAACATGAATGAGCACACAGAGACAAGCCCAACACCCTAAGCACAAAACACTAACAGGATCAATATCATGAGTCAGATCAAGGGTGCTGTTAAGTAAGAGGGGACGAGTCCTGGGGCTACACACCAACAAGTGTCCCTAATAGCACATAATGACTGATGCAGATTTTTTTTTTTTGGGGGGGGGTTATAGGCTTTCATATAGGGCTTTAAATGCATAGCAGCTCCTCTGTGTAATACACCCAGGGAGCTCAGATACATACATAGTGCAGGAATGTGCATCTATACTGTGCTATAGTATAGGCCATGTTGAAAGAGAGTACACATGAGGAAAAGGTCGATGTAAACATCACATCAGGAGTTAATCTGTACAGTAGTTAAAATGGAGTCTAAACTATTTATGTTGTTAATACTAGCAATCTTTAAAAAGGTGGGCAAATGCTGTTATGAATGTTTAAAAGATACTTAAACAGTGTTTATGTATGTCTATCCTCCACTACATTACTGAAAACATAGTACGAAACATCACCAGTGTCCCTATACAAAGCATATACTACACCACTACCAAAGACCTTTAGCATCCCTATACAAAACGTACACCAATACCCGCAACAAGAAAACATACACCAGTACAAAACACCATCAGCATCTCCATGCCGAACACATTCCAGTACCAAAGCCCAGCAGCCAGTGTTCCCAGTATGAGTGTGTGTGCCTACACACCTGCTGTTGCCCGTCAGGGGTAGTGTGCGCTGGGAGAACGCGAGGCACGCCGGCCCTGTGACACAGTTATGTAAGACTAATGAGCCATGACAACTATGTGCGCCCCGACCAGAAGAGGATAGCTTTACCCTACTTCTATTTTTATCGGCGCACCATGTGTCATTTTTTATGCCTCTGTTTTTCTTTTCTCTTTTCCCTTTTCTTTTCTTTTCTTTTGGGGAGCAAAAGAATGAGAGTGAATTTGTACTGAGCTCTGAAGGAAGGAAGGAGTTTCTGTGATCCTAGGTTTCCTGGAAACCACCCCCCGGCCCCAAATAAATAAATCAGTTTAAAAAATAATCTTTAAAACATTCTTCCTCTGCTGATCACCTTTGGGCTGCAAACTGCCGAGAAGCGGACAGAGATGCTACACTTGCCACATAATCAATGCTTGTGTTTCAGACCCTCTCTGCATAGCATGACAGAATCAGCTCAGCAGGCCGAAGAGGCAAAATGAGGGAGAGAGAATGAGAGAGAGAGAGAGAGAGAGAAAGAGAGAATAAGAGAGAGCGAGAGAAAAGAGCGTGAATATACTGAGAATAAAACTAAGAAGATGTGAAAGGAAGTGAGAGATGGACGCACGCAGACGGAAACAGAATGTGCAACAGTGAGATAGAACGTGATAAAGAGAGGCGAAAAAAACGGAGTGAGAAACAGTGAAAAAATTAGGAGTGAAAAGAAAGTGTAACAGAAAGACAAGAGAAAGAAAGAAAGAGACATAGCGTGAAGAGGGGAAGAGGGAGAAAGCAAGAGATAGAGAGAAAGAGAGAGAGAGAGAGAGACAGAGAGAGAGAGAGAGAGAGAGAGAGAACGATAGAGGGAGAATGTTATGGCCTGAGCCCAGTCTCCTCATTATGAAATAGTCTTATGAAATGGTCTTATGCCTAATCCCTCTTTCACAGTGTGGGATGCGCATAGCTGGCATTCATACGGGGAGGGGGTGAAATCAGTCACTCCATTCCGGCGTCCTCAGCCTGAACCACAGCCCCCCCTTCAGCACCCAAAGCTCCAGCTCCACTAAGACTCCCATGAACTCACACTGTACAGCACGACCCACATACATACAGGGAGTCTCGTGGGCGGGAAAAGGGCACACATTGACTACAGAGCTCAAAAATAACAAACGCGCTTCTCTTTATCTCTAATTTAAAAACAAAAACTTCTAACTACATACCGAACTTCAATAACTTCAACTCCTACATAAACTGGATTGTGCTTTCATTATGGTCTTAATCAAACCACTCAATAACTAATAATGTGTTGATTGCAAGTCATTCAAGTGTGGTTAATATGGTTAATATAACCTGCTTCGGTTGGTCTGTGTTCTGACTTAAGGGAGTATTAGTTTTAACCTTCAATAACTCTTTTCCTAATGGGTGACCTAGAGGAGGGGTTAGCGTGCTCTGTATGACACAGGCAGTCATCATAATTACCTCTTTAAATCTTTAATGAGAATAGAGAGACGATGTTGAGTGAGGGAGAAGAAAAACAAACACACAGACACACATAAAGACAGAAAGACAGACACACACACACACAGACACACACAGACACATACACACACACACACACACACACACACACACACACACACACACACACAAATGCATACACACACAAATGCGCACACACACGCAAACACACACACACACACGCACACACAGTGCTCTGGGACGATAAACTGTTCGGCTCATCCAATGAACATTCTTCTGCAGCCTGATGACCCACTTAGCCAGAAAGAGCTTTCCAGAGAGCTGGGCTCGGCTTGGAGCAGTCACCCTACAGCACGCCTCTCACAGCATAGCAGGCCTGAGTGTGCCCAAAGAGCTGGAAAACATACAACAGCTCATGACATCCTCACGTGCAACATGATCATGGATGTGGATCTCCCCACAGAGCAGCGGAGGACGTAAACACGCAGCACGACTGGGTATGCTTGTACTCCCAGATCACCCAAGACAGCACCTGTGTCTGTGTCTCTAGCATGGATCTAGCCATCCAGACTGGGCTGGAATAGAACAGAATTAGTCGTGTCTAGGGAAGTACCACCACTGTCTGCTATTCTTACCAGACCCACAACAAGGCTGGTCTAGCACTGTGTGCTATTCTTAAACAGGCCTACAAGGATGGCCTAGCACTGTCTGGTATTTTTACCAGTTCTACAACAACCAAGTGGGTGGTCAGCTGCCGTCCGAAGGATTGTTTACAGTGCTATATCAGTGTTGGGAGAGGCACAATCACTGCTTTCTAAACTACTGGTCCCTGTCTGCTTTCACACTCTTTTGCTCCTCCCTTTGTGGCCGCTCACTTGCTTTCTTACTATTTCTCTTTATCCATCTCTGTCTTGCTCCCGTTCTCTGTCTACGTATTTGGGTCTCTCTTTCCTAGTCTTTGTTTCTCCCTCCTCCAGCTCTGTTCTCTTTTATGTACCCCCCCCCCCCGCCTGTCCTCCTAAGAATACAAAGCATATCTAAATGATGTGATTGATACTGCATTAAATAGTCATTACAAACACTTCCTATATTTGTAAAAACCTGTACTGACTTGTAAAAACAAATTTGTTATTCCAATACCCACACCTCTCGTACTGTAGTATTTCTCTTTTTCTCTTCCTTATCTTTTTCTATTTCTTACTACTTGCTTTTTTCCCTTCTTCCTCTCCACATTCTCCTTTTCCTTTCTCTTGTTCAGCAACCTTCCCCTTCTGTCTCTTACTCTCTTAAACCCCCCCCAAGCCCACCTCCCTATCCTACCAAAGAGATGGAAATGTGAGATTCAGGCCTTTTGACTTATTCACACTGACAGGCTTCTCCCAAACCACAACTCATTACGAGCATACATGAATAAACAAACACTGAAAACGCAGAAAGATAGAAGGATACAGCATCCTAAAATGTCTCATTTATATTTATGACTACACAAAAACGTGACACGCAGAGAGCTCTGTCACCATTCGTGCAACTCCAATTCCAAATACCTCTGCTGGAACAGCACGCATAAAATGGCAGCTCTTGAACTGTCAATGTGTGGCCTCCTCCTTTTTTGATAGTGACACAACAGAATAATTGTTGGTAAATCTCTCCTGGGCACCCAGCACTCCTCCATGGCAATTATGTTACATTCGAGTCAGGTCGTTTAACTAGTTGACGTTAATGTATTCACATCATTACCTCTTCTGTTCCTCTTCGTCTTGCCGTGTTTGCTTTTTTTTTCTTCCAGGCAGTTGTGCATTGATTTGGTCTGCCTCCTGATACAAATACGAGCAATAGTGATAGCTCCTGATACGAATATGAGCACTAGTGCTTGCTGCCGCCTCTTGATCAAATTTGACTGGATCTGGCCCACATGAGGCATGGATCTGGTGGGCCGACTGTTTTTTTTTATATTCACGCTCTGACATGACAGTGGTCAGTTTCAGTTCCTCATCCTCTGGTCCTGAACTAAGAGGAAACTCCTGCACACTGTCCATTTTTGCATGCAGCTTTTTTATTGAACATGTTTCAGTCTTCAGACCATCATCAGGTTATAATGTAACGGATGTCTGCGTAACCACAACCCAACCCGTGTAGCTACATGTTGACAATGTGCAGAAGGTTCTTCTAAGTTCAGAGCTGAAGTCCTTTGATCACCTCCAACGCACCTGTTCTAAAAATGTTCATTTTCCTTTATTCATTCTCTGGCGCTGAGATGGCCCTGATCTGTTCTGCAGCAGAAAGGCATTCCCGTGTGTTGCTGACTCTGTTAATCTGACTTGCTGCCAAAGCAACACATCGCAGGAATAGATCTGTTGTTTTGGACAAGAGCAAGCTCCTCAGAGCCTGCGTTCGCAAACAGCAGGGCTGGGACTCGGCTAACACTGTTTGTGTTTCTTCCCTCAAAACAAAATCCCCCCTTCTGTACCGGCTCACCAGAGGACTATGCTTCTTCTTGGAGCAGGCTAAAGGAGCTTGGAGGACTGCCAGTCAGGTTCACTGGGGCTGAGCAGGAGAGCGAGAGAGAGGAGGAAGACTGCACCCTGGAGAGGTGTGGTTCATCCGCACAGGAGGCCGAGACAAATGCCTTGGCCGACAAACATAAGCAAGCAGATTTCACCTCTGTTAAACGCACTAATTAAGTTTTTTTTGCAGGGTGAAAGTGTTGGCAGGAGTGTCTCTCTGCGTTTGTGTGGGTTCTTGTGAAGGGGGCAGATGTGCATAACTGTGTGTGTGTGAGTTGCAGTGAGTTTGAGGGTAAGGGAGCCTATGTGTGTGCTTATGCAGAAAGGTTTGTATGGGATATGTATGGGTGCATTCACATACAAGTGTATGTTTGTATTCTTAATCTGTATCTTAACACTCTGTCAGACCATGGATTCATTAACACTGCATTCCTCTCACACTTTCTCTCCCATTCCCTCCCTTTTATTTTTTTCTGCTTTTTGTCTGCTTTCTCTCTCTCTCTCTCTCTCTCTCTCATCTCCCACACTCCAAGAGGGATGAGCCTAATCGAGCTTGTCTTTCATTGTCTCTTTTGCTCCTCTCCTCCAATCATAACCATGCTCCCCTGCAGGCACGTGAGGCTGAGACACCAGCTCATTGCCATGGCAGCAGCGAGCTCAGCCCGGAGCCCGGGAACCACATAACAACACACTGGGCATTACATTACATTACATTACATTGCATTTGGCAGACGCTTTTATCCAAAGCGACTTACAATCAAGGAGGACATAAGCAATAGAGGAGGACACAGAGTAAAGACACAACAGATATAAGTACTTCTGCATAGGGATAGAGAGAGAGAGAGAGTTTTTAGATTAGTGTTTGTTAGTTATATTAGTTTTGTTAGGAAGGGAAGCAATCTCGGAAGAGAAGGGTTTTTACAAGCTTTCTAAAGATAGGGAGGGATGTTGCCGTTCTTGTTGCAACTGGTAGGTCGTTCCACCATTTGGGGACAACCACAGAGAAAAGCTTAGAGTGACCTCTCTTTGTGAGAAGTGAGGGTACCGATAGACGATTTGTGTGAGCGGAGCGCAGCGCCCTGGACGGGACGTGAGCCTGTAATAGGACATTGAGGTAGACGGGGGCGGAACCTGAAATTACTTTGTAGGCTAGTGTCAGAGCCTTGTGTTTAATTCTGGCAGCTATTGGCAGCCAGTGAAGATCTCTAAAGAGTGGGGTAACATGTGTTCTTTTGGGTTGGTTGAAGACCAGTCGCGCTGCTGCGTTCTGGACCATTTGCAATGGTTTGATCGCACAGGCAGGTAGACCGACTAGGAGAGAGTTACAGTAATCGAGCCGCGAGGTGATTGATGCCTGTATAAGCAATTGAGCAGCATATTGGGTCAGGTACGGTCTGATTTTTCTAATATTGTATAATGCATAGCGACATGATCTCGCTACAGAAGAAATGTGATCGGAGACAGATAGACGGTCGTCTAATATGACACCTAGGTTTCTAGCCACGTTGTTCGGGGCAACAGTGACATCGCCAATATTCAGGGTGATGTCGTGGCAGATTGACTCATGGGCAGGGATGACCAGGAGTTCGGTTTTAGACAGATTAAGCTGGAGATGATGATCTCTCATCCAGGAGGATAGGTCAGAGAGACAGGCGGAGATGCGTGTGGAGACCGTGGTATCGTCTGGTTGGAACGACAGGTACAGCTGTGTGTCGTCGGCATAGCAGTGGTAGGAGAATCCATGTGAGCGGATAACATGAGACAGCGAGGTGGTGTAGATAGCAAACAGAAGGGGGCCCAGAACTGACCCCTGGGGAACCCCTGTGGAGAGGGTGTGAGTCGATGACAGATGTCCTTGCCAGGCCACATTAAAGGAGCGCCCGGTGAGGTAAGATTTGAGCCAGGAGAGGGCAGTGCCTGCAATGCCCATGTTGGCGAGTGTGGATAGCAGAATGTCATGATTAACTGTATCAAAGGCAGCCGATAGGTCCAGGAGGATGAGCACTGATGACTGACCGTGTGATCTGGCTGTTTTGAGGGCTTCCGTGACTGATAATAGAGCCGTCTCAGTGGAGTGACCGCTCCTGAAACCAGATTGTTTTGGGTCGAGTAGGTGGTTATGGGTGAGGAAGCTAGTGAGTTGTTTAGCTACCGCCCTCTCAATGGTTTTTGAGAGGAAGGGAAGCAATGAGACCGGTCGGTAATTTTCGACCTGGGCAGGGTTGAGCGTGGACTTCTTCAGCAGTGGCGTAACTCTGGCCTGTTTGAAGGCAGCAGGAAATACGCCGGAGGATAATGAGGTATTAATCACCGATGTGATTGGTGGGACTACCGTGGGGGCAATAGCTTGCAGCAGTTTAGAGGGGACTGGGTCCAGTGGGCATGTAGTGGGGCGATTGTTTGTAATAAGTTTAGATACCTCATCTTCTGAGAGAGGGGAGAACGAGGAGAGTATCGCGCTGTTGTCCTGTGGGGGTAGTGGGTTGTGAGTGAGGGGGTCACAGAATTGTTTGCTGATAGCCTTAACCTTGTCTGTGAAGAAGGAGGCAAAGCTGTCAGCAGTGAGGTTGGTGGCAGGTGGGGGTGAGGGAGGGTTGAGTAGCGATTTGAAGGTGGAGAAGAGTTTGCGTGAGTCAGTGGTGCTGCTGGGCAGCTTAGTCTGGACCAGATTTGGCCCAGCAATGGCCCTGAGGTGGTCTGGCTTTGGCCCAGATCTCGTGTGGGTCTACAGGTCCAACTGCACGCAGGATGGAGGGAATAAAGACTCACCTTGGGTCAGCACATTAAGCTGACCTTGCTCAGGGCTGAGACGATACACGATAGCCGGTTGTTTCTCACCATGCATCATGCTGCGAGTTAATGGATTATGCTAAATGCTATGCTAAAGATGCCCCCACCCAGGGAGACACACATAGGGTCAGTTTGCAGTTTTACCTCATCCTCTCATTACAACCTTAGATGGAGACTCTGTGATCTACACATCTACCTAATACGTTTTCCTACATCTCATCACAGGAGAAGTCTGAGCAGGTCTACTTTGTGTAAAGAGCACGACATGAGCCCCTTACGGGCTCCAATCACAAGAGTTCAATATCAAGTTAATTACACCTACATCTCCAGCGAACTCTATGAATGGAAACATTTGAAATGATGAAAATGAGAAGTAACATTATCGCAATTACTGTTAAGGTTTTAAAGTTTATCATGGGGATACAGATGACAAATGTTAGCTACTATGGTTCCTCTATAATTATCGGACACTGAGCCTCTGGGTGGCATACTGTACTACTGCAATCATTAGCTTATAAAATTATACAAGTGGAAGTTATAGATAAGCTATAAACTCTTTACTAATGGACCATAACCCTTTATGTAGTGTTTGCATACTTTTAAAATAAATTTGCTGTAAAAGCAGTCAAACGGTTAGATATTCAATTTAGGAGGAAAATACAGTAAGAATGAGAGAGAGAGAGAGAGAGAGAGAGAGGCGGGGAGAGAGAGAGAGAGAGGATAGAGAGATCGAAAGAGAGAAAGATCGAGAGATAGAAAGAGAAGGAGAGAGAGAGAGAAAGAGAGAGAGAGAAATAGAAACAGGTTGAATGACAGCTCCTGACAGAGATACCACAATACCCTGGGGGACAGTGTGACCTGTAGCCCATCTTCAGTGCATACATGTGCAAGCACACATGTCCGAATACACACACACACACACACACACACACACACACACACACACACACACACACACACACTCACACACACACACACACACACACACACACATACACACACACACACTCTCTCTCTTTCTCTCTCTCTCTCTCTCTCACACACACACACACACACACACACACACACACACACACACACATGCACAGATGTGTCTTTGCAGCTGTCACAGATATAACATATCTCCCTGACAGCGATATGCCTGGCGGAGGATTCGATGGCATGTATACAACTCCACCTCTCACCCCCCCACAACCCCCCCCCCCCATCTCAAACAACAATGTGACACCAGTCTCAGCTGCTCCATAGATACAGTATAGATATGTTTACCTTCGTATCCTTCCTCTTTCGCCTCATAAACCTACAAATGAACAGCCATATGCCCAGCGGCGGAGACGAGACGAGGAGCAGAGCCTCATGGCGGATGAGGGGAATTACCTCGGTGTAGTCCCCCCCCCCCCCACTCCCACCACCCCCACCCGCACACCCCCCCCCCCCTCTTTTCTTCTCTGGGTCATCAAAGCGGTGCGCTGAGGGCCGGGAGTCTGACAGGCCGCGCTGTGAGGAGAGCGCCGCGTCAGCGCTCCCCGCAGACATTAGCATGCACTATGTATATATTTGAGTTAGCGGGTTAGCGGGGGGCGATCCGTCGCCCCTGCCTGCTGAATTGGCCATCTGCTTACAGGCTTGGTGGGTATGTGTGTGTGTGTGTGTGTGTGTGTGTGGGTAGGTGTGTGGGTGTGTGGGGTAGGGGGCTGGAGAGAAATGCAGCTCACCACCACCTAATGGGAGTTCATATCATGGCTACAATCAGCTGCAAAAGCTGCTCAGGTGAGCACTGCTATCCTTTACATCCTGTTCTCATATGCGAGACAGGGGAGAGAGGGGGGGGGGGGGGGGGTAGGAGGAAAGAGATAAGGAGAGAAAAAGGGAGAAAAAAGGGTGTGAAATGGGGAGAGAATGAGGAAGGATTAGGGTTTGGTGACAGAAGACATTACAGTGGACCTTTTGGAATCTGAATGAGCAATGGAGATGTACTAAACACACTGAATTGTAAATGTTGTAGTGTGACATATGCCAGACATTAACATTCGATGCTTATAAAGTTAATAGATTGCAGATTTACAGAGTGTTTGTGAGGATATGTTTTTTTTTACAGAATAACTCTATGTGAAGATATACGCATTTTTCATATCTGTTCAATATTAAAATATGCACTTTATCCACATTCTTTCACAACACAGTCAGGGCATAGTAACCAGATGTGGTAAACTCAGTAATCTGTTCTAATTGTGAAAGCACATATACAGTACCTTCATCTCTGAGTGTTCAATGGCTGTTGTTTTTGCTAAAGACAGATACCTTAATACTCTTTATTCACTGCACAGCGAACTCATTCAGTAGCTAAATGCGGTATCAAAGCTGATTTATTACACTTGTATTACCCTTTCTACTTTTAATATCCTGTTTTATATAATGAATTTGCCATATTGAAGTGCAGTTCTAGGTCAGATGTAGAAGATCAGACGCGACGGAGGGCCCCGGTGACAGCTGCCATATGGCTCGCATTTGATTTGCATAAAAGCTCGCCCAACATATTGTTTTTTATGTCACACTCTTTCACATGGATCTACAAACAGTAAATTTAATGTGAGTGGCCATAAAGCGTCCTCTCTTTCCCAGAATGGATCACAAAGTAACACAAGCACAACAAAGACAGGAAGAAAACAATAACCGTAATGAAAGATGACGTAAGACCTAAAGCGGAGAAGGAGAGGAAGAAGGAAAGGAAGAGAGAAATACTGGGAGGAAGAAAAGTAGAAAGAACAGGAAGAAAAAGGGAATAGGATGGAGAGGAGAAAGAGAAGGAACAAGGCAAAGGAAAAGAGGATTAAAAAAAAACAAGTAACCCTTGTAGTTTCAGCAGCAGCAGCAGTAGTAGTAGTATAGTAGTAGTAGTAATAGTAGTAATAGCATCTGTAGTAATAGTAGTAATATTAGTATTAGAAGTAATAGTAGTAATAATAGTAGTAGTAATAGTAGTACTAGTAGTAGTAGTAATAGTAGTAATAGTAGTAGAAGTAGTGGTGGTAGTACTAGTAGTGAAGAAGAAGAAGAAGAAGAAGAAGAAGAAGAAGAAGAAGAAGAAGAAGAAGAAGAAGAAGAAGAAGTGGAACCCTGAAGCCCAATATTGATGGCTCTGGGAGGAGGAGGAGGAGGAGAGAAAAGAGGAAGAGGAGGGAGAAGCTGCTGGACGAAGGTGTGCCCTATGAGGAGTCCAGGCAGGCAGGCAGGCAGGCAGGCAGCAGGATGATGTATGGGCTAGGAGGAGATTGCTGGGCACGGCCCATCCAGGCAGGCTTGGGGA
>CM059279.1:13279227-13309227 GCA_030347295.1 Setipinna tenuifilis
TGTACAGTATACATGTACAATATACACATACCCACATATTTATAAACTTTTGTGTGTGTGTATATGAGGTACAAGAGGTACAAATGTACACACACACATACATACATACATACATACATACATACATACATACATACATACATACATACATACATACATACATACATACACATTTACAGAGAGAAAGAAAGAGAGCAAAAGAAAGGGACAGAGGGAGAAAGAGAGAGAGAGAGGGAGAGAGAGAGGGAGGGAGGCAAATGCTGTATACTGCACTTATTTGTTAGTATCAGTTGCTGTCATGGGAAAAAAAACTACAGCCATTTATTCATTTCATTACAGATTCCTCAGTGAACTCTCACAGCTACATGATCATTTGTAAACAGGGTCTTTATCACACACAGACACACACACATGCACACGCACACACATGCACACACACACACACACACACACACACACACACACACATATGCACAAACACCACCACCACCACACCCTTTTTTAACACATGGTGTGAATCAGCTTGAAGGTGGGCTGGTGTACAGGGTGTGCCTGGGTAAGCTGATTAGAAAAGCTGCTTGGTGTGTGTACCACAGGCAGCATCCTGACGTAAACTTTCCTTGTCATACAGGAATCCCTGTGGATAAAGTTTTGGAAGAATCAACCGCAATGTCATGCATTATTAAAATTGTAAAAAGAAAAAAATCATTTGAACCAAAAGCAAAAAAATATATACACTCTACAAATAATGGGGCCAGTATACGGTTCTCTAACCTTTTTAAGTGCTTCAAAAAAGCATTGATGCAACAGTTCTTTAAAGAACCATTTGACGCCAATATGACATAAGATAGCCTATTATGATCTGAGGCCCTTAAAGAACCATTTCCAATGTGAAGTACATTCCACATGCAACCTAAAAAATAAAGGTGCTTAAATGGTTCTTTAAATCTCTGGATGGTTCCATGGAAAGTGAAGGTTCTTCTATGGCATTGATGAACCGGTACTGGACCCATTATTTTTTAGTGTATCTCAATTTGGTTTTGAAAAACGTTACATTTGAGGCACACCTAAAGTCATAGTGGATTGATCTTACTGCATGCAGCATAATACCTAAATAATGTCTCATGTTCAGTCAAGACTTAAGACTCTATACTCCAGACTTTAAGCTGACCAAAGTCCAGAGGTCTGAGAGCCCTGTTCAGTTTCTATTCTTTATGTAGTCATACCCAAAACACTTCTGTAATTTATAGACCAATAGCATCTCCTTAAAATCAATTCTAAAACTAACCGGAACATTTGAGCGCTGGAGTGATGTGTTCTATACTCGGGGCTCTGGGTAAATCCCCAGCAGCAGCATTTTGGATGAGCCGGAGTTGTTTAATGGTCTTTTTGGGCAGAGCCATTAAGAAACCATTACAGTAGTCTGTCTTACTGGAAGGAGAAGCATGGATAAGCTTCCGCTGGTCTTTGTGAGGGATGGAATCTGCTGGCTACATTTTAAGAAGGCGGTTGTGGTTATTGCATTGACATGGCAGGTAAATGCATAATGTGAGAGAATGAGTATGCCAGGGGACTTAGTCTTTGGCTTTTAAAGCACAAGGATTGAGATGTTTACTGGTACTATTCTTTTAGCTCTGCCACCAAACACAGCAAACCCTGTTTTGTCCTTGTTAAATTGAAGAATAGTCTGGCTCGCCCACTTATTTATTTGTTCTAAACATTAGATTAAAAAAAGCTGTTCTGTTTCTATAACTAATTACCTAATAAGCTGATGAAGCAGTCATAAATGTATTAGGCTAAATTTATAGTATGCATTATTCATTTTGATGACACAGTAAGTAAACAGATACAAAGTAGCAAAGATTTTTGACAACTAAGTAATGTATATAAGTCACAGATAAGCTTTAATATACTAGATGCATTTCACATGTGGGGTGTTGATTGGAATCTGCACTGTAATGCACCGTTAGTCGGGGTAATTAGTAATATGTATGCTGTTGTGGGTGGCCAAGTAAATGTTCTCATAATGCATTGTCAACACTTGATTAATTGGCAGTAATAAACATATTTTCCTGTGTAGTTTTTCCTTGGCTTGCATTATTCATTTCTTTTTTATGAATTAACTTGCAGTTTTTTTATAATAGAAAAATGTACCACAGCTTTATTGAAATAGAACTTTTACTTTGTGTGAATTAATTGATTTGTCGCTATTACCAAACTCATGTCAAAAGCAAACACGTGATTACCGATGTGTTTAATTAGAATATTGATGCAATTACACAACAGTGACATTGAAACATCACTGTACGCTATTACACTGCTGTCAATCACACTACATCAAGCCATGTAACTGCACATATGGCTATTAGCCTAGCTTCAGCTGTGAGTCCCAAAGCAGAGCTGAAACATTTGCTAGGCTCAGCCCAGAACTTCACAGCCAACTAACCCAGAGGCAATATGTGCATGGCAGCTACCAACACCTCCCACCCCTCACACACACACACACACACACACACACACACACACACACACACACACACACACACACACACACACACACACACACAATGTCCACTCAGCCTGCTTTCTGGCTCCAGGACGCTGTGTATCATATGATTTGTGGCCGCGCTGGCCTCAAACACGCCCCTTCTAATCTCATTTCGCCAGACACATCACATTTTCCGTCCCGTAATTGAAGTTTAATTCTGGATTATCCTCCCCTCTCTCTGCATAAAGACATTCGCGCTGGACGCAGTAATGGGTCACACCACAGCCTGGTAATCTCTTGTAGCCAAGAGAGAGAAAAGGAAAGGAAAAAAAGAAAAGGAGAAAGAAAAATCAAAACAAAAAAAAATGAGTGGAAGAATGTAAATGTCAGCTGCCAGACTGAAAAGAGGGATGGAGGACGGGGCTGTCCAACTGTAGGGTGCCAGAGCCCAGAGCCGGGCACTTTGAACTGGGTTCAAGCGGGACAGATTGGGTCGGCTGGCTCCTGCTCAAACATAAATAGAGGAGTTAGTTGGGTTGACTGGCCTCTGGCTGACTGAGGCTGGATGCGTGCGGATGACATTTCCGTGCCATGCCTACCACTTAGCCCTGCTCACACGTATAGTTTCTCTGTTCGCTGAGGTCTGCCCTGCTTGGTCTGTGCCCTGCTTGGTCTGTGCGCTCTTGATTTGTTATTGTCAGTATCCTTCTCCTTTCCCCTACCAACCCCAATAGAGGAGCTCCCCTTTCTCAAACACTCAGAGACTTTCCCTCTACCAGCCCAGCAGTTGAGCTCCCCTGACCAGGAGGGATCATTAATGAAGCTCTCCACACTGCCCTGGAGGATTTCTCTGGCCTGGATTACTGGACTATAACAAAGCTTGCCATGTGCTTGCTTGCTGTGTTTCTTTGCCAAACTTTTGAAGCACTTTCAGCATCCTTTATATGAAATGTGTTATACAAGTAAAGATCATTATTATTGTTATTATTATTATTTGTTAATTTCTTTTTCTGATGGTGGTGCTCCCTCTGTTGACTTACTTTCGTCTTTCTAAAAACACACACACACACACACACACACACACACACACACATGCACACGCAAGCACACACACACAAACACAAAAAGGTTGGTGGAACGGCTAAAGGCTAAAGGTTGGTGGAACTTCCCTGTCTTTGATTAGCGGGGGTGGATAGGGATCGATGGAGGGGTGGGTGGTACAAGAAAGCAACCCATTTTAGTGGCCCAGCCCAGAGATGATGGGGTCAGGGGGACATTCACACACACACACGCACACACACACACACACACACACACACACACACACACACACACACACACACACATACACACACGCGCTAGTCCTGGCTAACCATTAAAACCACTCCACCTCTAATGTGACCCTCATCTTTCCTTCACCACACTTTCTTCCTCCTGCTCTTTTTACCTCTCTCTCCTCTCTTCCCACCCCTCCTCTCCTCATGTCTATGTACTGTAGTACATGTAATCTCCCCTCTCCTCATTCTTTTCCTCTCATCTCCTCTCCTCTTTCCTCCTCTCATTTCCTCCTCTCCTCTCCACTCCACTTCACTCTGCTCTCCTGAGCTGAAATGAAGAGCCGTGCTCTCTGCTGTGATTCCTCAGCTGCAGGTGGCACAGCCGTAATGTAGACAGCGTTGGGGAGAGAGCTAAAGGAGAGGGGTACTGTGAAATGTTTGTGTGTGTGTGTGTGTGTGTGTGTGTAGGAGAGAAAGCGCGAGAGAGAGAGAGAGAGAGAGAGAGAGAGCAATGGAGAGAAAGAGAGTCATAGATACATCGTATCCAGAAAGAGTGAGGAAACCAGGAAGTGAGCTGGTGAGAAATTGAGAGAAAGAAGAAAGGGGTAAATAAGACTGAGCAGGGGAGCCAGACAGGCAGAAAGATAGACAGACAGTCAGACAGACGAAAAGAAATAGAGAGAGAGAAAAGACAAAAAAAATAAGAGAGCAGATGAGAACTCTGCTGATGGTTAGGAGTAAAGAGACGGGGCGCTGTGAGGTGCTCTGTTCGCGGTAATAGAGCCAGCCCTGACGGTGACCCTATTTGGAGCATACTAGCCCCGCAGTGACCTGAAACAACAATGGAGCCCCCGCAATCCACCGAGGCAGAGGACGAGATCTGTGGCAGCCCGGGTGGTGGTGCTGGCTGTCACCTGAGCTTTTTCATTAGCTTCAGAGTAACAGGTAGTGAGTTAGTGAGGAGGATATAATTTATACTCAGGAGGTAGTTTCTTTTTGTGGAAGTGTGTTCTTGTTTGTTTGACTGTGGGTGTCTCTGTGCACTTGTGTTGGTGTAAGTGTGAGTGTGTTTATTAGCAGAATATGGGTAAATGTGTTTGTCTGTTTTGTGTGTTTGTGTGTGTGTGTGTGCATGTCTGTGTGTGTGTGCACGTCTCTGTGTGTGCCTGTGTGTTTGTGTGGTCTTAACACAGCAGCACTCATCCTCTATCCCCTCTATACCCTGGCAACCATCTCTTGATCACTGGCACTGAGCATTATGGGTAAACAGGAAGTCATTAAGCAGGGAGCCGTGAGAGATTAGTCCTGAGGCATGCTGCCACCGTGCTCCGTGGATCAGCATGCAGTGCCAGCGCCCACAAACTAATCATCACCACACACGTGTGATCGTGTGCGCACGGTGACACACACAGGTCCCCCCAGCTCACATGATACCCTCCTCTGGGCTCATCAGCATGGGCGGGTGGGTGGGTGGGTGGATGTATGTGTGCAGATAGACATTCAGTGTGATTTCATTATGTGAATGTGTCCTTGCAGCACAGATTGTATTTATGTTCAAGGCCATTTGTGTTTGTGTTTGTGTGTGTGTGAGTGTATTTTTCTCTGTATGTATTACTACTTGTACAATGTCTGTGTTTTTACATAAATGAAATGGAATAAAGGTATTTTCTTGTATATAGATGTGTTGTGCACATGTGAACAATGGTATATGTGTGGGCTATGTATTTATCTATTTACTATATTTATTGCTATACTGTTTGTATGTGTGTCTGTGTATATGTATCCTTATATGTGTGTGTGTGTGTTCGTGTGTGTGTGTGTGTTCATGTGTGTGAAACAGAGAGAGACAGAAGGGGAGACATAGTCTATGTGTGAATGTGTGACTCAGCGCCTAATAATCTCTCTCCTTGCTGGAGTTCTCTCTTTCTCTCCCTCCCCATGATCTCTACTTCTCTTCCTCTCCAATGCTCCCATCTCTCTTTCCCTCTTTCCTTTGTCTCACCATCTCTATATCTCTCCCTCTGTCTTTCCCTATTGGATTCTCTGTATGCCCTCTTTCTCTCTCTCTCCCTCCCCATCTCTTCCTCTCTTTCTCTTTATCCCTTTCTGTATCTTCTCTTACCATCCCTCTCTCTGTCGAGCCATAGATGTGTGATCTGTGCGCTGTTTCAGCTGGCTGAGGAACAGAAGGGTGCCATCGCCTTTGCTTGTGGAAAATGGAGCCCAGCCAAGTCCTGATAGGCACAGATCTGCCTCTGTCCAGGATATGATCAATGCAGCAACAACAGGCTCTCTCTGCACACACAAACACACACACACACTTACACACATGCATGCACACGCGTGTGTGGATAAACACACGCACACAAACACACTCTCACACACACATGCACACACACACACAAACATGCAGACATGCACACACTGATATATGTGCGCAGACACACACGCACACACACGCACACACACTTACACACATGCATTCACACGCATGTGGAAGCACACACTCACGCACGCACACAAACACACTCATACACACACACATGCACACACACACACACAAACGTGCAGACATGCACACACGTTCCGGCAGACACACACACACACACACACACACACACACACACACACACACACACACACACACACCATGGGCTGGCCTGGCTTTCATGCTGACAGGCGCACCGCAGGTGGTGGATGGCACATGGTGAGCTGCAGCAGGTATTGGATATACATATTCCTCTAACACATCAAACGTCTGCTCACCATGGATACCACAGTCAGAGCGGAGCATAGAGAAAAAAAACTATACAAACTTCTACCTTTCAGCAACAGTTTGTGGGTAGAGACAAAGAAATGAGGCAGCCTTGCAGACTGAAAACATCACAGAGACAGTTTCATGCTAGGACAGACTGCCCTGTTGGAGAGACATCTTCAGTTCTTCTGAGATCGCATCTCAAAAAAAAAAAAAAGTAACTGGTCATAGCGTACTTTCTAGTCATGGTGTTGACACCTGTGTGCTCATTAGAAGGCACCAGGACTGGCTTGTCATCCAGCGAAGGGGGTGCTGGGGAGGAATGATGGAGGAGACTGGCTGGGAGGGGAGCTGTGTTGTGTCCCAGACTGCACCCACTCCTTGTCAGCCTCTCTCAGAGTTGGACCTCCTGCTCCAGCTACTCTGCCAAACTTTACCACTGTTGCTCAGGAGTCACTGCTCACAACCCTTTTGCTCTTTTTGTGGATTGGGGTGGGAATACCAGGGCCTGGGGGAGCAGGTAGGGGCAATAGAAGGATGGTGAGATGGAGCTGGAGGGTGAACACACAGTATGACTTAGTGGGAGTGGGAGTTGGGGGGGGGGGGGGTGCAGGGTGGTAAATAGCAGGGGCAACAGAAGGAGGGGTAGATGGAGCTGGTGGCAGCACAGGAGCTGATTGTGTGTGGGGAGTGTCTAGGAAGCTCTCCTCTCCCTCCCCATCTCGACTCAGCACTTTCTGTCCATTGAGGTAATTACTGGTGGCTAATTGGATGTCATTAGCCTCCCTGTAATGTGCAAGGGAAATGGGAGAAACGGCTGATTTCTGCCTCGACTACTTGTGCAACGAGCATTTTTTTCAGCTTTTTTTCCTCGTTAACCAAAGACGCTTTACATGGCTGAGCACTGGTGATGGAGAACAGGTCTGCCACATGGAGCTCAAGGCACGTGTGACTGATGAGCTGGCTTTTCTGAAAAGGTGTAAGCTGTGTTGCTGACTAGTGTAACCTACACAGCCTGGGCAGTTCAATTTTGTATGTGTGTTGGAACGTATGTTACCTCAGTAAAAAGATCAGAGTATCATGGCAATAGAAATGAAGAGTTACTACACAAGTCAACCATGAGGTGATAATGGTTCAGGAGGTAAATGCGTTGACTAAGAATCTAAGGTTTGCTTGTTTAATTCCAGCTACTCCTAAGGTTCCTTGATCGAAATGCTGAAATGTAAGCACTACTGCAGTTATTATTTCATTAATATCTTCTATCACATGCTTACACCTGTCTTATAATGGCTTGTCTTTCATAACTGCTTTATTGCCACAGACGCTGCCCACTGAAACTGCCACCAAACCACCGTGATTGGGTCCCGGTACACCTGTCCGAGGAGCTGCCCACCTAAAAAAATCCACCTCCGTCCCCACCACCGCTGTTGGGTCCCCGTGCAGGGTAGGCTCCAGCCCTGCCAGCTTTCATCAGGCAGGATCTTAACTTTCTGATATACAAATGCCATGAAGTCCATTATTCTGCTTGTACCATGGTTACCACACTTATGACCTTATGGTAATTTGAGGTTGTAATTTTCAGATTTTAATCGCTAAAACAAACCTGTTAGGAGAACTATTTCTCTCCACTACCCGTGTGCCTTTCATAACTTACTGGACAAACTGTCAAGCCATGGTATAGGTTATCTATATTTTTATGCATTAACATCTTGTATTTAATTAAATCAAGTTGTACTTCATGTTCTCTTTGGGGCCGATCCATACATTGCTCTTAATGTGCTAGCTGGCACCTTCCATGGCAGCCTTTCTCCATCAGTGTGTTTGGGTGTGATTATGAAGCACTGAATTGTAAAGTGCTTTGGGTTACTCTATGGAGTGTGTGAAAGCACTTTATACTGTAAATGCAGTCCATTTACCATTTACCAACCAAGCGACCAACCAATGTGTTTAAAATGTTCTGAGGGGTCACCCCTCCTGGTATTGCATAACGGCCAGTGGTTGGGTTGAGAGGTCGCAGGGCCTTAGTGGGTTTCTGCACTGATTTCAGATACATTCCCTCACAGCGCCATTTATCATGATGAGAACAAACACTGTCTGACCGGAAATCAATAAGCAGCAAAAAAATAGTCAAATAGCAGCTGCTACTGCAGTGGATCTTCAGCGCTAGCAGTTTTACAGGACTGCGCTGACCACTGTAATTTAACACACAACCCTCAAAAAAGCACAGTGAATGACCATTGCAGGTGGACAGGTAGATCGGGCAGTACTGTATATGGGGATGATATTGTGTATAGTCTTTTATGGCTTGCTGTTTTACAGCATCTTCTGTCTTTTTATTGCTCCCTTTTGGACTGCAGGCATAAAAAATGGCAATATTTGCTTATACACGGCACAACACACCTGTCCTAGTTTTGGACAAGGTTAATGTTCAATTGTGCATTGTCCCTCTTTAAATAAGTAAATTACAAATGACATGTTATATGTGTGGATGACCTATGAACAAAGAAATAGTAATGCCTGGTGGGGTGTTATATGTGTGAGTAATATCTTTATATGTCTGCACACTGCATCTGTTAAATGATGAAACACATAAGGTACTAGAATAATCGCTACAGAGGCTTCCTAAGCATGACAAGTGCACTAGTCTATTGTAATTCAGTTCAGCAATAGCTGAGTATGGCGGCCTGTGCCATGGCATGCACCAATAATACAACATTTTCTGCATCCCAACTGCAGCTAGACTGCAGCCATTAAAGAGATGGCCTGTGGCCATGGTGACATAAAATGAATCCAACTGTGTGAGAAGGAGAAGTTTGCACAGTCGGAAAGTTCAGTGCATAAAAAGGCTTTAACTTTGTCACTGTGGGATGAAATACTGCAGAAACGCAATTCTGTAGTTTTTTTTTTTTTTTTTTTGCGACGCATGGGTTCTCATTGAGTTTAAGATGAATAAAGTTATCAGTATGAAACCAAATGTTATTCTTTTTATTAGCACAAAACTTTGTTATGTAAGGTGTCCCTATAACATGTGTCTGTACAAATTCATTTATTTAGGTGCCTTTTATATGTTTGAAGCACATAGGCCTGAATGCTAACCAAGACCAAATATTGTTCATTTGAGTAATATTGCCTTTGCAGTACCATTCATTTGCAGCTTATCAAAAAACTAAAATTGCCTTTAAATTACTTTTCACTTTAAGAGAATTTTTCTACAGATAGTTCTGCTCCTATGTCGAAGAGCACTTTTTGATTGCTTCACACCCCTAAGCACTTCGTTCATTAGGTGTGGGTTATCTGCAGCAAATTAGTGAAGAAGAATAAAGCACTTCAAAGAGCGTACACCCACACTCCCTCTAATTGGAGGCTTAAAACATACATTTGTTGGGCAGGCTCCTACCCAGAGAGTGTGACGGTGACTATGTTGGCGTCTATTCCGGGCTGCCTTGTGCAAACACCTCACAGATATATGAGCTGTCTGCCGGCGGCTGGCATGCTGCAGTCAGGGGGGAACAGCCTAGGGGTCTTCTGTAATGGAGGTGCTGTGTACCTTTGGAGCAAGAAGAATCTGGGACAAATCCTAGCCCAGGTCTGGTTCAGATAGACCCCCAAACTGGGCCAAACCTGGTCCGAGTTGGGGCAAACTTACTTGCTCTCTGGCATGGCTTGTAATGAAGATTTCACTGCTGGGATTTCCTTTAGCGTACCCCTTAAATCCCCCTGGCACTGCACTGCACCACACTATGCTAAGCCTACTACCGGTAACAACCTCCTCCTCCTCTTCCTTCCCTGGCCAACTGGACTCCAGAGCTTTAACTAGATTTGTAGTTTCATAATAAGACTCAGTGATCCCAGAGAGGAGAGATCTCACTGACTTGGCTGCATAACTCTGCAGACTGCAGACTTTGGCAAACCCACTGGACACTCGGTGTGACACTGGGCCTGTATACAGTCAAATCTTTCTATATTAAGTAACTCAGTCATAAGTAACCCAGTGAAGTCAGTAAGTAGTGCTAACCAGTGTTAATGTGATTTAAATCCTTTTTCTAGAAAACTACTTTGTGTATAACATGATCATTACATTGTAATAACAGCTCAGTCACCAAATACATCTGGGGTACTTTGGTGGTTCTTTACTGACACTTGTATTAACCACATACTCTCTACCTCGTCCTACTTCTGAACCTGAATAATTGGTAACTTATTGACTTTCTGAATGGTTTATGTATGTATGTATTTATTTTATTTTTAGTTGTACAGCAAAGTGCATACAAAATTAAGAGGTAAGTGTTTGCATGATTGATTAACCAATCTGTTAAATAATGCTTAACAAATGGACTTCTCCACCATAGACAAAGCATTAACATATACATCTATAAATGATTAACTACTGAGAATTAATTAAGAGGTAACTGCTTACTAGTGATTACCAAATGTATTAAGCACAAGCTAAATAAGCCTAAATTAAGGAATTAGCATATATATGTATAAACGATTAACTGATGAGAAGTAATTAAGAGGTAACTGTTTACTAATGATTAACAAATACGTTAAATTATGCTTTATAAATGCTTAATAAGGAGGAGTTATTATAAAGTGTTACTGAATAACTTCAGGTTATGCCACCTACCACTGCTGAGGACAGAGTTAAGGAATGAGGGATACAAGGACATATACAAGGATGGTTTATTGTCACATGTATAGACATACTGGGTAGAGTAGGACATGCAGTGAAATTGGTGATTGTTTGTCTAAAACTGTGCATTGGAAGGGGGGAGTGAAGTGCATAGAATGTAGTTTGAGGATGGCTACCAGATAAAGGGCAGAGGTAGAATGGAATGTGAATGGGTGGTTCACAGAGGGGTAGGGGTACTGTCAGACATTACACCTGATCATGCTGCTAGGCTTCTGGGAATCTGGTCTGGTCTTTCCCTTCCTGTTACAGCTGCAGCTGGTGTAGTTGCGGTAGCCAATTACCTGCGAGCAAGGATTAATAACACTCGGGGACACAGCCACAAAACATCATTTGGGTCCCTCTGTGGTATTTGTCCAGAGCACAAATCTAGCAGCCTGGAACCAAAGTGAACAAAACTGTTTCTTTTCTTTTTCTTTCTTTCTTTTTCTTTTTTTTCCTTAAAATGAAGTAATGGTTGTGCCCAGTTTCATAGAGCGCTGCTTCCATTTGTATAGTCTCTGCCAAGCTATATTAGACATATTGGGGATATTTTCTGGCTCAACTGGAGAATAGTGTCCAATTAAGGAGCTTAAACCTTGTGCTTAAGTTTATGGCTGCTTTATTTTGAGGGTGACCTTTCACATCAATTATGGAGGAGAGGGGAGACAGAGAGGAAAATATGCAGTGAAATGAGAAACTGGAAGAGAAACAGATACAGGAGAAAGGCAAGAGAGCAAGAAAAAATAAGAGAAACAAATAAAGATAGAAGAAAAAAAATAGAGAATGAAAAAACGGAGGAAGTTCATGTGTTTGTGTGTGTGTGTGTGTGTGTGTGTGTGTGTGTGTGTGTGTGTGTGTGTGTGTGTGTGGTTGTGTATGTGTGTATGTATGTGGATGTGTGTATTTATGTGTGCATGCAAGAAAGAGGTGAGAGAGGGGAGAAAGAAAGTAGAGAGAGAGAGAGAGAGAGAGAGAGAGAAAGAGAAAATATGTTCTGAGTAACTAAGGGTACACTGCATTATTCACTGTCCCTGAGGCAGATATTTAATGAGTGCACCTCTCTAAAAACGGTCCATTTATTCAGAACCATGTGAACACCGACCAGCCTATGTCGGCCCAAAGCTCCAAGATCCCCCCAGCTCTCGTTTTCTTCCTTCCCCCCTCTCTCCCTCTCTCTGTATCCGAGGAGAAAGCCCAGAAAGGCCTGGGGAGAGAGCATAGTTCCTGTCGGCTGTTTGAAGACTTTCAAAGCCAGCGAGTTTCCCCTGCATTCGGCATCATGCTGAGAGTGTTTACATGGTCTCTCTGCATCTGAGTCTGATTGACTGGGTTTCTCTATACAAACTCAGAGTAGAAATGATTCTTCGGGAGTCTTCGGGTTCTGTTGTAACATGTCATTTGTCAACAATTGTTCAACTTTTTGTCAACTTTCCTATTATGAAACAACTACTTCAAGACATACTGTACAATGCATCTGTATAGCAATACCAGTTTAGTTAAAACACTGCCTAGTAAAAAATGCATTTGTAAAAACTAACAGGGACCTACAAAGATAGAGAAGTACAAAGAAGCAACAAAACAAACAAACAAACAAACTAACACACAGGCTTGTGTTTGTGCCATGTGTCCTTCCCAGCATGACCAGGGCTGATGACTGCATCCACCACGGCCAGTCCTGTGATGCCCACAGTGCCACAGATGAAGATTTCTCGCTGTTTTTCACCCCCCCAATCCCCTTTCTTAAACACAAAGACTGGCTATTCATGTGAGGGACCCTGAGTGCTGCAGGCTAACTGCTCGGTGATATACATGTGATGGCCATTACCTCATTCAGCTGTGACTTTTATTTATTTATAGCAATTTAAGATTTAAGACTGCATTCAAGCAGTTCTGGGACGGGAAACCTGACAGACCTAGGTTTCTTTGGGTCACTGATCCTCACATCCTGCCACTAAACAAAGGCACACCTTGAACATATTACATAGTCTCAAAACTTACTGTATGTGGACGTGCTTTCTCTGACGGTCCTTTCTTTCTTGCATCTCTCTCTGAAGTTTTACTTTAACTGAACGAAAGTACAGTGACCCTTAGGACAGAATACACCAGAGACTGATAGCATGTACTATCCTTAATAGTGTAACTGAAGCCATAGACCTTCATTCTTATTTGACCTTGGTAACTCACATAGTTAAAAAAAACACCCCAGTCAACAGTTCAAGTTCAAAGCTGTGTGGCTTTGAATCTTTTTTGGGGGCTGTGTTATCGGTTAAATGTGGGTGCCAATCTTCAACAGTACCTTTTTGCTGTATATCGAAGCCTCAAAAAGACAGTTTTGCAGAGTGGGTGTTTCGACTGAAAGTATTCAGTAAGACTTTCAAACTATTCGAAAAATGTCAGTTGAGCTGAGGGTGTCACTTGTTTGGGTGTTCAGTTCAACAGCCTTATTTTCTGGATGTTGGTGCCAGAAAAAATACTGTGTTTTGGTTTGTATTGTGTTTTTGTTTGTCCTAGGAAAAAGAAACTAGAAAAACGATGAGAAAAAAAACGCCCACCTTTTGTCCCTGCATGACAATATGAGCAAGATTGCATAAACCTGTCAATCATGAGATTAGAAAAGATATTCTTCACCTCAGATAAACTGAACAAGAATGGAAACTGTCTACGTGATCTCATGGGATGGCATTAAATAGCATGCCACTTCTTGTTAAGCATTACAGCATAACATCACTATAAGACTACGTAAGACTAGTAAGTTGTGGATAAGTTGAAAAACATAGAAGAGATGGTTAGCGTTAAGGTTAGGTTTTTGGGTTAGTGTTAGGTGTTAGTGTTAGGGTTATTGGCCTAGAATCCTTAGAATGCTAACACACACAGGCTAACAAAGTTCAGGTCAATGGGAAGACTCTACAGTTTATGACGTTTTTATAACACACACGAGTGCCTAGATAATAGCAGTACATGTACAATTACATCTCCCTAAAACAACAACATTATCCATCTTGCCTCTAAACATCTTAGCACCGTCTAAATGAATAGGAGCAGCATTACGCTTTATACCAATCCCTGTATGAAGTTGTAAATTCACAGCAGTATCTCAGCTAATTAGGAAACATATTAAAACTATTTCACCCATGAGAGGTTGAGGTTGAGTAAATGACTCCTTTCAGTGAGGTGCAGTGTGAGTTCAGCATTAGAGGCCCCAGCTTGAGTTCACACACAGTTCTTCTGCCCTGAGCTCTCAAGCATATGGAACAGAGGAGCCCAGTGAGACAAGCAGGGAAAGAGAGCAAGGGAGAGAGAAAGAGAGAGAGAGAGACATGTACACATAGAGACATGTACACAGAGGGAAGAGGGAAGGGGAGGGAGAAGGGGAAAACCGAGAGACAGGTTGGCAGAGAAGCGAGAGACAGCTAGAGAGAGGGCAGGCAGAGAGAGGGGGAAGAAAGATAGAGAGAGAAAGGCAAAGGGAGAAAGGTAGAGGGACAATGGGTATAAGAAAGATAGAAAGGCATGACCCACACATGAACCAGCAGCCAGAGTTCTCATCAGCTGCACCACATTGCACTTTACTATGAGAAACCCCACTGTGCTGCACTGCACCACACCATACAGCTGCCAACATGCCCCTCAGTGGGATTGTGTGTGTGTGTGTGTGTGTGTGTGTGTGTGTGTGTGTGTGTGTGTGTGTGTGTGTGTGTGTGTGTGTGTGTGTGTGTGTGTGTGTGTGTGTGTATGTGTGTGTGTGTGTGCGTGTGTGTGTATGTGTGTGTGTGTGTGTGTGTGTGTGCGTGTGTGTGTGTGTGTGTGTGTGTGTGTGTGTGTGTGTGTGTGTGTGTGTGTGTGTGTTTAAAGGCACACATATGTTGGAATAGGATAAGGTGTGCTTAGGTATCACATTTTTATTATTAAGTCAAACATGAAAAAACAAATAAAGAAGCAACAATAATAGTAATAATAATACTAATAATACTAATAATAATAATAATAATATTAAAATCAATGACAGAGCGAGGAGCCACAGGCCTCTTTTATAGTAAGTGCCACTTGGGCAGCAGAGTGCCAAATGCCGCAGTGACATGAAATATATAAATACTAAGCAGACCCTCAAGAGCACCCATGAGTGGGTCGGAGCGGAAACTATCACAAACTATCACTGTTTGCCATTTTTCACCTTACACCCAATCGCATCGGCTCTCAGAGAGGTGCCTAATGAGAACAGAGTTACACATCATGGACACCATCAAACATCAAACTCTATACACACACACACACACACACACACACACACACACACACCGGACACACAGACACACACAATGGACACACAGGCACCCACACACCCACACACACACACACACACACACACACACACACACACACACACACACACACACACACACACACACACACACACACACACACTGCAGCCAGATCTCTCCATAAGTCCTCCACTGCTCCTGTGTGCTGGGAAAGTAGTTAATAGTTTAAAGAGAGTTTGTAGCCCTGAGGCTAGCCCAGCTCTTTCCAGCTCTCTCTCCCCAGCTCTACAGCCCAGCCCTCTCCAGACCAGCTCTCTCTAGACCAGCACTCCCCAGCCCAGCCCTCCCTCCCCAGCCCAGCTCTCCCTCCCCAGCCCAGCCCTCCCTCCCCAGCCCAGCCCTCTCCAGCCCAGCTCTCTCTAGACCAGCCCTCCCCAGCCCAGCCCTCCCCAGCCCAGCTCTCTCCAGCTAAGCCCTCTCCAGCCCAGCTCTCCCCAGCCCAGCTCTCCCTCCCCAGCCCAACTCTCCCCAGCCCAGCTCTCTCCAGCCCAACTCTCCCCAGCCCAGCTCTCTCCAGCCCAACTCTCCCCAGCCCAGCTCTCTCTCTCCAGCCCTCTCCAGCCCGGCCCTCCCCAGCCCAGCTCTCTCCAGCCCAGCTCTCTCCAGTCCACCTCTTTCCAGGGGTCTCTCTTTGGGCATCTGGGTCTTCTGCAGGCTGTACCACTACAGCTGCCTATGCCTTACCTCTGCAGGAGGGGCAGCACCCCCCCAGAAGTTACAAAAAGTAGATTTGGCCACAGATTTCCAATATACTTAACTATTTTTAACTCTTAACTGCAATATTCAGTGCTGTCCTAACTCTCATGCATTGCAATATGCATTGCATTGTCTCATTGAGTGTACTTTAAGAAATTTTACTAGCAAGCGCATGATCTTGAGAAATATGTCCCTGGACATTTGGACAGCCTGTGACAAACATGTCACCCTCAAGGCATAGGATTCAAGAAATACAAATGTGGTTATTGTGGAAGCATGATGAAATCCAATTTAAGTTGTATGGAATAAGATGAAAATACAAAATATCAATGATAAAATTCCCAAATTGCCCCAGTTCTTAATCCCTCTTTATACTGCAATTATTTCTTACTTGTAGGAGGATTATCTTAATGAACATACTTTTTTTAAACAGTTCTCCATTTAAAAAGATTATACCAATTGGACAAATTAATCTATTTGAAAAAAAAAAAAACATGTCACTTTTTTCTTATCTCCATTCAATTCTAGAAACTATTACATGAAAAAGAATGTATTGAACATATTCCTTCCACCTTGTGGGCATTTTGTGGGGTGAAAAAATGAAAATGTTCAAGATTTGCCCCCAAGGGCTGGGAAGGGGGGGGGGGCACTTTTGGAGGTGGGGGGTCAATAATATTGGCAGCACATTGCTGCACACCAGCAGTCTAGCTCAGGGCTAACAGTGAAGATAACAATGCAAGACACAGAGCACAGCATGGACAAATCCATCAGTTGAAAAACAAACACACACACTCAGTCACTCTCTCTCTCACACATGCGCCAACACACACACACACACACACACACACGCATACACACATGCACATTCAAGCAAGCTTGTTATTTTGCCCATTGATTCTTACCTATTACATAAATGGTGAAAGTGAGTCATCAATCAGGCCTGTGGGCAAGTCTAGCAATGACCATTCATTTACACGCACCTCTTCTCCACTGCAGCATCGGGCCATTTACATCTGCTCCAGTCACAGCTGTCACACACACACACACACACACACACACACACACACACACACACACACACACACACACATACACACACACACACACACACACACACAAACACACACATACACACACCCACACACACCCACACACACACACACACACACACACACACACACACACACTGCCCAAGTGGTAGCATACACACAGGGAAGAGCTCAAGGCCAACCAACAGACACGTTGCACTGCTGCTGAAAGGGAACTACGTGACATGAGGTCACAAATGAAGGGCAAAAAATACCATTACTACAACAACAGAATAGAAGACAAAATCATGTAAAGTCCACTGCATACTACACATTCGAGATGAATATGTAGCCCATAAATGTACCCCTAAAGACAAGACAAGATAAGAAAATAAATGACACGAACAGAAAAGAAACTAAAAGAAAAGAGGCAAGAGAGAGAAGCAGTTTGATATGCAATAAGTTTTAAGCCAGAGTCGTTTTGCGATAAAATTAATCAGACGTCGGTGCCTCCCCTTTGGCTTGCCCCGCAGAGAGAGCCTTAAAAGTTCTGCTCCGTGCTCAAGTGGGCAGAAACTACCACAGGAGTTTAAAGTTTTACAAAGAACACTTCACCCCGAGGGTTATGTGTGCACGTTCTCAGGCTTCTACCAGAGGCTGTTTTTCTGCTTGAGTTTCATCGGCGGTGCTGACTTGCCGGGAGCATTAAAGTGGAGGAGGTTAAGATGGCTGTATTTACTGCTCTAGAACAGCTCTGGTTACTGTGCTGAGTCAAATACATTTATGATGATCAAACCTTCCCTCTGAAATACTGCCTCTCTCTCTCTCGCTCTTGCTAACCCCCCACTTCTTTTTCTCTCCCTCTCTCTCTCTAAATCATCAGGCAATCTAAATAACTTTTTGTGCAAGAATAAATTGAGTCACTTTTAACTTTACTGTATGAGATATGGCAGAGACTTCTTATGAAATGAGATTAACGGGGTATACAGTCTATACAGAACTGCAAGATCTCAGCTCCTACACTAGAAATCATACTTATGTTCCTGTGTGTGTGTGTGTGTGTGTGTGTGTGTGTGTGTGCGTGTGTGCGTATGACTGAGTGAGTCAGTCAGTGTCCTTCATATACACCAAGGAGAACACCAAACCAGTGTGCATGTGTGTGTGCATGTGTGTGTGTGTGTGTGTGTGTGTGTGTGTGTGTGTGTGTGTGTGTGTGTGTGTGTGTGCGTTTTTCGTGTGCGTGTGTGTGAATGTGTGTGCTTGTCAGGGGTGTGCGCTGAATTACAAACTGCGTTGACAACACAAGGACAGACACACAACTAAACGTATCACACACCAGAGGCACTAAGATATATGCACTGCAGTATGCACATGTGCAGAATACTATATGCACACTCTACGCTTAGGAGACATTGATTCAGCATATGCACAGAGGATGGAAATATACAGTATGTATACAACATCATCATAGGGCAGAGTATGAACTACTCCTCCATAAAGGGGGGGTACTGCCTTTTAAATTTTACATTACTTACATTTATATGCCAGTACTCCCCAACCCTGATATTTTTTGTCACTTTGTGGGGGGGGGGGGGGGGGGGGGTACTGGGTCCTGGTCAGGTTCTACTGTACCCCCCTGCACCCTTCCCAGTACCCCCTGTACTTCAAACTATGATCATAGGTCATATTTAAATTAGGAAAATGGATGTTTTACACACTTGCAACATATGACAGGATCTTCTGTTGGTGGTGTGCAGTGGTGCTTGTGCTGTTCAGTATGTGTCCTTGGATCACGGCCAAGGTTTATTTAGCTCAGAGAAAGAGAGAGAGAGAGCAAGAGAGAAAGAGAGAGAGAGAGCCAAAGAAAGACAGAGACAGAGAGGAAGAGTAATTGAGGAAACGAGTGTCAAAGGCTAGGCTGTTGGATCTATGGAAATTCACTGCAATTACATAAATATATTTCAGTTGTTCATTTTAGAAACATACACATACACAAACACATGTACTGTATGCACATAAATACACATGCATGTACGCACGTGCACACACACACACACACACACACACACACACACACACACACACACACACACACACACACACACACACACACACAACATGTCTTGTCATGCCTCGTAAGACATTAAACATTGAAGACATAGGCAGCTTTATGAAGAAAGTCCAAACCATTATTGTTGGTTAGCCTCTCAGATGAATGTTGCCAAGGGTATAGCTGTGCAATATGATATTTCTGAGTTTTTAATGGTGCAAATTACAGCTCAAACATTCACACCCCACCATCTTCAAGGAACATTTATCCGAGGGTGAAAACTAAAATGGTGTAAACTCTAAAATCTGTCCAATTACCCAGAGTTGGCTTATGCACATTTGGACACCCCTTTACAACGTGTTTGTGTGTGTATACGGTGTGTGTGTGTGTGTGTGTGTGTGTGTGTGTGTGTGTGTGTGTGTGTGTGTGTGTGTGTGTGTGTGTGTGTGTGGATGTGTATGTGTATGTGTGCATGTGGTGGGTAATGTGTGTGTGTGGTGTGTGTTGTTGCTGTTGTAGACAAATAAATATTCTTCATATTTAAACACATCCATTGTTTTTGCTTGACTTAAACAGGAGCTGAGAAATGACTTCTGCTGTCCTTGCTGCTATCTCTGTCTGTCTGTCGGTCTGTCTGTCCTGCTCTCTCTCTCTCTCTCCCTCTCTCTCTCTCTCTTTCTACATGTTTTTTTCTCTCTGTACCTCTCCTCCATCCTTTGCCCCTCCCCTATTTTTCTTTTTATTTCCCCCCTTTTCACTCATCCACTCTTTTCCTTTGTCTTTGCTCACCTCTCCTGTCCTCCCTCTTTCTCTCTCCTTCCATCCTGCTTCTTCTGTGCACCACTTGTCCATGTGGATAATTGGATTTTAAGAGAGAGGGCTTTTCCCTGGCACTGCTGATCATGCCCCCTTACTATACCCCCCTCGACCCTTCCCTCCACACGCACACACACACACACACACACACACACACACACACACACACACACACACCCAACAGCCCATCTTCGCAGGCAATTACTCCGGTGTCCTGGCCTCTCTGTCAGCGGGCACACACACTCATCACGCAGGCTTTAAGTGCACTTACACACCCTGGCCTCAGACTGGGGCCTCTGTGCAAATCACTTAGACCTGAGTTCACACTCTCGCAGAGGCCTGCAGCCCCTGCTATTATTAGAAGCAACCTTAGGTGGCTGGGCTGCCTGGCCATGTATTTTTCAAGCGGAGAGACATTTTGTGGGGGCATATGCAGAAGTACAGTAAAAGTGTGTGTGTGTGTGTGTGTGTGTGTGTGTGTGTGTGTGTGTGTGTGTGTGTGTGTGTGTGTGTGTGTGTGTGTGCGTGTGTGTGTATGTGTGTGTGTGTGTGTTTGGTTGTGGGGGTCTGTGTGTATGTGTGTGTGTGGGGGTGGTCTGTGTGTGTGCTTCATTATATGAAAAAGTATATGTATTAGTGAATGTGGGTATGTAAGTGTGTGTGAGAGAGAGCAGGTATGTGTGTGAGGTGACACAGTACAGGACATAACATATGTACAGTAAATGTGTGTGTGTGTGTGTGTGTGTGTGTGTGTGTGTGTGTGTGGTGTGTGTGTGAGAGAGAGAGTGTGAAAGGAAGTGCATGCAATGTATGTTGGTGTCAGATTGTCTGCATTATTCAGAAACCTGTTTTCATCTTAAGCTTTGCACTCACCTCTGTGTAAATGTGTTTGCATGCGTATACTCTACAGTCTGTGTATGTGACCTATGCAACCATGTATCTAAACCCCCCCTGCTACTCACACACACACACACTCACATACCTATACACACTCACACACCTACCAAAACACAACCTTACAAACACATACACGCACACACACCACAAACTCAAACACATACACACACACGCACCCACATGCGCTCTCTCTCTCTCTCTCTCTCTCTCTCTCTCTCTCTCTCTCTCTCTCTCACACACACACACACACACACACACACACACACACACAAAATTCCTCCCTTATGAAGCCGCTTGTCTTGCCGTCCTGTTGTGTCTAATGAATATTCCATGGGCCGCTGGCCGCTGCCGCAGCTCTGGCTTGACAAATTAAACAGAGCCATCTGGAGGCAAGACGAGGGGCTGTCACCACGCGCCGCCGACAGCAGCTCCACAGCCGCCCACCAGGCCAGCGACACAGGGACAGGGACAGGGAGCCGTGGGGAGCGGTGGGCAGGGGAGGGGAGCAGAGAGCTAGGGAGGAAGAGCAGCTGAGAGACAGAATGACAAAGAAACTGACAAAGTTTGTGTGTGTGTGTGTGTGAGTGTGTGTGTGTGCGTGTGCGTGTGCGTGTGCGTGTGCGTGTGTGTGTGTGTGTGTGTGTGTGTGTGTGTGTGTGCATGTCTGTGTGTATGTGTGTATGTGTGTGGGTGGGTAAGAGAGGCAAGACATAAGACAGAAAAAAGTGAGTAAGAGACAGCTCACAAGGAAGAGAACCTTAACATGTGTGTCTGCCTATAAGGAGGAGCAACAGACAGTGAAAAATATAATAGACACAATAAAATAAAAGTATTTAAATGCTAATTGTCAGAGACACACAGAAAAGAAAGGCAGCAGAAGATGACATGGACAGGCTGGAAGGGAGAGGAGAAGGACAGAGCGAAAGAGGAAAGGAGAGGAAGGAATGAGAGGTGATGGAGAAGAAAAGTGTCCGTCACTCCAGTGCCTGGGCTGTCATGAAGTGCCGGGGTAGGCGGCCAGCACACCTGGTGCTCTCCTCCTCACAGGTGCTCAGCCTGTCTGCCCAGCTGTCCACTCAGGGACAGAGGGAGAGAAGAGAGGATGGAGCAAAAGGGAGAAAGGGCTGGGAAGGAGAGAGATAGAGAGATAGAGAGGGAGAGAGAGAGACAGAGAGAGAGAGAGACAGAGAGAGAGAGAGAGAGAGAGAGAGAGAGAGAGAGAGAGAGAGAGAGAAGGAAGCTAGGCAGAGAGAGAAAGATGATTGGGACAGATGGAGAGGGTAGAGATAGAGATGGTGATAACAAGAGAAAAGAGCAACAGAGGTAGAGAAGAGAGGGTGAGAAGAACAGAGGAGAGGATGAAGAAGAAGACAAAAAGGGCTTGAAAAGGAAGAAAGACAGAAAGAGAGAGGGAGGGACAGGAAAAGCCACCAGAACGTAGATAAGGAGGAGACAGAGAGAAAGACAGAAATGCTTCTTTTCCACCAAGACCGTTCTGGTGTCGGTGTCGGTGCCAGTGCTAATGTTGATGTTGAGCTAGTTCTGGTCATGCACTGGCACCAGCACCGGCATGCATTTCCACTAGTTTCAGAACCGAGCACTGTGACACTGGGGTTTCTGACTTTGCGACCAGCAACTTCAGGCAGTCATACCGGTGCCACCTTTTTTGGCACCAGCCAGCACCTGTCACTTTTCAGTGGAAACAAGCAGAACCAGCTCCAGATTGGGCACCGGCACTGCCACTGTGGCAGCAGAGTCTATCTGTGAGAGAAATAGAGGACAGCCGAGGATGGAGGGAGGTGGATAAAGGATGTACAGAAAGATAGACAGAGCATGCAGACAGACAGAGACAGATAATGGCAGCGGGGATAGAGGATGGGAGTTCAGGTGAGGTTTCTCAGGTGTGGGGGCGGAGAGAGGGAGGGAGGGAGGGCGGGATGGAGGGAGGGAGGGAGGGAGACAGGGAGGGCAGGAGGGATGGAGGGGGAGGGGGGACTACACCAGTGCTGCTGATGAGCCACTGTAATGAAATATTCACAGGATGGCTCCTCGGGGACATAAGCAGCACTGCTGTGATTCTACCAGCGCAAACCAGGTGTCCACAGACAGGGGCTTTGGCTCAAGCCAGATCTGTTTAGTGGCTTAGTGCAAATGCACATCAACATGAGGAGAAGGAGAAGACAACTAAATGACAGTGGCAAACAGGCTTAACCAAACACCTTAGAGCTGGGAACGGTAAGGGCCTATGGGAATAGCTTTCCAAATGATGTATTATATATATAATGCATTATATATAATATAATATAATACATTACACAGAACTCCCACTGAGGGTGTCTCTCATTTAAAGTCTTGATAGTTAAAGTCCCTTGTTTTTCTTTCTCAATCTGTTCACCACAATTATAACCGGTACAAAACTATTGCCAAAATCAGTATGCAAAGTGTAATGGTGAATGAATCACACAGTACCGACTTCAGAGGAAGATCTGCAAAATGATGCTTTGATGAACACTGATAAGCACCAGAGCCTTTCATTCGCCGTCTCCCATGGCTGCTGCTGATGTGGAATAATAGGAGTCACTAAAATAACGCGTCGCAAACAGGAAGGCAGCGCCAGAGAGGGACAGGTGTAGTCAAGAAGGTGACGAGCTCCATTTGCAGACTGTCACCAAGACTAATGTTCACTCTCAGGAAAGCACCCATCCTGTAACACCTCAGCCCTGGAGCAGGGCCAGCAACAGTCTGCTTCACAGTGCCATTTAAAAACAATGGGATTCTTGACTCCTTTGTGTACTGAAAAGGCTTACCAGAAAGAATAGCTCACCTCATCTCAATGTTGATGAGGTGCACTTTAAAGGTTCCAGGAAGGAGTCTAAATAGATCTGTGAGTGTTTTACATGGGTAGAGGCTGCTGGATATTTTTAAAGTCAAGGCAAGGCAATTTACAAAGTGCATTTCATACATACAGTCAATACAATGTTTAACATAAAAACCTCAGGAGAGGTAAAAAAATATATGGAATTTTTCAAAGTTATTTAAGGACAGGCAGCCTTGAATCTTAAAGGCTGGAGACTGGGAGGGCTGGAGGATTAGCAATACAGTGGTAAAAAGAAGTGGTAAATGGTATTTTACTCTCCCTGTTACACCAGTTAGGTACAGTGTAACAAAGTGTGTAACAATATGTAACATTGTGTGCTTAAAATGTACCATAGGATTAGGGCCTAGGTTAGTGTTAGGTATGTACAGTGTAAGTTCATAATACTACATGTCAGGTGTAGATACATTAAAAAGAGTTACAACAGGGGTAAACCAATTGTGCAGGGGTGAAAAAGGAGGGTAAACTGCGCACATTACTTAATATTAGCTGTAATGAAAAGGCAAGTAAAGGCTGTTTTGTGATTTTAAAAGGTGCACAAACAGCGTTTATGTACATTTACCCTCCACCACACCACTGCAGGGGATGCTTAAGGACAGACCCTCCCTTTCTGCAGTGCTCACACATCTCAGCAGCCTTGTTATGTATGCACACGGACATTAGGGCTCTCCATTGCTGTACTGTAGTGTCACTTCACTGCTAAAACAGCCCCACAATGAATGAGGCCAGCTAGGACGACATGTGACTGAGCGGGGACACGCCTCACCCACAGGGACCAGTGGGTAATTAACGGCCTGCCAATCATCCCCTGATTCATGAGATTCATGTGTGAGGGAGTCTTATAAACTCATTTAGCAGTCATTTCAAGGTACCAACGAATGTCTGGCCTTTAACTGAGTGGAAAGTGTGACTGTGTGTGTGTGTGTGTGTGTGTGTGTGTCTGTCTGTCTGTGTGTGTGTGTGTGTGTGAGAGAGAGAGAGAGAGAGAAAGAGTGTGTGTGTGTGTGTGTGTGTGTGTGTGTGTATGTGTATGAGAGAGAGAGAGAAAGAGTGTGTGTGTGTGTGTTCACTTGCTTACTCCTCCTTGACTGTGCCTGTTCATTAATTGCCTGTATTCTATAGGGAATGTTCCAGAAGTACCTCTAAAAATAAAACCAATTCCTGGAAGCAAAAAAACACAGAGACACTGCTGACGCAGGCTATGTCCGAAACGAGAAACTAGTGACTTGCTGCCTTGCTGCCTTCACTGTCTAACAAGTCACGCACTTTAAGCAGACCTTAAACAGATGCTGATTAAAACCTTCATTTCAAACGGGCTGGCTAGACAGCAACACAGAATGCTGTTGCCATAACACCAACAGCTTACTTCATAGTTTGATCGAATGTTGGACACTGAAGGCAGCATGAAGGAAGCATCTATGATTCCAATTCAAATTTGGGCAAAACGAAGGTACCTTCGTAGGCAGCATTTTATGCCTTTATTCGATTTAGATAGCCTTGATGCCTTGCTGCTACCAAACGCTCTCTTCGAAGGCAGCATTTTGTTTGTGTTATGGACACAGCCACAAACTCTGTTTCAGCAGCTTCCAACCTTCATGCAGACAGACAGAGACAAACTTACAGTATACTAATATTAGTAGAAAGAGAAAAAACAGCAGTAAACATGATGCTTATGCTGGTTGATGCTAGTATAGCTATGTTCACTAGTAAACACCATCATTGTGTCTTTGTCAGTGGTTCACCTATGGGCTTATTGCTTTTTGTTCTGCTCTGCATTGGTTAGTTAACTTGATTATGCATGTGTATACTGTATACTGTATTTGTGCCAGTCATGCACTGTTTCATCTCTTACTGTTTTCAATCAAATGCTTACACACACACACACACACACACACACACACACACACACACACACACACACACACACACACACACACACACACACACACACACACACACAGACCTTTTGCTGCTTCCACTCACTTCCTGACTCACCTGTTTATCAAACCGACTAGCAAAGTTTGATCGTGCTCTGCCTCTGTGACATGGCTTGTGGGTGTGTGCGTGTGTGTGTGTGTGAGAGACATAGTGTGTGTGCGTATGTGTGTGCGTGTGTGTGTGTGGGAGAGGGGGTGATTGATTCCTCTGAACTCTTTACCTACACGCTGAGCCCAAGTTCAGAACTCAGAAGCAGTGCCGACTAGAAGGGAGACCAGGTTCAGTGCTGAAACAAGCAACACTGGAGCAGAGAGAAGCAGCTGTAATGAAATGGCTCATAACCGGCCCGCCGCTGGGCCTGCTTCACCACCTACTACTCTGGCATTTAGCTCCCCATCCTCTGCCTACGACCATGGCCCCATCTCACACTGCACATAAACTTTTTTAGCTCTTTTATTACTACAGACAGTTTATCCGTTACCTTACCTGGTGTCTCTAATGCAGGGCTGCAGTTTCCCTCTAAGCTCTCCCACACCTCTCTCTCCCACTGCCCTCTCTCTCCCACTGCCCTCTCCCTCCCACTGTCCTGCTAAGGGGGAGTAAATCAGGACAGTTTAGGGAGTTTAGGGGGCGGGCCCAGGGGCTCACAGGCGATATGGTTTGAGTGGGGGCCCAAAATACATTTTTTTTCAGGGGGCCCACCATTTCTAGCAGCACCTTTGCCTCCTTTTCCCCAACTGACTGACTCATTCATCTCACCTGATCACTGGGCACATCACTGATGAAATCTTCATTTATCTGGTAATGACTTATTTAAGCATCTACCGACTTATGAAGATGATTCATTAACTCAAAAAAGTTACATAGTGTAGTGCTTCATTAAGATACTCGCATTCCATGTCTTTAGTTTTATTATTTTCATTTCAATGTTATATCATGCATAGAAATCAAAGCAGTACTTTAATTTCCATATTTAGAAACAATATTAAAAAAAAACATTCCTCATTAATTTTGCATAAACTCCTCCAATAATGTATGGAAATAGCAGTAATGTGCACAAAGCCACTTCCTGCTGCTACCCTGCTGGAGATGGAGGCAGTCACTGAGTAAACACTTTGAGCTGTGGAAAATGAATGTGTGTATGCATACATATGCTTGTTTGGGTATATGCGCATACGCATAAACAGATACTCATCAATATGGAATAGATGTCAGTATTCTGTCGGAGAGTATGGACCGAATACTGATTTTTTCATTATATTACTGTAACTATCAACTACCCACCCACCGCTTACCACCGGTGCTTATTGGGAAATTCCTATTAAAGATACTGTCACACTGTGATAGACATATTGGGATGTTGGGACATTCTCTAATAAAATGTTCAAAACCTCCCTGCCTTAAAGGTAAATTCTAACCGCAGGAGAGATGTGGGGGCGTAGCGCAACTGTAAACTTTTATGACGTGAGGTAACAATGATAGTGGACCATTTTCACTATGTGTGTGTGTGTGCCTCCCAAACGGCCTGAAACCAGAGGAACCAGAGCATGAAAATATGTTTACTACACAGCCGGGGTAAATTGTCCCATTGATTCCCATGGAATTATATCTGAAAGTAGTAAACAGCTATCTTAATGTAAAAATGCCTCAAAACATTTTCAGTAAAAAATGGTGGTGAAAAGAGAACAGGTATTTCCTTATAACAGATGTGACATGGTGTGACGGTCTATGACAGCTGTTGGAAGTGGAGTCTACAGCAGTCTCAATGACACTTAAATGTAGGGTACCCTAAGGCATGCTTCATATGTGCTTTTAACTGCCCCGAAAACAATCTTGTGTCTGTTTACACAGTTCTGAGGGCTGTTTCGAATGTAGTGTTGTCTTATGGTAAAACTCTGTGCTATAATAAACCACATGTGTTCTCAGTGCTAATCCATTAGTGTGTGCAGGCATTCAAACACACATTCACACGTAAGTGACGCACAGCACAGCACCACACCACGTGAGACATAAGTTTGAATGGATGCCTTTAATGCCCTCTCCGCCACTGCATGTGTTATGGCTGTGCTGGGGGTGAAACAGGTTTGCAATAAAAAAAGAAATCCATTAGGTACGGACATGAAACACACGAGGCGGATTTTGAAGGTTTCTGTAATCCCTGTGGGATGTGGCAATACCGTAAACGCTTTTAAAACATTACTATCCCATCATCTGCTTATGTCATCCTGGAGTGCCTCAGAGTGTGTGTGTGTGTGTGTGTGTGTGTTTGTGTGTGTGTGTGTGTGTGTGTGTGTGTGTGTGTGAGTATGTGTGTGTGTGTGTGTGGGTGTGGGTGGTGGGGTTAAGGGACAGATGTGTGGCCGTCGCATCGCATTTTAGTTTTCTTCTGAAGAGCCATCTCTCATGAGTCAGATTTCCCTTCTTGACTGCTTAATATGCTAAAATGTACATCGCTATAGCATCAGATAAACTGACTGTGACAGGAGCTTTAACAGGAGCCAGTGGGAATACTGCACTTTAAAGTTTAAAGCTAATAGCTATGAGCTCTGAGCTGGTGGCCCACCCATGGTTAGCCAGTGACAGAGAATGTAACCTGGTACCTCACAAAGATGCACAGAAAACCTGAAATCATGGAGCTCATTACAAACAGGTTAGGGAGCATGCATGATGCCATAATATGACTAACTCATGTCATTGAACTCATAGTGCTAAATTATTGCAGGCCTGTGAGGTGGCATTTCAGCCAATACTATATTATTTTACTAATGTAGGGTTATGTAATTTTATGTCTGAATACAGAATGTGAACTCTGCTAGTTCAGGTCACGCTTGAAAAATGCTGGCTGCAGTCTTAAAAGAACTAACCTTTGACATAAGGATATTATTATTGTTTTTATGTCTGCAGCCAGTCATCACTTTCTCTGTGGTTCTTCTTCTCCCTTTTCCTCCCTCCCTCCCTCTCTCTCTCTCTCTCTGTCTCTCTCTCTATTTTGTACAGTATGTATATGTATGTTTTGTGTGTGTGTTTGTCATATGTGTGATTATTGTATGCAGTGTAGGTGGTTCAAAGTGATGTAAATGTGGACTGTAATCTATGCCTGTAAAATGAGTGAGGATGAGAGAGTTAAAGTACTTCTGTATCTAAAATACTGGGTGCCTTAAAGCCAGTAAGGATGAATTATCATAAGAATGTCTGGCTTATCCTTCAAATCTGCACAAACTTATACAGCTGTTGCTAAGAGTGAGAAAGGGGCTATAAAGACAGAGACAAAGAGAAAGAGAATAAAGCAGAGAGGAAGAGAGCGAGAGAGAGAGAGAGAGAGGAAGAGAGAGAGAAAGGGGGGGATTGCTTTCTTCAGCCTGTAACATAAGATGTATAGCCTAAGAAGATAAAAGGATAGACTGAGATCAGACATGAAAGTGTCTTTCTAATTTCATCCCAAATCCCAGTAAGGATGCTATTACCTTCACACTCTGCTTGTCTGTTATTTGAGCACTTTGAAAACTACCCTGTTTCACCTCGCCTGACTCTTGTGTTGATTTTAACTGCGTTGGAAATATGGACTTAAAAAAAGCTTTTCTCTGCTTGATTTCAATCACAAGCAGTACATTATAATCCCTTTCAGAAATGTATGCAGAACCTAATTAAGACTATAACCTCAACATCACTTTCTTCACTGTAGTAACACCACAGACTTATATTCCACAATATACCACTGAACCCTCCTACACATAAATCTAAACATTGGTGGAAGCAGCATCGCCGTTTTATAATTTATAGCTGTAGTTCAGACCTGTCTCAGACATTTTTTTGCCTAAAGCAAATGGGAACATGAATAGATGAACAAAGCTGTTGTCTACAGTACAGCTGCCCGTGGTAGTTTGATCTGAGAGATATACAGCCATACAGGTCTAACGCAGGCCTTAGCAGTCTATGAGAGGACCTGGAGACTAGCACTGGAGGGTTAGGAATACTCCACCCTCTCTGCGGAGAATGACACAGAGGTAAAAGAAAACATCAGGGCCAGCACAAGATGCGAAATAAATTATGCAGCGAAACAAAGAAAACAAGAAAAGAAAAAAAAAACAATGAAGACCTGAAAATGCAAATGGAATGCAGGCAGATACAAAGACAGAAAGAAAGAAAGAAAGAAAGTAAAGAAAAAAAGAACAAAGAATAAAGACAAGAA
>CM059279.1:13314227-13321727 GCA_030347295.1 Setipinna tenuifilis
TGTGTATGTGTATGTGTGTGTGTGTGTGTTGCAGGTACAGTAGATGCAAATATACATACTTTCTCTTTCTGCTCTCTCTCTCTCTCTCTTTCTCTCTCTCTGTCTCTCTCCCTCTCTCTCACTCACTCACTCACTCTCTCTCTTTCTCTCTCTCTCTCTCTCTCTCTCTCTCTCTCTCTCTCTCTCTCTCTCTCTCTCTCTCTCTCACACACACACACACACACACACACAAACACACACACACACTGAGAGCCTGTGTCCGGTGGCTCTGACAGCCACATTGCTTGCTGGGACACGCTTCACTGGAGTCTGGCAAACTCTGTCAAACTTAACTGTCCATTTTATAGAGCTCCCAAACATCTATGCTGACACTTTTCTCTCTCTCTCTCTCTCTCTCTCTCTCTCTCTCTCATGCACACACACACACACACACACACACACACACACACACACACACACACACACACACACACACACACACACAGACATGCACACACACACAGAAGGGGAGGTCTATTCACACACAAGCACATGCACACACACACACACACACACACACACACACACACACACACACACACACACACACACACACACACACACACCCACACACACACACAGAGGCAATAGCCCTATCAGTGTTACAGGTGGCTTTGATGCGGTGCACCTGTGTGTGAAATGGCCCTGGTGGCCTCACCCAGAGCAGAGCGAAGCAGAGCAGAGCAGAGCGAAGTCCTTTTGTCCCTCTGTCCCTCTGTCCCTCTACCTGACAGCCTGCCAATCACACTTCCCACCCCTGACTGACACATGCATTAGACCGCTGAATGAAAGGAAGTAAAACCATTTCAGAGTAATGCATAATAAATAATATAATATTATGCATTATGCAATAATATCCCATCAGGTGGATGGATCTTGCCCCTTATTTTCTGATACAAGACACACAAGCTGACTATTATTTAATGAATAAAAAAAAACAGACATGTAATTGCCCTTTAGATTAGTCAAATGTGGCATGTGGGTTGGCTTTTCAAATCGTCTTTTCTTTCTCCTCCGTTCGCCCTTTTCCACACCTCCTTTTCCACGGTCATCTACTGGCTTTGTGTTCTTTTGTGGTAATTGGCAGGCTAGATTTGGAGCAGGAGTCACTGTGACAGCTCCCTGATATCAGTAATTCCCTTTTTTTTTGACACAAAAGAGGAAAACGAAGAGAGCGTGAGCGTGGCGCTTCATGCCGCTGTGCTGCGCTACACTACACTACACTGCACTGCACTGCACTGCATGTTCATTATTCCTCTCCGGGCCGGCGGGTAAAAAACGGCAATAATAAAATAAGAGGCCTGACGGGGAGTGAAACACGGGTGAGCCGTCGCTTCTGCGGGGTACAAAAGTTCACCGTCAAATGTCAGCCTTTGATCTGAGAGCTAGAGCAGGAGGGAGCGAGAGAGGGAAGGAGACAGGGAGTAAATGAGAGAGAGAGAGAGAGAGGTGGGAGGGAGGTCGAGGGAGGGGAAAACGCAGGGCAGAACCTGGCGGCAGCACGGTTGGTGGCATATCAAAAAAGCGAGTGGCACACTTTTTCAGCGGGGTTCAATGCGCGGTGCTGCTGCTGCGCATTTGTAAACTCTGCTACGAGGCGTGACAGCAATCGCGCAGGGGAGAGGAGGAGAGGAGGCGAGGAGGCGAGGAGGCGAGGAGAAAACTTCACACAGCGGAGGTGACGCTGAACTTCAGCGAACCGTTCGTGAATGCAATCTCCTTTCATTAGGGGAGCCAGAAATGTTTTGGGAGGTAGAACTTTTTGGGGGATAGAAGTGTTCAGAAAAAGCAAAAAAAAAGTTCTCCAACCAAGGGCTTTGAGGAGTTAAGAGATGGGTTTGGGGCCCAAAACTACTCTTTTGAATGAATAAGCACTGTGTACTAACAGCCCTAAGACACCCACCTGCCACTAGAGTCACACACAGTTTACTTTGTTTGTCTTTAATGGCCCTAAATCTCCATTTGCAGGTTTCTGTTTTCTCACTTTTGAACATTACATTTGTTATTCTTTTATATATTGTATATTTAACTGTGTGTGGTGGGTTGCTAATGCATGATATCTATAAGCATGTGGAATGATGTGACAGGTACTGTATACTTGGACATTTTTCAAACCTGCCTGAATGTTAAGACTTGTGCCTGCTTGTAAATGCCAGTATGGCTTTAAAGTCAGAGCAAAAATTAATATTTTTTTATCCACCCTGATTTCAAGATTTAACATTATGTGATCAGTGACCTTTAGAACTGCAACACATCTCATGCACCCATGAAAATATTGTAAGTAAAGCCAAACACACCTGAGTGCACATGCTGCCTGTTATATTAAAACTTATAGCCTAAAACATTAAATTCAATGTGTGTTTGTGTGTGTGTGTGTGTGTGTGTGTGTGTGTGTGTGTGTGTGTGTGTGTGTGTGTGTGTGTGTGTGTGTGTCTGTGTGTGTCTGTGTGTGTCTGTGTGTGTGTGAGGGTCAGTGTCTACTGGTTTGTACTCCTGGTTAGTGGAAAGACACCACAAGGAAACAGTGTTTCCAGCCTCCACCCTGTCTGTGTTTCTTTTTGAAAACCAGCACACACACCTACAACCTCCAAAGAGGTTAAAGGAGCCATTTCCACACAAAACCACATCTCCATATCTGTGTGTTTTCCTCTTGTAGCCCCTTTGGCTGGCTGCTTGGGAAAAGAGAGGTAGGAGATTTGCCATTATAATGGATTACCAGAGCTCATTGTTCCAGGCTATTAAAATACTACCCCTACACCCCACCCCCCTGCCCCCACTCCCCCACCCCTTCACTCCTTCATCCAACAATATTCCTTTATCATTGCGTGGTGCCTCAGGGGATGCTGGGTGAGTGGGGTGGCATGCTGCTCGGGTTGCTGGGAAATAAATGGTATAGACGGCTTCATTTAGGCGGAGGGGCCGCGGGGACCCTGGAGCGATGGCAGCCAGATAGAAGTCCTAATGGGCCCCAGAGGACACTCAGGTGCAGACTGACACACTGTGTGTGTGTGTGTTCATAAATGTGTGTGTGTCTGTGTGTGCGCTTATGTGTGTGTGTCTCTCTCCTGTTTTGTATTTGTTCCAGCATGAAAGGGTTTGTGTGTGTGTGTGTGTATTTGTGTGCCTGGGTGGGTGTGCATGTGTGTGTGTGTGTGTGTGTGTGTGCGCATGTGCATGTGTGTGTGTGCGTGTGTGTGTGTATGTGTGTGTGTGTGTGCCTCTATGTGTGAGGGAAGACATCACCAGCGCTGCCGGCAGTGCAGACGACACACGCACACAGATATCGACCAGGGCCAGGATTTAAAGGCTGTGACCTGAATTATGCACGACACAGCTGTTTACGGCGGCCATTTTCTCACATGTCTCCAGCCGGAGATGTTCCGGCACATTCTAGGCGATGACTCACTGGATCATGAGTGGGATTTAAGTCACGTGGAGGAGTACAGAAGGCCTAACCCGGGGCTCTTTCACCCTCTCTGTCTGAATACAGAAGAGAGCAGGAGGAGGAGAGGGAGAGGGCATGGGTGAGGCAGGGTGACGGATAGCATCATGAGAGAGAGGGAGAAAGAGAGAAGAGAGAGAGAGAGAGAAAGAGAGAGTAAAAGAAGAAGAATAAGAGAGTAAGAGAGAGAGAGGGAGAGAGAGAGAGGAAGAGAAGAAAAAAGAGAAAGTAAAAGAGAGAGAGAGAGAGAGAAAGACAGAGGAAAAGAGAGCGAGATTGAGAAAGGAAGACAGAGAGAGAGTCAGAGAAGAAGAAAAAGAAGAATGGTCTCATTGTCAATGTGACTGGATTATGAGCGTTTGATGTATGTGGTTGTGTGTGTGAGTGTGTGTGTGTGTGTATGTGTGTGTATGTCGTTGTGTGTGTGTGTGTGTGTATGTGTATGTGTGTGTGCGCGTGCATGTGCCTGCGTATGTTTGAAAAATGGACAGATGAACTGATGGTTTCTGTGGGGCAGGCTGTGCTGGAAAAGTCATTCACAGTGAATGTAAATGTGTTTTCCAAAGCTATAGCTTGTATGTGTGTGAGACACAACGAGAGGGCTACAGTGTGTGTGTGTGTGTGTGTGTGTGTGTGTGTGTGTGAGAGAGAGAGACAGAAGCTGAATATTGGACACCTGCACCTGAATGCTAATTTCTTCTTGACCTCCTGCCAGGCATCGAGCTGCCGAGAGACACTGTTGACTTTACAGTGAGGGCTGGGAAAACTGCTGTAAGGCATCAAACAACACAGACACACAAACACAAACACACACACAAACACAAACACAAACACACACACACACACAAATACCAACACAAACACAAGCACACACTGTAAAAGAGTGATGTTGCAGTCCTGCTTTTTACGAATCGGCACCACCAAATGAGTCACACAAAAAAAGTTCAAAAAGTGAATAACTGTGCAGGTTTGTTTACAGGTGCCAATAAAGTGCTCAAAAGTGCTACAAACAAAAAGACTGTCAAAACAAAAACAAAACCGGCCATTATAAGCATAAATAAATATATACAAGAATATAACTCCAACTGTACAGACACACACACACACACACAACCACGCACACACAATCTCCAGTATACAACAACATATCTCCTGATGCATGAACACTTGAGATAAAGATGTCTGTGATAGTGAATAGGAACACATGAGGAAAAATGCTTATGTCCTTCTAATGACAAAACCAACCAAATTAGCCATACAACATAATAAAAAGGCCAGAAGCCATGCGACAAAAATCAATACTAAAAAAAGGAATAAAGACAGAATGATCACTTTATATATTTGTATATTTACTCTATTTTAATTGCACTATTATGGAATAACTAACGCATTACCCGAGTTATTAGCATGGAATAATTTGCTCATACCCTTTACCTCATTTAAATGTAATCTTACCCCCCAATCATAAAAATTATGTATAGGTAATATTTGCAGAACATGTATGTACATTATTGTGCTATTGAGGGGCTGCAGCATGTTTGTCAGTAAAGCGCTGTATTTAACTGTGTGGTGAAGGCACAACAATAGCCACAGTAGATTCATAAACCATGAATCTGTGTAATTTAATGGCCACATGCGAACATAATCCAAACACTATGGGCAGCATATGTGAGAGGTCCGTGGTGTGTGCGGAGGGTAATAGCTTCATCCTAATGAGGACCACAGCGCTTATCACCAGGCGGGAGAGGAAGAGCAGGAAGAGCAGGCAGTGACTGACTGAAGGCAAAGCGCTTTGTTCCAGTGCACAAAGAAAATGGCTTTAATAGAACTGTCATTACATTTTGAGCGGCATGCTACGCTGCACACATCCACAATCACCGTGGTCAAAACGGAGCTTTTCTACACCCTGATCCATAATGAACACTGCAGGATTACTACATGAGAGGAATCATGTGAAACAGATGAGAGAGGGAAAAGAGAGAGAGAGAGGGAGAGTAAGAGAGGGAGAGTAAGAGTCTCTCTCTTACTCTCCCTCTCTCTCTCTCTCTCTCTTCCCTCTCTCATCCTGAGAAAGAGAGAGAGAGAGAGAGAGAGAGAGGCAGACAGACAGAGACAGAGACAGAGACATGGAGGGAGTATTTGTGTGTGTGTGTGTGTGTGTGTGTGTGTGTGTGTGTTTAAGAATGAAGGATTTAACTACAGACTTACAGACATATAAAGTATAAAAGTAGACACACATTTCTGCCCCTACACACACACATTTATCACACCCATACTTAAAGACCCACTCAACATGCACATCACACAGACATACATAGCACACAGATACACACACACACACACACACACACACACACACATATGCACGCACACACACACACACACACACATATTGACACACATACACACACACAAACACACACACACACACATTGACACACATACGCACACACACACACACATTGACACACACACACACACACACACACACACACACACACACACACACACACACACACACACACACACACACACACACAGCAAGTCACACACACACACACACAGCAAGTCACACACTCACAACAGGCTGAGCAAAAACAACAGGGCTAACAACAGGGCTAATTGTCAGTCGCAGCGGGGGGGCAACATGTAAAGACGAGGCTCTTAGAATCACACGGGGGGCAAAAGCATTTGGGCTCCACTCCATCTCAAAGACACCACGCCACAGGAACCTCTTACTCTCTGCCATCGCCTCAGCCCGCCACACACTCACAATCAATACACTAAAAAGACACACAGAGAAAGAAGGGAGAGAGGGAGGGGAAAACAGGGAAAAGGAGAAAAAAGCAATGGAAGAGAGAGGGAGAGAAAAAAAGGCAAAAAGGAGAGGGAGCAATGGAAGAAGGGAGGGAGAGAAATAAAGACAGAAGGAGAGGGAGCAATGGAAGAATGGAGAAAGAGAAAAAGAGGGAAACAATGCAAAAGGAAGGGAGGGAGGGAGGGAGGGAGGGAGGGAGAGAATAAGATAAGCCATGAAAGGAAAAAGAGAGAGCGAGATAAGACAGAGATGAGGTGGTACCTCACACACTAATGATGAAACGAATTGTGTTTGAGGAGTGAATGTCTAACAAGGATTCTGCACTGTGCTCTAATTATCCCCAATAACTACATTTACATGGACAGGTTTTTTTCTGATTGGAATAGATCGAATGCGATCGTCTGATCCGAATGTGTTTTCCGAATGAGTTTACATGACAATTACAGAAATGACACAATATGTTTGAATAGCCACTGTCGCGTGCAGGTAGCAGGTTAGAAATGAACATATTATAGCTAGTTGGACCTGAAGATGTCATAAAACCCCATCATGGACAATTGCAATAAGTGTACACATGACATCTGTAACAGACTACATCACCAGACAGCTTTATTGCGATCGAGGTGTTTATGTGTGCATTTCTATTCCTATTGATTAGTTATTTCTTTTCTAAGCGGATTTAAGGTGTCCATGTTAATGTAGCTAATGAGGGCTGAGCTAGAGTTCTGTCGGCCCTGATCAGGGGCATATCCGGTCCATAAGTCAGCCAGGCCTGAGCCAGATTCAGATTCCGGGCCAGATCCACCCCTACAGTCAATAACTCTGTTAGCTCAATCTGGGACTAGTTCTGCTTGTTTCCACTGAAAGGTGACAAGTGCTGGCTGGTGGCAAAAAAGCTGGCACCGGCACGGCTCCCATTTAGTTACTGGTCCCAAAGTCGGAACCCCAATGTCACAGTGCTTGGTTCTGAAACCAGTGGAAATGCATGCCAGTGTGCTGGTGCCAGTGCATGACCAGAACTAGCTCAACATCAACATTAGCACTGGCACTGATAAAAGAATGGTCCTGCTGGAAAAGAGCTATGAGTGTTCCAGCATTTATTAGTTTTCTGAGACTTCAGTGACAGGTACTGTATAATAATGGTGTCTTACTTTATTGTCTGCAATTAAATGACCACAAAATGACTCATTTAAAGCAAAGG
>CM059279.1:13324227-13326727 GCA_030347295.1 Setipinna tenuifilis
TATGCTGCCCACAGGCAAGTGTCTGCCTGAAGTGGTGACTTGGCGAAATCTGTAACGATTTTACCTTCCTGCTTGTTCAGCTGAATCATCACACATGAACCAGAAGGTCAAAGTTCACTCAGGAGCACCCTTGACATTTCAACAAAAACAAGCCCCTTAAATAATCTACAGCTTTCCGCTAGCTAACAGACAGCGCCTTGCTCTTCCCGAGACGGCTAAATGAGGCTCTGTTCTGTAAACATTGAGTGTGTCCTGGTTAGTGTACGACCTTTCAATCCTTGCTGAGGTAAGCTGAACGTGCTGCTGAAATAGACACTTTTGCGGCCCCTTGCAAGAATTTCCGAGGAGCCGCACCTCCCAGTGTCCTGTGGGCATAGGAAACAGGAGGAACAGGAGACTAACAACCTAACAGGAGAAGGTGCTGCTCGTTCACAACACACACACACACACACACACACACACACACAGAAGTTCTCCTCTGCTCTGGATGCTCCATGGGGAGGAGGGGAGCGTGTGTCTGTCATTACACTGGAAAGATACGGTGCTGACAAACAGTCAGGAAGAAGAAGCTGCCATTTCTCATCAGTGCTGCAGAAGGACACTGAGGTTGTAGAGCCACTTTTTAACTGGCTTGGCACAGCTGAGGAAGAGGGCTGCACAGAGTTGTCTGAGTGAAAAAAAGAGAGAGAGAAGGTGGAGTGAAGGAGAGGAAGAGAGAGTGAGGGATGAAACACTGCAGAAGAAATAAGAGAATATGTAAGAAGACAAAAAAAGGTAGGCTAACCGGCAAGCAAACAATGAGAGACAAACAGCAGAGGCAGAGGGAGATAAATAAAGAGAAAGAGAGAGAGGGAGGCTGATGAAGGGGAACGATAAGGTGACTAATACAGAGAAATAGAGAGAAATAGAGGAACAAAAATAGCAGGATTTATGAGCAAAGAGGAAGAGGGTGAAGGAGTGAGAAAAAGTGGTTAACACTTTCTATGTAGCTTGTATTATTCACAAGACTCCATAGACACATTCATAAGGACTTATGATGCATTCATAAAGTATGTAAAGTATTCATAACCATTTATACATACTCATGGCTGTACTCCTAGGGCGTTGTAATGCTATGCCATAAGCCCTACTCCAAGTAACACGGTGCATTCTTAGTTATAAACCTTTCATTAAAAGTGCATTATAACAGCTTTATGAAGGCATTATAACCCTTTAAGAAGGTGTTTATAGGGTCTTGTGAATACAAGCAATGCATGGACTGAAAGACAGAGTGAGGTGAAACATGCAGTGCCTCTGGAAAGAGGCAGGCATAAAAGTAAACAGAGAGAATGAGGCAAGACAGAATCTGAATGAGGGATACAGACAGAGAGACAGAGGAGGTCATAGACAGAAAGGATACAGCTGGAGAGCTAGAAAAACAGGAAGAGAGAGAGAGATATAGACAGGAACTAAACAAAAAATGTGTGAGGTGGACAAAAAAAGCAAGAGAGACAGAGAGAGAGAAAAACAAAGAGGGAGGGAGAATGACATAGAGAGAGCGAGACACAGAAAGAGAAAGAGACAGAGAGAGAGAGAGAGAAGGAGGGAAAACAACATAGAAAGAAAGAGAGAAAGAGCCAGAGAGAGAGAAAGAGAGGGGGAGAGTAAGTGACCAAGAGAGAGAGACAGAGAGAGAAATCGAGAGGAAGAGAGAGCAACAGAGAGAGAGAGTGAGAGAGAGAGAGCGAGAGAGAGGAAGAGACAGAGACAGAGAGACAGAAAGAGAAAGACTAATCATGGAAGGAAGCAAGGAAGGAAGGAAGGAAGGAGCAGAGAGAGTCATGTGGCCAAAAACAGCGCTGTGCTGGGCGGGAGCGGGGCGTAGGAGGGGGCGAGCAGAGCGGAGCAGAGCAGAGAGGAGCGGAGCGGAGCGGAGGCTTTAAGTGCTCATGTATATAATGCAGTATGGGGGAGCGGGCGCAGCAGACACTCCTGATGAAATATGAATGGGGACGCCCCAGCCCTGGGACCTGATGCATTATGAATACCGCAGGGTGAGCCAGCCCACGCGCACACACACACACATGTACACACAGACGCACACGTCTACAGACACACACACACACACACACACACACACACACACACACACACAGGTGCACACACACAGGTCCACACATAGACACACACACACACACACACACAGGTGCACACAAAGACACACACAAACACACACACAGACACACACACAGACGCAATTGCCAGGGGGAAAGGACACAGCACTCTTTACATTTCCCATAAAACATTATTCATTTATATATGAATCACCCACCAAATCCCTTTATTAAATGAAGAGTTGTTATTTGCTGTGGGAACAAGGAGAACTTGGAGGCCGTTCTAATGCGTGGGGGATTATGCATAGCCATGCACTTTTTCATTAAATCCACCACTTAATTGCGTGTGGGGATCACATCAGTGCATACTTATATACACACGTATGGATGGAGACGCAGCCTCACAT
>CM059279.1:13339227-13344227 GCA_030347295.1 Setipinna tenuifilis
CCGAGACAACAGTGCCCTCGGTGAGGCAGCGGTGTGCCGCCATAAAGGTAAAAATAGGGGTTGGCATTTGCTGAGGGGGAGCCCATAACGGCCCTCACAATGGCTAGTATCCTCCTCTTAAGGGTCCCAGAGAGATGATCTCATGCGGGGCTCTGCGTTCTCCTACATGCTGATGCGCCGGTTTGCCTACGAACCCCCACTGGCCCCCCAGGGGGCTCTTCGGGCTCCTCTCTCCACACTGTTTGTCTTCCTGTTGTGCTTTTAGTGCTCCGGCTTGCTTAGAGGAGAGAGGCTTTAAGGGATGAGGGGGGGAGAGGGAACCGCTACTTTGAAAATGTGTTTTACCCCAACATTCCTCACTGTAATGTGAATAATTTTGCATAAAAGCATCTGCTTAAATGACTAAGCATGTGTAGATAGGTCATTTGGCCACGCAGAGATGGGCCTGGACAATATATACGTATATATATTGCTAGTCTTGGCATACCCTTTATTATTAAAGCACAAAGATGAGATCTTTAGGCACTTCTGTGGATTGAAAGATGCTCTGTATTTCTCTCTCTTATTGCCATATCTGTGTTTTACTACTGCATAAAAAAGTCAAGCCAGTGACTTTGGCAGGGGCCTCGAAAAGTTCGCTAAAACGTCTGAGCAGCAGCAAATCAAACTTATGTCCTTGGATTCAGTAAAGGCAAGAGGAGGCTCTCTGAACTTGAGGGAACAGACGTACATGTCACTCACAACCACCAGCCTCTCTTGTCCACATCCATGGCTAACCTTGCTTGGTGGACACTTGGCCTTGGAAGCTAGTGGTCATGGTAATTAGAATGCCTTGTGTACATAAAAACGACAGCAACCTTGGGGAGCTCTCAAACCTGTCCCAAACAAGGACATTCTGCTGTCAAACAGTCCCAATTCCCCCAGACAAGAATCCACAAGCTTATAAATATTCTTTAACATGTGAGTGAGTGATGGGGGAGAAAAGATGAGTCATAAAGCTTGTGTAGACTTCACACTCTCTTGAGCATTTCCGATCGGGATCAAAGCCTCGCTCTCTTTTGTCACGACATGAAAATAATCTCCTCAGAATGTAAAGAAGGATTATACTGTACGTCCTCTAATCCAAAAGGGATAAGGCCACTGCTGGAATACAACTAAGCGAGAGATTACACACCATTATATAATGTTACATGTAAAAAGGTGGTTGTGATAAAAGTGAAATCCGATTACTCTCTCTCTCTCCCTCTCTCTCTGTCTCTCTCTCTATTGCTCCCTCTCTCTATTGCTCCCTCTCTCTCTCCCTCTCTCTCTCTATCTGTCTCTGTCTGTCTTTCACTGCTGGACGAGTGGGGTGTTGACGTAATTCAATAAGGTCCTGATATCGCGTGTGAGCTTTTTCAACATGATTCCCAATCAGGCGTTGGTGCATGGCGGCAGGAACGGTCTCACCGACCGCTGTCTGCTAATAGACCTGTCTAATAGAATTAGCGGCTAATCAGCTGCTATACGCCTGTGATACACTCCGGTCTGGGAGTCCTGTCATCATCCTCTTCATCGTCATTGTCGTCATCATTCTGCCAACACAGAAATCCTAATCTATTCCAGGACTTTTGCTAAGGGGTTTAGTGTCAACAGAGAGAAAAAGGGGGGAAAATCCTATTTTGTCCACAGAGGAAGTGGGGAATCTTATTTGAATTTCCAACAAAGTCCCTGATTCCATGTTTAGCAGTGTGGTCTGACTGGATGACAAGACCGTAGGGGAGGGGAGCTGAGAACACTGCAGCAGCTTGGTTAAACAGTATCGTCTGGCTAGGCACTGGAGATTAAAGTCTTAAAATACCCTTTAGTGAGGCTAGGATGTCCTAGGAAATATTTTGCTGAGCAATCACTGCTTCTGAATACATTATAGGATGCAATAGGATTATATACCTCACTTCCACCAGGGCCCAGTGGCCTAATGGATAAGGCATCGGCCTAATGGATAAGGCATCAGCCTCCGGAGCTGGGGATTGTGGGTTCAAGTCCCACCTGGGTCGCCTCATTATAACTTAAATAGCCGTGATATATGCATCTGTGTGTGGACAGAGAAAGATAAAGCAAACCCTTTAGGGAGGCTGAGATGAAAAAGCAGAGGAGAGACATGAAGAGACAGCAGGTTGTAAAAATCCTTGTTACTAAACACCGCAGCAGCTTCCCTCAAACAAAATGAAAGTCATTAATTCACTGAATTTCTTCCGCTGATCAGCCACACATCAAAGCAAAGCAGTTTTAATTAAATGGGCTTTAATCGAACGAAAAGTTCAGCAAACTGATTTGATTAGGATTTGGTCAGTGTCAAGTAGGCTTTGGAGTGAATGGATGGGACTGACCCCTCATTTGTCAGAGTTCAAAACACACAAATGCCACTTAATGGATGAAAAGAGTAATGAGGACAAAAAAAGAAAAGAGAAGAAAATTAAACCTCCATGAAATTCACTGCGACAATGGAACATTTATTAGGTAGAAAAGCGGAGGGGGTGCTCACAACCTGTGCGCCACAGAATTACCAGAAAAAGGGGTTTCTGAGACGGATAAAAAGAAAGGTGAAAAGAATAGTACTATGAGCTGTTAAAATCATCAGTGAAATCATGCAATGCTGACTAACGTACCCGTGGCCATGAATCGTTGAGAGACTCGGAACGTCAGCCGTCGCTGGCAGCTCCTGTAGTGATGCATGTCAACCTATCAGAGTGAGGCAGCACCTGCAGTACGGGATGCTTGAAGCGTTTGACACCCTCCTCCATCTTCAGGAAGGATGTGCCATTTTTGATCATTTTCCCTTCGCCGAGATTCTACAAGATCAGACTCACTGGCTGACTTCAACCACATCCAGAACTTTTCCTCTAAATGCTACAGCCCTGCATTTGTAACTTCGAAAACATAATGCTAATGAATAGGTATGTGTGTGTATATGTGTGTGTGTGTGTCTGAGTGTGTGTGGTGGTTGTAGTGGTGGTTGTTGGCTGTTCTGTACATGTATTCTGATTATGCAAGCGTACTTATTGTCTTTATAACGTCCAATGACAATTAGCCAATGGAAGGAAAGAGTCTTCCAAGACCTGAGAGACTTGCATGCTTGCGTTGTTTCACTGGGCTGTATAGTGTGACCACATCCAAAATAGGACCAGCCAGCGGACAGCAGAGAACAAGAGGAGGCAGCTGGTTGTGGCTCTGGGCTGTAGCCAGTCTTCTCATGCTGCAGGCTAGAGAAATGGTGCCTTGAGAAGAGAACTGGGACTACATTGAAATTCTGGCTGGCATTCACAGGGGTTTTTCTTTGGGGGCTGCATTGCCCAAAATGAATATTGTAATTTTGAGGAGACCTTTAAACTGTGTGCAGAAATTTAGGAGTGGGCAATGATTTATCATTTTGAAGGATGAGCATTTTAACACCAGGAGCAGCCTGAGAAGGATTCTGTGTATGTGTGTGTGTGTGTGTGTGTGTGTGTGTGTGTGTGTGTGTGTGTGTGTGTGTGTGTGTGTGTGTGTGTGTGTGTGTGTGTGTTTGTTGTTGTATTTGTGTGGTTGCGGGGGTGTTCTGGATATAAAACAAGGGGCTCAAGAAAGTTCCCGAAAATCAAATGACTTCTGCCAGGTATCCAAACCAACCAACTTGCAGATACAGAGAGAGGGAGAGAGATATATAGAGAGAGATAGTGAGAGAGAGAGAGAGGCAAAGAAAGAGAGAGAGAGAGAAAGAGAGAAAGAGAGCGATAGAGATAGAGAGAGAGAGAGAGAGAGAGAGAGAGAGAGAGAGAGAGAGAGAGAGAGACAGAGAGAGAGAGAGAAATACATAATTTTCATAATTTTATCACTATATAGTGTAAATCAACACCTTTTTCACTGCATGTACATAAAAATGTTAAAACAACCTAAATAAAGGCTAACTAAATAAAAGGCATACTCACAGTTGCAGCACCTGTAATTGTACTTTCTTGATCTGACCTCAATCTGCCCAGTGTCCATTTTAGATGTGCGCGCTCTGATTGTGATGGGGCATTTTTTGGCTTGTTAAATGAGCTGGGCTGTGGGATTATTGCAGGTTAACTGCAGTCAGGAGCTATAGGAGTAACAACTGGCTGAGAAGCAGCAGGACCCTGAATACAATGATTTTACCACAAATTTGTCATAGCTAACACATTTCCAGCATCCTGCCTGAATATAACAGGTCAGGATCAATGCCAGAAGAGAAACAGGTCTTGGCATGCAATATACTCAAAGATGAGAGGGGGGTTGTGTCTGCAATGTGTCATGACACGATGATAAAAAAACCCAGCAAGTCATTTTTTTTAATCGTGTTGACACTTTGTTGGAACTGACACTTTGATGACACATGACATGAATGATAAATGATCCTGTAATGTGGTCAATCTCATCACTAAAATGCAGCAAAAAATATGGCTCTGTGGTTGCCAAGTCTGACACAGTCAATCATAAAAAAATAAATCAAAAGCAACAACAAGTAAAAATCCATGTAATCTAACAAGAGCTAGGAAAGCAGGGACTGACTAGTACAGCAGGACTAGTAGATCCAGACAATTTCTCAGCTCAACCTCTCGGCTAATGTCTTCACATTGCTTAGCTAAATGAGAGTTCAGTCAGGGCACACACTGATGGAGCGGACAAGTGTATGTGTTCTTCACTGTACGTAGTACCACCTGGTAAATAGAACAAGATCGTTGCGAGAGAGCAGGAGGTGTTAGCTGTCTCTGCGATTTGAAGCTGAGTCACGTGACTGGCAGCCATTTTAGTTAACTTGAGATATGATATCATTAATGCCATGGAGATAGTATCAGAACTGTAGGTGTGTGTGTGTGTGTGGGGGGGGGGGGGGGGGGGGGTGAGAACTTCTTTCTCTGGCCATGTCCGCCATCTTGGTTAGCTCTACACAATGGTGTTCAGCATGTGAAGTCAACGGATAACTGTAGCCCCCCTGGCTTCAGTTTCAATAGCTGGTGTCG
>CM059279.1:13351727-13361727 GCA_030347295.1 Setipinna tenuifilis
CAGTTGTGACTGAGTTGCCTGTTGGTGTTACTCTGGTGTCATGGTGCTGTATGTGTTACTGCTGGTTTTTGTTTACGTTTGAGCTGTGTGTGAGTCTGTGATGCAGTGACTGTGATGAGGCCCAAGATGAATTTTCCCTTGGGGACCATAAAGTATACTTTACTTTACTCACTTTACTTACTTAGAACACTTTGGAGGGAACCAAAATATGTGAACTGCCTTATTCACATAAAAAATACACATTTACTTCAGACGTCCAGGACTGACCCACATATATATTTAATCAGCTTGCCACTTGCCTCTGGAGCGCGTCTTGCACAAATACCAACGACACAGTCAGATGATTTCCCAGGGCAGCCAGGAGCGAGACCTTCTGTTCTGTGCCAGGGAAAGCCCAGACAGACAGAGGAGGAGTGGGCGGAAGGAGGAGGTTAGAGAGGGAGCAGACAGCACTCTCAGGTGGCCTCCTCCTCTGCTTCTCCCACCTCCCACCTCCTCCCTCTCTTCCTCCTCCTCCTCCTCCTCCTCCTTCCCGTCATCTTCCTTCTTCTCTTCCTCCTCCGTGGAGAATGCTTTTATGGGCTCAGGATGGACAAGCGGGTCACTTGCATTTCATTTGCTGGTGCTCAGGGGGTAAAAGGCACTGACAGCCAATAAAGCAAGCGGCTGAAACATCCCCTGTTTTTAAACTGGGGGATTTCTCAGAGATGACATGATGATACTTAATCTAGTTCATGACACACAATCTTACTCGTTTGCTCACATACACACACACACACAAGCTTGCACATAGACACACACAAACACATACAATCTCTCTCTCTTTCTCTCTCTAGCGTTCTCTGTGTCCTACACAGATAAGCAACCAGAGACAATAGAAGGAATACAGAGACACAGACACACACACAGCAGCATGTACACATTAAGACACACAAACGCACAAACATGCAAAATGGCTGCTTTACTATCTGTCTCTTTTTTATCAGTATGTGTCTGTTTGTGTGTGTTTGGATGTGTATGTGTATAGATGAGTGTGCATGTGTGTGTTTGTGTGTGTGTGGGTGGGTGCCTTCATTTTTAGCCTGGTGCAATCCTCCTGAAGAAGCTCTGCGGCTAACATGCTTTGCGCTGGGGCATTTCTCTGATTCCCAGATTAAAGCGCTAATGGTTTTCCATTAAATTACACAGTAATTGGATTGTGGCTGCAGCCTTGAAATGGAAGCAAACACACAAGCTCTCTGTGACACTCTCTTTTCCTCTTCTCTTTTCCTCTCCTCTCTTCTGTTCTCATCTTCATGCAGGCTGAATACAGGAAAATACCATCCACAGGTCACACTACACCAATTCTTCTGAAAGACTGTGACACACAAAATGCTAAATGATAGTGGCCAAAGATGATCCATCAGGATATCAGGAAGGGGTGTACCCAGTATATGTGCTACCCAGAGCCAAATGTGATTGCCTTCCATACAAAGAATAAAAAGAAAAAAAGAAATAAAGAAAGAAAGGATGGATGGATGTGAAGAACATAGAAGTAAAGCAAATGAAAAGAAAATGATGGAGATGAGAACAGGAGGAGACACAGGAGAGGAAAGGAGAGCACATGTCCCACCCAAACACAGAACAGGAGAAGATTTAGAGGTGCATGACCACATGCATTGAAAAAGACGAAGGAAAAAAAAAACAAAAGAAAGGAGGGAAAAAAACGACAGCAACACACTTTTGATAGTATCTCAAAAACGAGCAAGCAGCTGGGGAATTGCTTTAGCCCCAGCAGCGCACAGACACATACATAAGGAGCGACTTGTTGGCCTCAACCAAGCGTGTGTGTGTGTGTGTGTGTGTGTGAGAGAGAGAGAAATTGTGAGTGTGTGTATGTGTGTGTGTGTGTGTACGTGTACGTGTGTGTACGTGAGTGTGTGCGTGCGTGCGTGCGTGCATATGTGTGTACATGTGTGTGTCGGTGTCTGTGTGTGTGTGTGTCAGTGTCTGTGTGACTGTATATATGTGTGCATCCTCTATGACCTTCTCCGGGGGAAAGGAGAAATGATAATTGCCTGCCTTTCTCTCTCCCCTGCTGAGGAGGGCTGCAGAGTGGCAGAAGCAAATCCTCTCAAGTTCAGGAGCGCTGGAGAGTGAAGGGAAGAACATGGCCGACACACAGGCAGCCCCATGGGGGAAAGACTTTCCCTCCCTCTCTCCCTCTCTCTGTCTCTCCCTCTCTCCGTCTCTCCCTCGCTTTTATTCACTATCCCTTTCTCTTCACTCCCTCACCCTCCCTACTCATGTTTTTTTTGCTTCTCCCTTTCTCTCTTTCCCTCTTTTTTTCCTTTCTCCATCTCCAAGACTCATCTTTATCTCACTATATCTTCTTTCTTTTTTCTCTCTCCATTCCTCTACCTGTTTGTTGCTGTCATTTCCATGCTCTCTCTCTTTCTCTCTCAACAGGTGTAAGAGAGCACACTAGGTGTACAGAACTGAGACACAGGGAGAGGTAGAGGCAAAGAGATAGATGGAGAGGGAGAGAGAGAGAGAGAGAGAGGGAGAGATAGAGGGTAAGGAGAAAAAGAGAGATAGACAGACAGAGAGCAAGAGAGGAGGGGGGAGGAAAAGATAGTGTCAGAGAGAGAGAGAGAGAGAGAGAGAGAGAGAGAGAGAGAGGCTGACAGAAACAGAGATGATGTTTCATTACATTTACACAAGAGCCTGTTTTATTGGATGGGACAAGCTCTCAGCCCTATTCTCCAAATGAAACACTGTCACAGCTGAGTACACAGTACACAGTACACACACACACACACACACACACACACACACACACACACACACACACACACAGTATCAAACAAAGAGAAGTGCAGATAGAGAGGTGAGATGAGGAATGATGCCTGCATAAAACAATGTGAAAACAGCACACAGACAGAGTGTGAAACAGTGATAGAAAGGCAAAAATGGCATAAACGTATAAAGGCAGGGAGAGAGACTGAGAGATAGAGTGAAAGAAAGAGAGAAAGAAAATAAGAGAAAGAGGCAGAGACATCAGAGACAGAGAGACAGAGAAAAATAGAGGTGAGCAAGAGTGTGAGTTGTTCCTAAAAGTGTAATAAAAGAAACAACAGGATTTCTCTGGGCTGCAGAGCGGGAGATCAAATAGTACTTTGATATTTCAGTCACTTTAATTAATGTTTATTCGCTGAGAGGTATGAAAGGTCAGGAAAAGGTAATAAGCTCATATTAAAAAGTGCCTACAACTCCATGTATGTTTGTGTGTGTGTGTGTGTGTGTGTGTGTGTGTGAGTGTGTGTGTCAGTGTGTGCATTTTTGTGGGCGTGAGAAATGAGAAGACTGAGAATGAAAGAGAAGATGTGCTTGCCTGCCTATGCATGCGTGTACAGAGTGTGGAAGTCTGTTTTTGTACATGCATGTTGAAACTATTATGTATATGTGAGTGAGTGAGTGTGTGTGTGTGTGTGTGTGTGTGTGAGTGTGTGTGTGCCTGCGTGTTTGTATGTGTGTGTGTCTGTCTGTCTGTGTTAACACAATGCGATGACTTATATTACTGTGACTATGAATGTAACATATTTGCATCAATTCTTACAACTCCCAAAACAAACACTGCTCTGTGGCAACAGCACCTGGTAGAGCCTTTATGTACCACATGTTCCATGTTTACCCTCGAGGGGCACATTAGAGAGCGATGCCTTCTGCCATTGTGAACCTCTATAGAGCTATATGTAAGGTAATATTTTGACCTTTCCATGTTAAGTACTGTTCATTTGTACATGCAGACATACTATTCAAAAGTGTTTTCCATGTGTGTGTGCATGTGTATGTATACTCCTATATGTGTGCCTGGTGCCTGTGTGTGTGTGTGTTTATGTGTGTGTTTATGTGTGTGTTTGTGTGTGTGTGTGTGTGTGTGTGTGTTTATGTGTGTGTGTGTGTGTGTGTGTGTGTGCATGGGTGTGTCAGTGTGACTAACTTGAGCGATTGAAAGAGGAGTAATTACAAAGAGGAGTAAGACAGAGTGAGAGCACGAGAGAGATTTAGTGGAGGAGTACACACAACCAAACACACCAGAAAAAAAATTTAAGAGAAAAGAAAGGCAGACAGGAATAGACCAGAAGATAATGAGGAATACTGACAGAGAAAAAGGGAGAAAAGGAGAGCGAAAAGACGAAAGAATGAGATGGAAACAATTAGCGTGATGGATAACATGGCAGATGGAGAGGAATGGCTGGAAAGAGGAGAGAGAAAACAGAGAGAGGGAGGGGGGAAGGAGAGGTGGGGAATTAGCATCAATACACAGAGTCATTACAGCAGTGATAAAGCTGGATCTATACCCTGCCACAGTGTGTGTGCGTGTGTGTGTGTGTGTGTGTGTGTGTGTGTGTGTGTGTGTGTGTGTGTGTGTGTGTGTGTGTGTGTGTGAGTGTACACGTGTCTGCATTTGCATTAGGATTTCTGTGTGAGTGTGTCTCTAATTGTGAATGTGAGCGTTACAATGTGTGTGTGTGTCTGTCTGTGTGTGTGTGTGTGTGTGTGTGTGTGTGTGTGTATCGGTGCGTGCCTGTAGGTACGTTTGCCAGCAATGAAATGAAACAAAGCACAAAAATTCTGATCGACTTCTTGCCGTCAGCACGCATTAGTGCAGATAAATCATATTATCTAGATTACAAATCTTTATCCGTAAAGAAGCCAGCGCTGTTTGTTTAAGAGTGATAAATTAATTTTCGCCCTCCCCCTTCACACACACACACACCCCACACACACACACCCCATCCCACCCCCACCACCTCCACGCTCACAGGGCCAATTATTTACCAAAGAAATCCACAGCTAATGATGTTTCTCAGATGGAGAGGGACTGGCTGGCTGGGGTTGGTGTGAGTGAGTGTGTGTGTGTGTGTGTGTGTGTGTGTGTGTGTGTGTGTGTGTGTGTGTGTGTGTGTGTGTGTGTTTGTGTGTAGGTGTGTGTGTGTGTGTGTTTGTGTGTAGGTGTGTGTGTGTGTGTGTGTGTGTGTGTGTGTGTGTGTGTGGGTGCGTGTTTGTGTGTGAGTCTGTGTGTGCATGTGTGAGTCTGTGCGTGGGTGTGTGTGTGTGTGTGTGTGTGTGTGTGTGTGTGTGTGTGCTGGGACTCAGGCTGTTGCACACACACACACACACACACCTACACACACACACACACTCACTCACACCAACCCCAGCCAGCCAGTCCCTCTCCATCCACCCAAAGCTCAGAAGAAGTAACATATTCATGTGTGTGAGTCACCATGATTTCTCCTTTTTTTCTCTCTCCCTGTCTGTCTTTCTGTGTGTGTGTGTGTGTGTGTGTGTGTGTGTGTGTGTGTGTGTGTGTGTGTGTGTGTATGTGTCTGTGCGTGAGTGTGTGTCCGCATGTGTACTTTCTCTGTGTGCATGCATACAGGCATGGTCTGTGGGTAATTGTGTGTGTGTGTGTGTGTGTATCATTACCATTTTTAGTACAAAAGCCTGGCTGGTCTTCTTGTCAAAACAGAAACCAGTAGCTTTCAGACGAAACGCAAGATTCTGACCTGAAAGAGCCCCAGTGCTGAGAAGTTGAGCTGTTAAAACTTTTTTCATTTAAGCAGGCTTGATGCGCCATAAAGCTCTTAGCACGGCAGCACTTCCCGGCCATTTTGTTGCCCATAAACTGCCTTGGCTGCCTCGCCAGTGGCTCAGTGGTCATTTAGGCCTTGTTGGATATAATTACGGCTGCAACCCTTCGCTGTAAAGTCAAATGGCTGCCTCCCAAAACGCCGCCTTTGCTCACAGCTGACAGGATGAAAATGGCACCGAGTGAAATATAAGGGATTTTAGCTGTTTAGCCCAAAAGCGGAGAGGTTGTTTAGCGGCTATTACGGTTAGCAGAAGAGCTCCATGTCTGGTAAACCAGCCCCTCCTACTTTATTTCATTTTGTACAGAGGGTCTGGCTGTGCTGTATTGAGAAACGTTTTTTTTTTCCAGGAGGTGTAGACTCTGCTGAAGTGTAAAAACGATTGGATCTGCCTTTACCCAATCACTAAGGTCTGGTCCTGACATATGCAATTAGTCTATTGGGCTATAAGTCTGCCTACGCACTGGTGAGGCAAGATTCTGCCTGGGAAAACCATGTCCGTGGAACCTCAGCCAGACGCTCTGTACAAAATGAAAGGATGTACGAGGGGCTGGTTTACCAGATTAATGTCACTGTGGTTCTGCTGGACATTCAGAATGCTGGCAACACCAAAGTCATAGGGTCCATTCACAGGAGCATTTGAGATGAGACCCTACCTGCTCCTCATAATGGATCCTTATATGAAGGAAATAAATGATTAAAAAAAAGAATGGATTGGGAACAAACATATGTTTAGTATGTTAAATTTTACATTGGACTTACATTGGACCAACACAAGACCAATTTAAGTTCAGGTTTAAATCTCTAAATATGTTATATTCTCTCTCAATCTATTCATATCCTGTTGTATTTTCCCCTAAGGCAAACCTTCAGAGAAACAGGTCAGATTTCAAAAGCTTGCCAGAAAAAGTCAGAGGCAAAAGAATCAGTCTCAAGCATTTGGAGTCATACAGACCACTGTGAGGGCAACACAGCGCTGACACAAGTTGAACATGTTTGCATGAATTCTCTTTTGTGTTTGTGTTTGTGTTTGTGTGTGTGTGTGTGTGTGTGTGTCTGTGTGTGTGTGGAGACCTAATATGCAATACGGGAGAGATAACAGTAGTGAAACACACCAATATGCTCGCTCACGCTCTCTCTCTCTCTCCCTTTCTCTTTCTCTCTTTTAGATAGATACACACGCACACATGTTATTTACATTTTGTATGGAGCTCTCTCTATTGTGTTCCAGAAAAAATATTATTTCACTAAAATGGGATTGAAAGAGCATAAAATGTTCAACTGAACAAAACATTGGCTGTGACAATTATGGTGACATGTTTGTGTATTCAGCAAGCCCAAATGAGTGTGAGTGTGAGTGTGTGTGTGTCTGTGTGTGTCTGTGTGTGTGTCTGTGTGTGTGTGTCTGTGTCTGTGTGTGTGTCTGTGTATCTGTGTGTGTGTGTGTGTGTGTATGTGTGTGTGTGTGTGTGTGTGTATGTGTGTATGTGTGTGTGTGTGTGTGCGTATGTGTGTGTGTCTCCATGAGTGCTTTTCTCATTCTGCTGTGCCCTGAAAGATGGTGAAGCGAGAGACACACACACGGCTGTTCCCCTCTGCTGGTGCTTCAAGGGAGGCATCACACAGGGGGAGGCCAATCCTATCAGAGCCACAATGGCTCCCAGTGGCTTAGTTACCTCAGACAAAAAGACAAATCTGTGCAACTGTGCATCAGGCAGATGAGACTCTGCGCCACAAATTCAGCTGGCTTCCAGCTGTTCTGTTACTGTGGGGAACTCTGCCATTTGCCTTAATGATCATAGCAGCAGGCAAGGCGACAAAGTAACCAGGACTAACTTTATCCAAGCACAGCGCTGGCTATGTTATTTCTGTGTCTCTGAGTACAGCACACCAAACCTGCTACCAGTATAAAACCCAACATTGGAAATGGTCTACAGTACTGTATATGATGTCTCTGTACTTTGTCTTGTCTGTGTATGCACTGATGTGTTTAACCTTACTGTTGTTTGTTAATATGATTTAACCTCACTGTTGTCTGTTTAACTTATAAACCTTTTAACCTGGTTGTTTAGCCATTTTCTGTATACTGTGATGCACTTTGGTTTGAAACATGCTATCCAAGTTAAACTTACTTACTTACTTACCATTGTTGCTCTGTGCTTAAGTTACTTTATACATGGAAAGAAGGAAGTACCTTCACAATGAGCGAAGCAATGAGTTCACAGAGCTCATTACAAGAAATACATTAAATATGATATTTTGAAAAACCAAAAAGTAAGATGAACACGAGTATTCGTCCCACCCAAGTACGCTCTTTTACACGTATAAAATGAGCACCCTACATTAGTGTGCTTCAAAGAGATGATAAGACTTGAGGTCTGGCCTAATTAAAAGGTAGCCGACGGTATAAAGAGTGAATAAATTTCATATTTTTAAAAATGGCAGAATGAAATCAATTTCGGTGCTGTTCAATGCAAAATGACTGCATTTTCAATGAGTGTCCAATACCCGATTTAAAGCCCCTCGAGGTGTAGGCAATGCCCACTTGTATTCTATCTGAAATAAAAAAAAATACTACACAAAGAATTTTAGTTTCCATCTAAAATCTGATACAGACACAAGTAATGAAGTTTCTGTACACCTTTGGCCCTTACTCAATGCATTCTGTGCTGTACTCACCTCAACTACACTATAATATGTGTGCACCGGTGACAAAGGACCCAAAGCACCCCCTTCGGCCATGCATCTGAGCACATGACCAGACCATCATCATCTCCTCCAGCATCTTCCGCCAGGACAGGGGCTATCAGTCAGACAGGCCTTCCAGCAGCCTGTGGGGCACACCTTCTATATTAACCTCCTAGGGGGTACGGGGGTGGGGGATGTGGGATGGGGTGAGGAGTCTGTGCTGTGCTGAAGCTGCCTATCTGAGCTCTGTCCGACTGCTGGAAGGTCTTTGGAGTGGATGCAGTCAGAGGGTATAAGTGGCCTTGGGCAGTGGATACGTCCTAGGGTCTGATGGTCGTTAAGTCGTAAGAAAGGTGGCGTAATGTGTCACCTCATTACTATAACGGGCCGGTCAGGAGAGTAGATGTCACATATGCAATATGCAGGCAACAGCCTTAACGCATGTACCTCTGGGTACAACACTGACCAGCGATGCCTCCTTATGGGGACATCTCAGCCAGAAAGAAAACACAGCAGATAGAGAGAGAGAGAGAGAGGGGAGAGACAGAGACAGGGAGAGAGAGACAGAGACAGAGAGAGAGAGAGAGACAGAGACAGAGACAGAGAGGGAGAGAGATAGACAGAGAAAGCGAGAGAGAAAGACAGAGACAGAGACAGAGACAGAGAGAGAGAGAGAGACAGAGAGACAGAGAGAGAGAGAGAGAGAGAGAGAGAGACAGAGACGTGACTGATTTGAGCCATGCCTAATAACTCTGTAATATCTGAAGCTGGAGGGGTCCTGCAGGGCCCAGATAGGATGGATCGCCATGGTAATGGAAAGGGTGTCTGTTGCTAGGATCCACACTTCCAATCCCAAAAGTAATGACGGGAAAAAAAAAAAACCTGGTGAATGCAGCGAGAAGTAATCAATTAATCCCCTCGATGAAACGCCGCCTAGAAGGAAGACACTCTTATCACCCAGAGGAATTCATTCACACACACACACACACACACACACACACACACACACACACACACACACACACACACACACACACACACACACACACACACACACACACACACACACACACACGTGTCTTTAGGAAAACTACAGTAGGGTACCTTGAGTGGTCTGTGTGCAGCAGTGTGATAATGCGAGAGGATTTAACAGCAGGTGTGTAATTGTGTGGGTGTGTGTTTGTGTGTGTGTGTGTCTGGTTGTTTTTGTACCACCTGTTTGACTGTTTTAATTATTTTGGGCATAGAAGATGTGGGCTCTCAAACACAGAGCCACAGAATTGAATTCTGTAGAAAGTGTGTCATGCATTGCCATATATTGCGTGTGTGTGTGTGTGTGTGTGTGTGTGTGTGTGTGTGTGTGTGTGTGTGTGTGTGTGTGTCTGGATTTGGGTCAGAAATGCTCCAAAACTGTCTCTTCTGACATGTGGGGTTAAATGAATGCAATCATGTTTGACACATTTTTTGGTGTTTCCATGGGAATTATGTTTGGGTAAGTCTGCATGAAGTTGGAATCCCAACACCTAGACCACAAAACCCTCATAAACACTATGGCTGGGAAGCGGATCTAGAGGACAAGACCTGCTTCTACACAGAAAAATTACATCTTACACTACTGGGAACAAAATTCTCAGTGTGTGTGTGTGTGTGTGCCTGTGTAACTATGTATGGGT
>CM059279.1:13366727-13381727 GCA_030347295.1 Setipinna tenuifilis
ACCACTAAACACACACACACACACACACACACACACACACACACACACACACACACACACACACACCTAACTGAAGACCACAGATAAGCACTCAAAGCTACACAACCCTGCCACACACACTATTCACACTATCTAAACAAATACACAACAAACACACACACATAAACACACTACCCACTACCCACCCACACACACTAACATGTGCTGTCCAAACACACTATTCAGCATGACAAGTTGCCATCTTCACACATGGTGCATACTACCTAACCACACACTGCACGGGTGGATGCACTGCACAAGGCCTCACACATCACAGGAATGAATGACAGATAAATCTGACTATGAACTTAAAAAACAAAGAAGAAAAAGCTTAACGTAATTGAAGGAATATTGAAGGTAAAAGTTCAGAAATCTAAAGATGGCTTGTTCAATTTTAAAATGGCATACTTTCTAGTTATGTTTGCCACCAGGTATTTTGGTGGTTGTTGTCACAGTAATGCTTGGGAGGATGTAGTTTTACCCTAAGGCTTCAAGATCATCCCAGGTTTTACAGTAATTAATGAAATACATAAACAAACCGTTAAAGGAGTGTGACAGTGTGTCTGTGTACAGTTTAGTTCATCAGACACGGAGCTTGCCTGAGGCCTGCCTTGACTTCAGGGACCTCTGTTGTAAATTTGCAGTTAAACTCATATTTGTGAATTTTTAGTTAATGTATAAAAGGCCTACTGTAGGTTCTTGTAAAACTATTTTTTTTTTGCTGCAAATCAAAAGAGCAAAGCACTGTGTAAGATACACTCCTGCTGGGTATATGTTCTATATGGTCCCGAGGAGATTGTAAATATATTCATGCAGAAATGTGTGAACGTAAGCTATAAGTGGACAGTATGGCTGGAGTCTGTGGTTCCCTTCACGCTGCTCCTCTCAGTCCAATTAAGGAAGCTTGCAGTCAGCTGTAAATGACTTCAATAGGCCGCGCCCACTCCCACACCGATCAATAACCAGCCATCAAATCAATTTGCCAATACGGGGATGTGTATATGGGCACAATCATGGAAGCAGTCTCCCTCTCTCTAGAGCTTTGTGACTCTCTCACTCTCTTTTTCTGTGTGTGTGAGTGTGTGTTTGTGTGTGTGTGTGTCTGTCCGTCTGTCTGTGTCTATTCATTTAACTGAAAATGAATTCAAAGAGGAATACACACATACAAATGCCTAGACGTACCTGCATACACACAAGCGCATAAGCATACACATATACACACACACACACACACACACACACACACAGGCATCAGAGAAATGATTGATTTCTCTGCCTCCTTTGCCCTTCCTGAAGGATGATTCAGACCTTCATCTTAACACACCTTTCATCTCGGCCTTCAGAGACCACCAGAATCTGCAGGACAGGGCCACACACACACACCCACACACACACACACACACACACACACACAGGCACATAAGGTGACACACAAAATACACAGAGATGCACAAAAAAACACAGTTATTCTACATGTCCCATAGATGCCAAATTCTGTCCTCCAAAACATAAATCAAACATAGATATTTAAACTTTATCCTAAGACAAAAAACAAGCACACACACACACACACACACACACACACACACACACATGCACGACACACACACACACACACACACACACACACACACACACACATGCACGGACACACACACACACACACACACACACACACACACACACACACACACACACACACATATTTACTGTAATTCATTCACCCTGTTCCTGTGTGTACACTGGTGCCATGTTGCTTTGAATGTCACCATGCTTCTGTGTCACCCTCCCACGATGCTCCACAGACGCCCATCGCAGATGCTCATGTGTGTGAGGGAGAGGCATCCAGCAGCGGGCAGATGGGGCACGGTGCCAGCCTGCATCAAACGCCCCCCGCTGTGCCACCCAGCTAACACATGCCATGCACAGTATAAACACTCACAACACACTCTCAAACTCTAAAAGGTCTAAAGAAATCAGCTGCTGGATGTTCAGTGTGTGTGCTCATGAGATGTGCTTATGTTGACCTCCTTCATGTTTTTATTTACCAGTAGCACCACAGTGTTAAAGTTAGATAACAGATATGGATAGATGCACAGCTAGTAAAGTAAAGTAAAAGCATTATAGGTTTAGACGTTTTTTTTCAGTACTCTATGATATCATCGTACCAGCAACCCTTTGGTTGATGTTTTACTATCTATAAACTAGTAATAAAAGGTTTGTAGATAGCTTATAAGCCTGTGGCTACAAATGGCACTCTTGATTCCATCACTGTAATATCCCAGCGCTGTGCAACCCTATCGTCAGATTTAGAAATAATCATTCTCAGGATATCAATAACTTGTTTCAAAAGGTCCATAATTCCTCCCATAAAACCTCGATTTTATTATGTTGTGGCTTGGCAAGCCTGTGACTAAATCAGCGCGGTGCCATCCATACGAATGCGTAATTCAGACTGTGGAATCCATCGAAATACACCACAGGGTACATTTTTCCCCTGCCTGACAATCTCCCCGGCTCCGTCTCCTGCGTTAATTACAGCAGGACCATTTCATTCCCCACGCCGGATGGTTGCTGTATGTCAGGGAGCGAAACCATCACTCTCAATTAGAGCTCATCGCACAGACACAGGAGACACTGAGGCACAGACAGACAGGAATGTGGGGGGACAGAGGAGGGGGCAGGGGTAGGGGGGAGGATGAGGGTACAGGAAAGAGGGGGATAGGAATAGAGAAGAAGGGGGTGAGTAAGGCAGTGGATATGGAGGGACAGAGAAAATGTGTGGGGGGGGGGGGTGGTAGAGGAAGGAGAAGAGAAAGAAAGTGAGAGTTGTCCAACAGGCCCACCCAAACAGAAGGCTCCCTTTGTTTGATTGATTGTTTTATTAATGATGATGACCTATGTGTTTTGGGCTAGGCCCACCTGGCCACCCATTTTATCATTTCTGGCTACACTCCTGGATGTAGAGAGAGGTAAGGAATGGAAAAGGTGCAAAACAGACAAAGAGAGAGCAGAGGGACAGAGGGTAAAAGGGGGAGACAGAGAGACACAGAGAAGAGGAGAAAAGACGGCAAAGGGAGGGAGACAGATGGAAGGGAAGGAAGAGAAAGGCGAGAGGGGAGAGGGGGTAAGAGGTGGGGGAAGAGGATGAGAGGGCAGAGAAAATGAAAAGAAAGAGAGATGATGGGAGACAGAAGGAGAGAGAGAGAGAAAAGCCCTGTGTGACCGAGAAAAAAATAACTGGGAGAGAAAGACAGCGAGAGTGTCATTATCGTCCATTTATGGGTGCAAATGGCTTCTTCATGTCCGTGCGAGACGTGCCATGTGTGGATAAGGCCTGCAAGTAGGCATTTCATTAGAGATCACATTTCTCGGGTAATATGCACTGGACAATAAAGGATATGCAACATTGGTCCAGAATGTTCCGCAGCGTCTGCAAGATGTTCCTGCGATGGCTTCAGGGGGCATTGAACACAGCCGTGCATAATGATCCCACACCCACCTGTTAGTCTGATAAGCAGTTCGGCTAGCACAGGCCTCGTCCCTCACAGACGCAAGTTCACTTAGCACTAATAGACACTTTTGGTGCTTCTCATTTTTTCCTTCCATCTTTTCCATCTTTCCTAGCCCCTCCTAGCATGAATGAAAAACGTAGAACTACTTGAGGATGAAAGAATCAAGAACCTTTGCACATGAGAAATGAAATGTCCTTGAATGGCACACGTGTCATGCTTACACATTCAACATCACGTGTGAGTGATGTTTTTCAAGATTCCTAGAGGACACATAATTCTCTTTGGCATGGAACACACTGACAATGATTTATTTTCACTGACTCAGTAATTAGTCCGTACTGAGCTAAGTTTGTTAGTCAGTTGAGTAACAGGCATGAGCAACACGTGTTCCATACATGTAAGAATCAACTAATGACGAAACCACTGAGTTGGTAGATTTTTTTAGTAGGCAGTGGAGTAGTGTTAGTTAGACAGTGAGTTGTCATAGAGTAGGCACTGACACAACACTTTGTTTATTGTTGCTTTACTGTGGGTCTGTTTGTGGATCTGTTCCATAAGAATCAACTAATAATCAAACCCTGAGTTGGTCGATTATTTTAGTAATACTATTAGTTAGACAGTAAGGTGTCACAGAGTAGACACTGACACAACACTTGGTTTGCTGTTGCTTTACTGTGGGTCTGTTTGGTTTACAATTAGAGCTGCTCTTCTTCCAGTTCCTGAGGCTGGACAGAGTCAAACTGTCTGTCTCTGGCAATGCGCCCCCTCTTCCTCCACCTCCTCTTCCTCCACCTCCTCTTCCTCCACCCCCTCTTTCTCCACCTCCTCTTCCTCCGAGTGTTGTCTATCAGTTGCTTGCCTTTCAGCAGCCACTATTACAGCTCTTTCTCTCCTCTCTTATCTGATCTCTGTGCTCTCTCCATCACTCGCCTGGTCCTTTTCCTTTCTATTCCCCGCCTCCTAGGACACAAAACATCCTGACGGAGCTCCACATGCCACAGCAGGACATCCCAGAACCTCTGTCCCTCCCACAGGGCTTTAGCACCAGCAGGGACTCCACTGCAACTGGGTGGGAGCCACTTGTTTAATGTCCAGGTACCAGTTATCTTATCTGTTCAACACTTTTTACCACAAATGTTGTCTTTTTTATTATCTTATAGGGTGGTATATTCAAGCCTAGCATAGTCTCCAGAACAGTTTTATATAGTCTTTATATATTGTTATCTTTTATATAGATGTAAGGTATACACTGACCACAAAGGTATGTATTAAAAGGCGAAGGTTGAGACAGAGGCAAAGAACTACTGTACATGATGTGAAAGATACATGTCCCTAATAGCCTAATGTCTTGTTCCCTTGCCTTCTGTCCTTGTTAATGGGTCTGTTCTCTTGTGGCCTTGCCTATACTCTCTCTCCCGCAACTCCTGAATGCCACGCAATCACTGTGGGCAAGCCACACATACTGGAAGGGAAAGAGAATGTTGTGTTCTGAGGGGAGAATGGGGATGAGGCTGAAAGGATTCTCCATGTTTCACTCTGTCACTCCCCCTTTTGTGCAAATCTGCAAGACATCCCATTTGTGCGAAGAGCAGGATGCCATATGTCAGCCTGACCTCCTCAACAGAAGTGAATCTTACCATACGCGCACACACACACACACAGACACACAGACATGCGCACACACACACACACACAGACATGCGCACATACACACACACACAGACACACAAACACACAGACAGACAGACACACACGCACACATACACACACACACACACACACACTTTCAGAAGGAGTGAGGACAGAAAGTGAACTTCTGCGGTCTTTTAGTCTTCTGACAGAAAGAAGAGAAAGTGGCACTTTGTCAAGGGTGGCTTTTAAGGAAAGCCCTACAATATCCTTTCATCCACACAATGGCAAGGTTAGGATTTAGGATTTTGACCTGTTTTTTTTTTCTGTACACTTCACTTCAATATTATTTTGTTGCTGTATCTTGCTTTGCTTAAGAATGTGTGTGTGTGTGTGTGTGTGTGTGTGTGTGTGTGTGTGTGTGTGTGTGTGTATAGCTTTGTGTGCTTTGTGTGTGTGTTAGCGTGCCTGCAATCCAATGAAGTGCGTATTTCATATCTTTTTTTTTCGAGTAGAAATTCTGTTAGCCCTGACATTTGAGTCAAAACATCTGTGAAAGTGACCTTGAAGAGCAAGGGATGAGAGCAGACAGCATTAACACACCACCTGTCCACATTCCACCTTCAATAACACAGACTTGAGGCCTTTCATCCAGACCACTGCACAGCGCACCTGACCCACGTCCACCAACACACAGCTGCTCCGCAGTCATCAGATTATACAGTCATCACCTCAGTAACTTTCCGAATGGCTGCCTCATATAATGCCCAACATTCCTTAGTCAGCTGACCCTTACTCAACCCTCGTCATTATGTTCTCAAAGCATGACACTGAGATCTATCATGCATTCATGAAAGTAAGTAGGAAATCCATTTTATATTTGCTACATTCTTAACTGATATAGTGGCCCCAGTACTACATTCTTAGCTTCTACAGTGGCATTCTATGACACCCCCCCCCCCCCCCAGCAATATGGCAAAATCCACAAAACAGTGGGAACATATAGAAAACATTTTACTTTATAGTTTAAGTCTTAAAATACCCCTGCACATGCTGTTTTAATACATTTACTTTATGTGTTATTACTTCATTTAAATTAATATTTATATGTTACAGTATAGGTATCATAAATCATAATATTTATCTGAAAATATGCTATATAGCAGGACTGCGAAAAGTGAACCACAATATAACGGCAGATCACTGTAACTGGTGTAGGCAATTTTTTTATAGAGGTTTCTGTTGGTTGTTCCACTGGCATATGCTTGGATGAAATAAGTATCTTTATATCCAAGTATCTTTGTTTATAATGTGGCGTTCTGTCATTGTACATCGCTTTGAAAAAAAAAATCCACAAAGAAACAATAAACAAACAAAACAACAAACGTAAACACACATGCTCTGCTCAAAGACACGTTGTTTTTCCATCTAAGCCAAATGCATGGAGCTGACATTTATGTTCATTGTGATTTGCGCTCATCTCATCGCTGGTGATGTAAGGATTTCTGCATCTAATGAGAGCTCTACTGGTATGGGATCATTTCCCTAAGACAGGCGGGGAGCATTCTGCCTTCTACTTATTAATCCGGCAATAAAGCCAATCTGTGGAAAAATAAGATCATCAAATCAAATTAGTATTCTTGCATCATATCCCTAAAGAGTGAGCAAAAGTTCCATTAAACTAACAAATTGAAAACTTGATTTCATTGCAACTGTTCCTCCATTAAAATGCTATTCAGCATCATCTTTTCTATGAATACGGCGCATCTGTTATGGGGGTAATTAGTGTTTTGATGATGCACGTAATTTTGCCGCTATTCATTTAAAGCAAACCTGCAGACACTTAGCCGAGCTGCAGCAGCAGCGCTGAGCTCTAGCTGGATTAGCATTTCAGCATCAGTGAGAGTCAACAGAGAGCCGCCGCAACTTGACAAACGGCACAGAGGATCTGCTAGGACGCTTTCCCTCCTAATTGCGTCCACTCACACAATGCAAACAGAGGAGATCTGTGCAAACAGCCTGATGAGTCTAAACACTCATGCTACTCCAAAGCTAACGTGGACGTAGCACTCCTGATGACAGCACACACATAAAGGCATCTTCACCACCAGGCAGGCAGGCAGGCAGGCAGGGAGGCAGGGAGGCAGGCAGTCAGTCAGTCAGTCAGCCGGACCGTCTAACTCACCAGGATCCATCGCTGTGATGGATGGTAATTAACCAGTAGCAGACAAACATGCTGGATGGTTGTGGCTTGATGATGACTGATACTCAACACACTAATCCTCATTAGGCCCAAAGGCACATTCAACCGCCAAGCCAAGCTCTTCAAAAGCCATCTATGTGACTGATGATCATTAGCCCTCTCAACAGCACAGCCTTTTAAATGAATCCACGTACCGTTTACCATTTACATGTTATTCATCAAAATACACTTTTGTACAGAACTGTTGAAAGGTATTGGAAAACGGGGCTAAACTGGTCATATCGTTTACATAAGCGATCACAAAAAGGTGCGTTAACACGGTTTGTAATGTGAAAACCTGTGTAAACCGTGTTTGTGTGCATTTACCCTTCACTACACAACTGTTCATGACCTAAATCTCTTACCAGAGCTCAATGGCTAATGAGTGGACAGATGAACAAACAATCCTGAGTTTTAAACTTTCACAATCTACTGCAAGCAGAACTATTTTTGTGAGGGAATAAAAAGGGAGTTTAACACAGGACCACAGTGATTGTGGAGTGGTGGTACTATCTGATGTGGTTCACTTGGTAAATAAACAGAAATATATGCAATCAGAGTCTCTGATGTACCCACTGAAACCCCTGAATGATCACACAACTGAAAGATGAGCTGCGATGCTGGTAGACCTGTCTGAAACCTAATTTCCTGTAAACAAACACTCATTGTCTGTGTGTGTGTGTGTGTGTGTGTGTGTGTGTGTATGTGTGTGTGTTTGTGTGTGTCTGTGTGTGTCTGTGTGTGTGTGGGTGTGCAAAACCAAATTGGACTGGCCCGTCATTTGGTGGTTCATCAACTTCAGCCATGTTTTTTTTTCTGACATGACTGATGTGAGTGATGGATATCTTTTGTTTACAATATAATGAATGACAACTGTTGTTCAACTTGTGCTGACGGGCCGTGCTGTGGCAGAGGGCTCGGCCTCTTTGTTTTGGATCTCTACCAGAATTTTAATCAAAACAACAACATTGGTATGTTGAATCATACAGCCTCAAACAAAGACACAAACAGGCACAAACAGAAACACACAGACACATACACACACAAATCAGAAATGTCCAAAACTAGTCACGCCCTCTTTTGATGGAGTCTGTCTGTTTACTTGGTCTTCATATAGCCAGGGTGCCTGTGCATAAAATGCAGCAATTGCATGGCGCGCCCATACACACAGACACACATGCCACATAAGCTTTACCCAGAGATCTATGGCTGTGCAGCTGGACATATAAAACAGCAGCAGAAGTCAGTTATTCATGCACGTGTGTGGTCCACACAGAGAGAGAGAAAGAGAGCGAGAGAGAGCGAGAGAGAGAGAGAGAGAGCGAGAGAGAGAGATGCACACACACACACACACACACATGCACACACACACACACACACACACACAAACATGCACACACGCATGCACACACACACAGGCACACACCCACTCACTGCTAAAACAAAAAAGTTAGGGAGGAGACTATGATTAATGTACGAAGGAGGACTAACAAACTCCTGCCTGATAGGACAACAGAGAGCACTGAGCAGCCACGAGGAGCGAGAGCATCAGTCTACAGCTCATTTCTTATCTCTCCTCCTCCCGCCCTTTAAATACACCAATGAATAATTATGCTGTTTATGGATGCAATTTATGGAGGAAAATGGGTTTAATTCATTATACACTACATCATAATCACTGCTCCCTAACTCACCACATTACAAATTTTACCAGTATGGAATAATCCTTTATGAATATATAGCTATTCATTTATATAGCGTTCGTTATATATTTTGTATTCATTTTATTTGGTACCAATGCCAAAAAAATGCTCATATGAACTGAATCTCCATACCTATGAACCACACTGACTGACAAATGACATTGAATGATTGGTGTTTTCTGTCTTTCCTCCAGTTCAACGCTGAAGATCTCCACACATGTCTCTCACTCATATTTCACTTCATCTGACTACTTTTGGAGGCAGAATGAATGTGTTTCTCTGTATGTTTTAAAATGCAAAAATGCACGCAGGCCTTTGACAAACGTAATGGAGCTTGTCAAGAACTATGACATGTTTTCACACTCGTGTTTGGCGGGGGGAAGTAGGCTATGGCTGTCAAATGAGACTGAGAGGGATAGTTCACCTGTATTTACTCCAAGCGCTGTCACTGACTTAAAGTTCAGCAACGGCTCCAACTAGGACAGGTACGTAGAGGCATTTCCATCAAAACATCCAATTTTGTGTGAGGCTGGGTAACTCAGTGTTTGCATGCAACAAGATCAGAGGTTGCAGCAGAAATGAACACAGCATAAATCTAATGAGTGTCTCTGTGAAAAACATGGCTAATGATAAAAACATATTCAGTATGAATAGGCCTTTCATTTCTCTCTTTCTCTATCTCTCTCTCTCTCTCTTTCTCTTTTTTTCTTTCTCTCTTAGTACACCATCATCCTTTCTCTGTCATTTTAGTTCTAATGTATGATTCTTTACTTTCTCTCTCTCTCTCTCTCTCACTCTCCCTCTCTCTTTTTTTCTCTTTCTCTCCCTCCCTCTAATAAAGAAAATAATAGGGAATGTGTTTGTTGGTTTATGTTACCCAACAAAAACGGAGACAGTTGTTTACTGCCAGGAAATGGCTGTTTGCACAGGGGCTTGTCAACACGTTAAAGTGTTAGCACATAAAAACATCTCTGGCTTTAAGGTATATTGTGAGCTATTTGTTAGCAAGTGGTCTCATCCTGTTGTTAGCCAAAGGCTTCCAAACCTAACTTTATAAAAACAAAAACCGTCTGCTTGTTATTTCTCCACAAACTTCCTGCACTTTTGACCTCACAGTCTCTGTCTTAATAAAACTATTGGGAAAAGAAGAGTAACCACAAACCACTAAGAAAGGGAAAACGGATGCCTTTGAGTATGCATTCCTTGTTATCTAAGTCATTTTGGGTGGGAGGTGTGGGGAGTGATGTAGGTGAAAAGTGAAGTGTATCTGAAGACAAAAAGGGTTCATGCACTTCACATCAGAAACGTGTGGAGAGAAGAGACACATGGCAGAATTAATACTGCACGAGTTTCCCTACAAAGACATCGAGGAGAGTCGACTTCCCAGACAGCATTCTGAGGAAACCTTATCTGGAGCACAGCCAATTACACACGCCATACGTTATTATGCACAAACAGAGAGGGAGGGAAGGAAAACACACACATACACACACACACACACATACATGCAGACAGTCGAGGGAGACAGATTAGCACACGCTAATACACAACACACTTGTGGTATAGGCACACACACACAAAAACATACACATACATACACACACACACACACACACACACGCACACACAAACACATATACACACACAAAAGCACACACACACAAACATGTTTTGCCCCCGTGGGAACAGACACGGCAGGGAAGTTTCCAGTCCTTCCCTCGTCTTTAAATCGTATCTGAGGAGACACAGCGCTTCAGTCAGCCTCTATAGTTCTACCAGGCCCACACGCCTGACATTCGCTACACAAGGATAGCAGCAGCCAATGTCTGAGTACGAGGTACAGCTCTGATATACAGTAGTGTGAAATGACAACAGCTTACCATGATAGGGAGGAGAAATCTGCTTCGGTGTTCAAGAGGCCTTTGATAACCCGCCATGCTGTTGCAAGCTTGGCACACTGTAAACATATACATCCAGCAGGTCTACTTTTTCAGTCCTTATTTCTGAGGATCTCTTGAGGGTTTATTGTTGCCATTTGTGACAGATGTAAACCCACGTTATTGTCTGTGTTTGTGTTTTGCTATGCATTCATGCAGACAGACTCTTGATCTAGTAGGAGTGGAGTAGATACCTGGAGGCACTGCTGAGATGATGGCTGAGCAGTAGCACAGTAGCAAACTTGCCCCTGAGGACACAGGAGCTACTACAGACAACATGGAGGAGGACAGAGTATTGTCAGGACAGTTAATTTTGTAGAAGAGGGGATTTGTGATGAGAGATATGGCAAAGATTGACAATGTGACACATTCCGATAATGGATGAATGGATCATTGACTGTATATAATTCATAATATAGTCTGTGGAATGGATGGATGGATGGATGCATGGATGGATGGATAAATGGATGGGTAGATGGATGAATTGTTAGATGATGATGATAACGATGATAATGGTGGTGATGAGGGCTGATGTGGATTTTATGAAGCCTTGTTTTCAGGTTGTAAACGCACACCTTGTGAGGTGCACACAGCGATTTAAAGATACTTTTAATCAAGAAAACAGTGTGGTGGCACACTCAGAAGTTAAAACAATATGTTATCATTTTATTTCACCAAACGTTCCAGCTTAAACCTTGATCAGTGTCATTGATGTGGATTTCACACCATCCACCATACAGCTTTTTAATACCCTATACATTACATTAATGATGAGAAGGAAAAAAGAAATGATAAAAGCATGACACTGTCAAACGTCCTCAGCAATCACCATCCCAATCTCTGCACACGCAACAAACATGCTGAGCACGAGATCACAGTGCTCCCCAGAACAGAGTGGTGGTGGTGGTGAGGGGGGAGGGGGGGGAGAGGGGGTGGGGGTGGCAGGAGTGATGAGTCAGAGACGTTACTAGTCAAGAGCTCCACGTGAATCACGACTCATGATTGCAGCAAGATGATGACAACATGTGAGCAGCTCACATTTAACACACAGAGAGAGAGCAGCTGTGAATATCGTAGTCCAGTCAGCTACACAGATTTTAGTGAGGTCAAATTAACAGAAAGAGTAACGAGTAGAGTAGAGTAAAGAGTAACAATGTAAAGATTTGAAAGGATGATTGAAGATTGACTAAAATGGTACTATGATTATAGGTTATGATAAAATATGATGTGGTTATGTTCATAACACACATGGCCATACAGAGCTTTAGAATAACAGGCTGTGGCATTCTGGGAAAAGGAAGTACCCTGAAATTAAAGGTTTAATCCTAAGGATCCCTGACGTTAGTAGGCCAGGTTATTTCTGATGTATGCATTTGTGTGTTTGTGCATGTGCACGATCACGTGTGTGTGTGTGTGTGTGTGTGTGTGTGTGTGTGTGCACGCATGTGTGTGTGTGTGTGTGTCTGCACGCATGACAATAACTGTGTTTGGCTGCATATGTGTGAAAGAATGCAGCTGTGGGTGAGAGTGTATGGGAGTCAGCAGACCTATAGGGTGAGAATCGCATTTCTGTCATGGTGTATTTGTGTACCACCACTGATCTGTGTGTGTGTGTGTGTGTGTGTGTGTGTGTGTGTGTGTGTGTGTGTGTGTGTGTGTGTGTGTGTGTGTGTGAGATTGTTAGTTACCTTAGCTCACACACTCACACTCTCTCTCACCCCAGCCTCTCTGTTACCTCCCGTACGCATACAAATGTTATAATCTATAAATATAAACACAGGCAATGATACACAGAAGGAGACGCAGTGTGTGTGTGTGTGTGTGTGTGTGTGTGTGTGTGTGTGTGTGTGTGTGTGTGTGTGTACAGGCCTCTGATCATCCCCAGTCTGGCAGTCGAAATTGGGGCACAGAAGTATGCCTCAGTGTGACTTAGTCTCCAGGCACCGTCGCCTGTTTGCACTTGTGCGTGTGTGCGCTCGTGCTTGTGTATGTGTGTGTGTGTGTGTGTGTGTGTGTGGGTGTGTGGGTGTGTGTCCTCTCTTGTCACCTCTAACCCTCTATGCTGCAGGACAATTACCACTTCCCCATGCCAAACCTGCCAAAGATGTGGCCATTTGCTGACCATTGGAGATCCAAGCTCCCTCCAGGGTCCATCTGACTCACCTTCAACAGGCAGCCCTCATTTGGAACAAGCAGCCATGACTCTGATGTGCTTAAATATCTCATTCTCTTAGAAGTAGAATGGGAAAGGACCTGATGTAATTCCTACCAAGGATTGGAGAAAGCAGGGAGGCCTTCTTACAAATACAGAATACTACCTCATTCTTCCTTTAATTCCATGCCAGTCTCACACACACGCGTGCACACACACACCCAAAGACACATTCACTCATACACAAATGCATACACACACTAACACCCACATACACACACACACACACACACACACACACACACACACACAAAGGCCCATTCACTCTCACACACACAAATACACACACTGACACAGACACAGACTTGTAGGCACACAGACACAGACTCACACTTACCCACACACATGTACACACAGAAACATACACACACACACATACATGCACACACACACCCACATACACACACACACACACAAACACACATACACACATGCACACACACACACACACACACACACACACACACACACACACACACACACACACACCCGCACACACACCCGCACACACAGGGAAGTTACAATGGGCTTTATCCCAGCATAATACAAGAGAGGATGAGCGGTAAGCTTACATGAGCCATAATGGAGAGACACTGGATTCTAGCAGACAAGCGACACAGGCTCAGCCTCACCCCGCCAGCTTCCTGACAACCATCAAAGCCTCACACACAAAGGAGCCGAAACAAGACTGCTAGCAAAACAAGAAATAGAGAGAAAGAGAGAGATGTATGAATTTATTGATAAATACTCCTTGGCAGTTTCTCAGCACTCTCCACTTACTTTTGGACATTTGAAAAGAAAGCGTACCTCATACCCTGTGTGTGTGTGTATATGTGTGTGTGTGTGTGTGTATGTGCATGTGCGTGTGTACGTGTGTGTGTCTGTTTGTGTGCGTATGTGTGTGTGCATGTGCATGCGTCTGTGGGCGTGCATACGTGTGTGTGTGTGTGGGTGTGTGTGTGTGTGTGTGCATGCATAGCTATGTGTGTGTGTGTCTGTAAATGTCACCTGTGAAATTTGCCCTTTATGGTGAGTGTGTGAGTGTGGATGTATGCCTATAGGTGCGGAGCTGTCTTGGGCTCTTGTGAGGTTTCTACACGTACAGGTGTTAAATGTCACCACCTCTGCCACAGCACAGTCTGTCAGTGAGCTTACAGGACAGTAAGATTGGTGACACAACATTACTCAATCGCACACAATGTGTGTGTGTGTGTGTGTGTGTCTGTGGGAGAGTCTGTGTGTGTGTGTGTGTGTGTGTGTGAGTCTGTGTGTGTGTGTGTGTGTGTGTGTGTGTGTGTGTGTGTGTGTGTGTGTGTGTGTGTGTGTGTGTGTATGTGTCATGTGAAGATTCGGGTGTGAAACATTATTTTGCATGCTTGAAGAGGAGTGGGAAAACTACAGTAGGTGTGAAGCCAAAATAGTGCCTGTACAAAGAGTTTCAACAGAACAACATCAAATTTACATGATGAGATATTCTTATTGAATTTCTCTAGTTATCTGTGGAGAAGGGTAAACAAGTGTGTGTGTGTGTGTGTGTGTGTATCCATGCATGTGTGTGTGTCTGTATGTGTGCATGTATGTGTGCATGTGTGTGTGCATGTATGCATGTTTGTGTGTGTGTGTGTGTGTGTGTGTGTGTGTGTGTGTGTGTGTGTGTGTGTGTGTGTGTGTTTGTAGCATGAAAGGCTGCTAGTGTCTTAGTGAGGGAATCAGCAGGAGTACA
>CM059279.1:13386727-13396727 GCA_030347295.1 Setipinna tenuifilis
TTCCATTTTTGTTCAATAATGCAGCACACGTCATCTTCCTGTTCCATCTATGTGTTAGACTGTGTCTGTGTGAGTGTGTATATGTGTGTTTGAGTCTGTGTGCAAGTGTGTGTGTGTTCATGTGTGTGTGTGTGTGTGTATGTCTTTGTGTATGTGTGTGTGCGTGTGTGTGTGTGTGTGTGTGTGTGTGTGTGTGTGTGTGTGTACACGCGCGTGAGGATGGGGGGATGATCGAGATGAGAGTGCGAGTGTAAGACACATCTTCTGCTGCCGGCATTACATGCGAACATCTCTTCTCCTCTTCTCCTTCGGCCATTAATAATACATTGTCATCCCGCCATCATTAAGGAGGGCAGAAGAAGTCATCAGTCATTTGCCTCCAGAACATTCCGCCATCCCTGGTGTGGCCCGAGAAGAGGATAGATGGAGATATAAAAGAGTATATCAGCCATCCTGATGACCAGACCTCCGGAAGAACCCTCGCCCACGCCTGTAATGCTCCCCATGGTTACCGTCACCCCTGGTAACAAAACGGAAAATTCCAGAGGATGAGAGGCCAGCGGAGCAGAGGTTAAATTATTTAGAGGCCATGATATAAATGTGTCATTTACTTCCCCCGTGACACCAGGGAGCCCCCCCCCCTCTCTCTTTCTCTCGTGTGTGCTCTCTTCTTCTCTTCTCTCATCTCTTTCTGTCTCTTCCTCGGCGTCTAATACCCCTCCTCTCCATTCTCATGTCTTCCTCCCTTCTCTTCTCTTCCCCTGTTCTTAACTTCTCTCCTCTTTTGGCTCCATCATTTTCTCTGTTTCTTTGCTCATCTCTCCTCATTCATCTTCTTCCTCTCCTCTCCTCTCCTTTTCTCTCCTCTCCTGTCCTCTCTGACTTTCCTTTACCAGAGAGGCTTTTAGCTCTTTACCTTCAATGTGCACAGCTATGACTGTGAAACCATGTCAGGTATTTGTCTCATGAGAGAAGGCATCACATCTCTCGCTGTCTCTCTCTCTGTCCCTCTCTGTTTTTCTCTCTCTCTCTGTCTCTCTCTGTCTCTCTCTCTCTCTCTCATAGGTATATGATCTGAACTGTTAGAGAAGCCGTCACATCACATCTCTCTCTCTCTCTTTCTCTCTCTGTCTCTTTCTCTCTATCTCTCTCTCTCTCTCTCTCTCTCTCACACACACACACACACACACACACACACACACACACACACACACACACACACACACACACACACACACACACACTTTCCCCTGCTGTGTAGCTCATAGGTATATGATCTGATCTGGTCTGTCTGTGCAGGTGCAGACAGTAAAGTCATTTGGCCACCATATCAATATTTGTCTTGCAGGGGTCCAGTCGTTTAGCTACTAGGTTAAAAGAAATCTAATTCTCCTATTCCTCTGACGATAAGGGTAAATAAGAAAGGACTTCATCGACATACCCACACTGACAGTGTGTCAATCTGTGTCAGCCAAATCCAATTTGTGCTGTGGTTATGAGATGGGGCGGGGGAATAATCTATTTCCATAATGAGGGATCAAATATTTGTCACACTCAACAAGTATAATGACGGCTGTTTGAAATTGATCCTGATTACTTGTCTTGATTCATGTCTATGTGCAGCATCACCAACCTCAGAGCAGTGCTGTAGAAAAGAGGGGGAAATCTGTAGAAATAAGACACGATAAAATGCCAGACCATCCTTGCGTCTGAAAACCTTAGTAAGACTTCTAGTCACTGCCTACCACTCCATTGTTGCAGTAGTAGCTTCTACATAGCAGGCTAGCTAGTATTAAGTACAATTTGAATGTACTACATGCTATAATTATGTCATAAGAAGCATGCCATCCAGGTACCTTTCGTCTTCTACTAAAAGCCTACTGGGGTATTCGTACATACTAGGTCGTGGCTTCCTCATGTTTTCCTACTACATAGAAGGCTAGTTGGGGTATTTGGGTAGATGGCATGTGTTGTTGTATGAGTACATGTATGGTCATTTCCATGGAATCCTCATGTGTATAAGACCTGTCCAATATATCCCTGCACAGACACAGACCAGGATCACGCCAGTATGCTGCCATTAATGCCAAAGGTCTCGGCCAGACATGACCAATCAAATGATGTCATCACCACTCTGTCTGTGCCGTTTCCACTGCCTTTCCCCATTACAATCTCACTCCGCCTCTCTATGTCATTTTCTCTCCCTCACTTACTCTTACTCTTTTCCCTCCTCCTACCTCTCTCCCTGTCGTTATGCCTCTCTCCGTGCGGTGACATGAATGAGGGGATGGGAGAGGCTGGTGGTCCTTGACTCCTCAGCTTGAGGGGCCGATGCTTGACAGGGCTGGGAGGAAGACCACAGCCACACAGGCCTCGTTTGGAAGTCTGACGCAATGCTGCTGCCTCTAAATATTTAATCACAGTGTCATGAAATTAAAAGAGACAGTGGGAGAGCTAGTGTGTGTATGTGTGTGTGTGTGTGTGTGTGTGTGTGTGTGTGTGTGTGTGTGTGTGTGTCTGTGTGTGTGTGTGTCTGTGTCTGTGTGTCTGTGTGTCTGTCTGTGTGTCTGTGTGTGTGTATGTGTGTGAATAGTAAGTGGGGAAGTAGGAAAAAGCAAGATTAATGAAGTAAAACATGGTAAAGGAAAAAAAAGAAGAAGGAAGACAAAGAATAGAGAGACGAAGACTAAGAAGCCCGTTGTTGTTTCATCCTAATTTTTTCCTAATCGCTCCATGTTTATGAAGCAGAGAATTGCATAGGCCTATTATCAGTGCAGCACAGGACAGGAGCACCAGTCTTGTCTTCAAAGCTACGGCTGCCTCCGCTCTGAGGAAACACAGCTGCATGGGACAACAGTGCTCTCTAGTGGTCAGAGAGGACAACAACACAAGTACTAAGCAATGATAAGCATTACAGGTGCACACCATAATACAGTTTTAATCACTACTTCATACTGTAGATATTTTTATAAACTCTTAACACAGACACCTACAGAACACATTTGACCAAATGGTTAATTTTCTTCTCAAAAACACATTTTGTTACAGTAAACAGCAACTCACACATTACTTTGGCTTTTCAATTCCTTATTCAGGAAATACCTTCTTATGCCATGCAAAAAGATTAAAAAAAGACATCTATTCCTCATCAACACACCACATTCAGTGCATGAAATCCACGTGCCAGATAATCTTGTTTATCGGATTTCAGGTAGAACCATATCAATCCAATTAATCTGTGCTTTCTTACATGTCTTAGTAGATAAGGCCAAAGCGGTACAGTGACTAACTAACCGAAACCACTTGAATTAGTTGCAGCCAGTGGAGGCTGAGACAGGCCTGTTAATGACTTAACCACTACGAAAGCAGCTCCCATTGACAATGTGCCTACACTGGTTACAAGGCTTGGTGGCACTATTAGCCTTGGCAATTGTGTTTTCCCATCTCGATCGAAACCACCCCCTCTAACACCCCCCCTCCCTCACACACACATGTGAAATAACGGCCACATTTCACACCCACAATGCTACTTCATTAGCCGCCATTGATTGGATGAGCCTGGATAAGCGGAGGCAGGCGACGTGATCATGTGATGTGATAATTTTCCCATGCATGTCATTAAAGTGGGTCACCCCACCATCCTCTCTGGAAGGAGGGAGGGATGGGCAAGGAAAGGTGTCCCCACATGTGAAGGACAAGCACCACAGTCCCCCTAGTGACTGTCTCAGGACATGAGGATAGTGTGTATGTGCACTGTACTGTATCTGTCTTGTCTATACTGTCTTTTAACAGTTGCGTGTATCACCAACTGTTCCCAGTGACGTGGTGTTTTGTATGTACTGTGTATCTGGCTGAAACAACAACAACAACCACTTAACTTGACTCGACTTGGCATACTGTGGACCACATTGGGGTCTGTGTGAGATACATTGAACCTGTTACATTAAACCTGTTTCAGTTTGGTTTGCAGAGGTGTGTGTGTGCACATATGTGTGTGTACACACGTGTGTGTTTCTGTTGGGGGTGAATAAGTGTGTGCAAGTATCTTTGTGTGTATATCTGTGTGTGTGTGTGTGTGTGTGTGTGTGTGTGTGTGTGTGTGTGTGTGTGCGTGTGTGTGTGTGTGTGTGTGTGTGTATTTGTGTGTGTGTGTTAGGTAAGGTCATGACATTACAGGACCATATAAAACGTGTCCTCCATAAGCATGACCTCCAGCTTAAGTAGTGATGTCCCTACCATCATATTTGATTTGTGTCCAACTGCACGTGACCTTATGAGTGCACCTAGGCATAGTGAAAACACAGACACACACAGACACACACAGACACACAGACACACACACACACACACACACACACACACACACACACACACACACACATATGCACACACAAACTCACAGATAGAAGGACTACACAAAGACAATGTAGGGGTTTTGGGTTCTATGGGAAGGTGCAGGGTGGTCAAACAGCCAATTATGTAAATACTATACAAACAGTGTATATATACTGTATTTTATTAATATATTTTTACTTACTGTGCATGCACCAAATACAGTGATTTCTACTGAACAGCATAGAAAAACTAAACTTTTAGGTAAAATGTCAGTTATGCCATTTAAAAAATGTGTCTGGACTTTCATGAAAAAATAAAGTACTTCTGGTTCTGGTCCTGGTTTTTGTTCTGATTCCGCTACAGTAATAAGGGTCCAGATACCGGTGCAGTAACAGTACAGCTCCTGTCATGAATCCCCACTCATTTCTCCTTGCTCCCCTCTGTCTTTGACTATACTGTTGTGACTTTGCATTGTTGTGTCACGCAAGGGCATTGCGTTGTTGTTGTGACATTGCATTGTTATGACACTACGCCATTCCATTATTGCATTCAATTACTCCGATGCCATTGGACTGCAAGAAATGCTCTCTTGTTTGTGACCTTGCCAAACTGTAAAGCACTTTGAGCTGCATCTTGTATGTATGAACTGTGCTATACAAGTAAACGTTATTATTATTATTATTATTATTATTATTATTATTATTATTATGCTCCAGTAAGCTGTCTCCCTCTACAGGACAATTCACCAAATTGACAGATTTAGTCAGAACAGCACTGTGTAGTAGTGAGCACCATTGAGTTAAGTATGTGAACCTTGGGCTGTTAACTATGTATACACGTACTCAACCCTATCATAACTCCTAGAGGAAGATAAATGACATTTATAGTCTAACTGCTGTGCGTCAGAGCAATTACGCCTCTGTCAGAAGCCTAACAAGGAGTCTCAGTGGCGTTATGCTCAGATCCATACAAACACAAACACAAACTATGGCTAATGCACGAAATGCATCTGTTTAAGCACTTGCTGAATTTCAGCACTTGAGACATTACTATATGGTTGAGATTCCCTTTTATCCATCGGCAAATTACAGTAACTTCAGAAGATAAGTGCATCCGTTTCCCCGTCAATCACTTTACATGTTTTTTTTTTTTTAAATAACTAAACCAGTGTAATGTCTGACATGAAGTTAATTGCTCTCTGGATGTTTCTATATAATATATTTATAATTCATAAAGTCATGAAATGTGTTAGAAGCAGTGGTGCAGTACACTGTGGGGGAAAAGAAGCGCACAGCATGTGTTTGTTTTGTGCACGGATGTAGATAGGAGTGTGCCCTTGTGCCTGCTGGCCATCTCTAAGTCAGCGGCCAGAGGCCATAAAGCAGACTGACAACTCACCCAGGCCAATTATTCCATATGTCGGCTAGTTTTACTACTTCACTGCAGAGCAGCCGATATACGGCACCATGGAGTATCAATTGCATTACTGCAACAAGAACAAAGTGTGTTTCCATAAGGGTGTGTGTGTGTGTTTTCATGTGTGTGTGTGTGTGTGTGGTTTTTGTGTGTGTGTGTGTGCGAGAGAGTGCATTCTTGAAGTTTTTATGTTACGTGTTTGTGTGTGTGTGGGTGACTGTATGGGTGTGAGTAACTGTATGGGTTTGTAAGTGTGCATGCATGTATATGTGTGTGTGTGTTTGTGCATGCACTTGTGTATGTACACTATATATAGTACATCAGTGTACATGGGTGCATGTCCCTAAAGAATGTGTGTGTGGTGTGTGTGCACATGTATGTTCATGTCTGTGTGTTTGCAAGCATGTGTGTGTGTGTGTGTGTGTGTGTGTACAAGTACTGATTGATATCTGGGCACTCCAGTTTTGTGTGTTTTTGTCTGCTTTTAATGAAAACAACCATTTCCCAGAGCGCGGCGAAATGGGGCGGCAGATTGATGCAGCGATAAAGAGGCAAATGGGGGTGGGGGTGGGGGGGGCAATGGGGGGGGCCGTGGGCCCATAAGTCACAGTGTCAGCGCTGAAGGCCTCTGGCTCCACTAATGTATAGGCCCGCCGAGAGCCTACAGGGACACAGGGGCCTCTGCTGCACTTTTATGATGCTCTGTGTGTGTGTGTGTGTGTGTGTGTGTGTGTGTGTGTGTGTGTGTGTGTGTGTGTGTGTGTGAGAGAGAGAGAGAGAGAGAGAAATAGAGAGAGGAAGAGACATGGGGGCGGAGAGTGAGAGATAGAGAGAAAGAGCAAGAGAGAGAAATAGAGAGAGATAGATAGATAAAGAGAGAGTTCACAGTTCACAGAGAGATGCAGAGTAGTGGATATAAGGCACCATGGAGTATCAATTGCATTACTGGAACAAGAACAAAGTGTGTGTGTGTGTGCGTGTGTGCGTGTGTGTGTGTGTGTGTGTGTGTGTGTGTGTGTGTGTGTGTGTGTGTGTTTAATGTTAAATAGCTAGGGGAATGTCCACCATGCATCCTTTCTTTGATGAAAGGCTTCTAGTGAAGATCATTTAGTTTGGAAATGAATACAGTGTATGTGTGTGTGTGGAGTAAAAAAAGATAAACTCACTTACTCCTGGTGACACACACACAGTAAGCAGCACAGAAATACAGACGTGTACACACACCCACACGCACAAACAGACATACACACTCACCCTGCACACACACAATCAAATACATTCATGCAACCATACTCAGATAGACATAGTCTTTCCACACAAACACACACCCACACACACAATCACATGCACACACCCAAAAAAAATACACTTTAACACGCACAGAGTCAGCCTCACTCCCTCTCCCTCACACACACACACACACACACACACACACACACACACACACACACACACACACACACACACACACACACACACACACAGTCTCTATCTCGCTCTGTCTCTCTCTCTCTCTTCTCTTTTCTCTCTTCACACCCAGACTTATACCCCGCACACACTACTACACATTTACTAAATCCTTGACAAACACACAGGCATACATGTATACATGTATATATAGACAAGCACACAGGCGTTGTGTCAAAACAGACAGTATGGCACAAAGCGAAACAGACAGTATGGCACAAAGGTTCTAAATGTAATCTGTGTGGTAGGAGCCTCCTGCACCTCATCAATGCGCATGTTCCCAGCCAACTCATCTCCTCCTGGGACACAGGAAATGGCAGACGGATGGCACCACGACACGCACAGACACACACACACAGACACACACACAGACACACACATAAACACACACACACACACACACAAATGCATGTGCACACATGAGCGTGCACACACACACAAAAACAAACACAAACACACACACACACACACACACACACACACACACACACACACACCAGACAAGAGGTAAGTGGGGTGCAGATATGGATAATATGAGCACTAGAGAGTGAAGCCCAACAAACAGACAAAGTGGCTTTTCTGTGGAATGAGGTCATTTCAGGGGAGTGTGTGTATTTTTCATGAGTGTGTGTGTTCCCCTGAGTGTTCCTCAGCACTCCACTCCACTCTGAGGGTGTCTATCTGTCTGTCTGTCTGCCTGTCTGTCTGCCTGTCTGTCTGTCTGTGTTTGCTGGCAGCATGCTAATAGATGTGGGTGCTATCAGTGGCTGTGTGTCTGCATCACAGCCTGACTGGAGTTCATGTGAGGCAACTGCGAAACTGTGAGGCTTGTGAAGGACGGATTAAGAAATCTCACACGTGTCAACACACACCACAGAAATCTCATTTTAAAAATGCACTACAGAAAGCCTTCTAGCTGCTTGTTCTTTAAAGTAGATGAGGTTTTTTTTTTAAATACTCTTCCTTTTGCCTTCCACATACGGCTTTTGACACTGACATCTGAGAGAGCCTTCTGTTGCCATGGATATTGACATTCACAAAATGTCACTTCCTGTGTGTCCTCTTGGCATATATGGAATGAATAACCTGTCACTTTACCACCAGGCATGTGGAGAGAAATTGCTATGGCTTTCGATATGAGAAAACTGTGTAGACGCTTGCACACACACACACACACCCACACATACACACACACACACACACACACACTCGCACACTGGCACAATAGGACTTACTGATACACACACACACAGGCCCACTAGCACTTGCACACACACACCCATACACACACACACACACACACACACACACACACACACACACACACACACACACACACACACACACACACACAAGCATAGACACAGACACACATAAAAACATAGGCACAGACACACCAGACACAGAAACATTTAAACATTTGTATTCACATACACTTCAGGCATACACTTCATCCAGGAGAGGACTTCACACACTCCCTCAGACGCAGCACTGTTGCCTTGAGTGGCTGTAATGGACCCCAACCCTCACAGTGAGTGGAGTGGAGAGCCGAGGAACACTCAGGGGAACACACGCACTCAGAAAAACACACACACACACACACACAAACTTAGGGAAACAAACACACATAGGGAGCCACAGCAGGGACTCACATCATCAGCAGTGTAGACAGTGCTGTAGGAAAGCTTTTCTCAAACACACACAATGATGAGTGGCACCTCACCAACCCCTCATCTTCCATCCCTCACCTGGCATTACCCCCCCACACACACACCCCACACACACACACACACACAAACAACACACACTCGACAATCTTCTCAGCTCTCAGCTCTGTAGGTACAGGAGCTACTCGTGAAGACCAAGCTTTACCACACGTTATATTCTGAGATATCTCATCAGTCTGTGTTTTTTTTTGTATTTTAGGTCTTTCCACTGTCAGTAAAATTCTTCACACCACTGCAAAGTCAACAAAACAAAACGGCCAGGAAGCCATGAGCCAGAAGAACAAGACAACAGACAGAAGTCTTCAGTTCACATCAAGCAGGTCTGTTTAGAAACTCTGTGGTCTAAAAATGGCAGACACACAGTAACTTATTCGTAGTATACAATAAATTTTAATGCACACCTACGTCACCAAATCAACAAATGATTTGTGAAGATCTACGACATATCCCAGAAATATCAAGCTGGTAGGTATAACACCTTCTAGAAATACTGCACCACCACCGAGCACCAGCAGGAAAAAGAACTGAGAGGTGGGACTTACAGGGGTACTGCCATCTGATAGGGTGGCCATGCTGATGGATGTGCTCATCTTGTCTGAGGAGGAGGTCAGGGAGGGAGGGGAGGGGCTCCTCTTCTCCAGGATGTCCTGCCTGCTCTGGAAGTCCCGCCAAGCCCGCTGGATTCTGTCAATCAATCAACCAATCAACCAATCAACCAATCAACCAATCAACCAATCAACCAATCAATCCATCAATCCATCACCCTGTTCGTTCATTCATCTATCTATCTATCTATCTATCTATCTATCTATCTATCTATCTATCTATCTATCTATCTATCTATCATTAAATCAAGCAAACAATTTAATTGATAAACCAATTAAACAATTGATCATTTGAATACAGTAATCCAATCGCAGATGATGCTATTCATATTGTCAGCAAGGAAACAGTGTTTCTTTTTCTCTACACCTGAAATGTGGACTATGTCACCACTTGTCCAGTTGGTGGCAGTCTAGTGGAGGCTTTTGTTTCCCTCTCTCTGTTTCTCCTCC
>CM059279.1:13401727-13406727 GCA_030347295.1 Setipinna tenuifilis
AAAGAGAGAGAGAGAGAGAGAGAGAGAGAGAGAGAGAGAGAAATAGTGAGAAAGAGAAAGAGAGAAAGGGAGAAAGAGAAAGAGAGAGACAGATTAAATAAAAGGATGATGGGCAAAAAGGAAAAACAAACAGGTTGCAAAGACAAGTCAGATAAAAGTGATTGAGAACTAGAAGAAGAGACAGAGAGCCGGAGAAACAGAGAGAAAGGGACATGAGGTGAAGGAAATGACTGCAGGGGGATGAATGGATGGGGGGAAAGGGAAAGAGACTGAGTGGAGGTTAAGTTCAGGACAGAAATAAAGTGAGAGAGCAGCAGAGGAAGAGCAAGATAGTACAGGAATGGGACCTGAAGAGAAAATGATGAGAAGAAAAGAGAGAGCAAAGTGGTGTGTGTAAGAGATATATATGAGAGATAGCGAGAGAGAGAGAGAGAGAGAATGAGAGATTGAAAGAAAGAGAGAGATGAGAGCCTCGGGAAAGGGAGTAATAGACCTGAAACAGGTGACTGAATGAGCCCATTATTTTCCTCTCCGCTACAGCTGACACTGCTAGACCCGACCTCCCACACCTCACAGCAAAGGTCAAAGGTCAAGTAGAGGTCAGGTACCAAAAGGTATCTTCTCTCTCTGCTGCTTTGTGATGATGTTAATAAACTTCCTCTCTGACCTGGAAACACTTGGTGAAGCTGCCTTCTCATAGCATGTCACAATCTCTAACACACACACATCCAGGAGTAATACTACCGTTTACACACATAACCAGGAATGCACACACCATCTTGTACACACACATTTTGAAATAAGCCCTCAAATACTCTAGCCTTACTGAAGGCTGCCTTCAGGTGACAAGCGTCGCTTGACAAAAACATAAAGTTGTCGAGAGATGTTGCAGCGCTAGAAGGTTTCATAGTTCTACGCTGACAACAAAAAGCATTATGAAAGCAAACGCTTTTTTTTTTCACATTCATCTAAACAAGACGCATGTCGCAGCTGAACAAAACAATACTCCAGAACACAGAACTTTGAGTTGCCATCCAACAAGAGTATGTGACAAAATCTGTGTGATAAGCTGTGCAGCAAGCTAGCAGAGTGAAATGTTGTCTCTTTTACATCATCTTCTGTCGAGCGATACTTATTGCCTGGACTATAAACTGGCCTTAACTCTATCACTTTGTCTCCACTTCCAAAAAGAAACGTCTTTATTCTCCTTCCTGTGTTACTCCAGCCCTGTCTTACTCCATCCCTATCTTTTTTCTTTCCCCTCCGTCTGTCTGTAATGCTCTTTCTGTCCTCACTCTCTTCTCTTTTGCTCTACCTTCCTCTTCCAATCTACTCCTATTAATGATCCTTGTGTGGTTGTCATCTGTTTAAACACACACAAGATGACTGATGTAATGTGTACGGAACAGAAGGCTTTTAGACCTCAGCTAACAATTTATTAGCCTAATTCTACAAAGAGAAGCAGATAGTTTGGCATATAAAGGACATTGGAGGAAATTCATGGCTGTCGTGTGTGTATAAAGTACAACATAAGTGTAGTTATGCTATATTGCTGTTATGTTGTTATGATGTTAATGATTACGTGGTTTCCATTTGTTTTTATTTTCTTTTTTTAAAACATGTTTAGTACCATGCCCAAAACCACCTAAACTAATGACTGTATAAACAGCATACAGGTACTGATATGAACCTACAGTATAAGCAGAGATGTTAGATTCTAAACACTCTCTGGTGCAGTATAACCAAACCCCAGTTAGCTGCCACAGTTAGTGGTCCTGGTTACAGCTATGCAAACAGTGCCGATGTAATTATTATTCATGAAATACTCCATACGCCATAACCTTTACTCCTGATATCTGCAGCACAAGGACTCCAGTGAGGATAGGGAGAGCGAGAGAGAGAGAGAGAGAGAGCAAGAGCGAGAGAGAGAGAGACAGAGACAGAGAGAGAGCGGCAAGACAGAGAGAGAGAGGGACAGAGTGAGCAAGACAGAGAGAGAGGGAGAGAGAGAGAAAGAGAGAGGGAGAGAGAGACAGAGAGAGAGAGACAGAGAGAAAGTGAGAGTGAGAGAGAGACAGAGAGAGAGTGAGAGAGAGAGACAGAGAGAGAGAGAAAGCGCGAGCGAGAGAGAGCTGTGTGTGATGTCACCGTGTCAGCGGGCCACAGTGCTGAGTAGGGTCCCATCTGGAGCGTGTCACTTCCTGTGGAGGACAGTGCCAGCTGCTGGGGGTCAGAGGGGAGTGTGTGTGTGTCTATGTGTGTGTGTGTGTGTGTGTGTGTGTGTGTGTCTGTATGTGTGTGTGTGTGTGTGTGTGTGTGTGTGTGTGTGTGTGTGTGTCTGTATGTGTGTGTGTGTGTGTGTGTGTGTCTGTGTGTGTGTGTGTGTGTGTGTGTAGGCATGTGTGTGTGTGTGTCTATGTGTGTAGGCATGTGTGTGTGTATGTGTGTATGTGTGTGTGTGGGTGAGGGTGTGTGTATGTAGCCATGTGTGTAAAAGTTTGTAAATACATACAAATGTTTATTAGAATATTTGTCTGTGTGTGTGTGTATTTCTTGATTTTTGTTTGTATGCGTGTCTATGTTGTGTATCTGAGTCTGTGTGTGTTTTGACTCAATATCTGTCTGAATGAGGATTTTTTTTCTGTACTGTATATCTCTTATTGTGTTTTAACTATGTATGGGCAGAGGTGCTCTGTCTCTCTCTTTCTCTCACTCTCCTTCTGTGTCTGTCTATCTGTATCTGTGTGTGTGTGTCTGTGTGTGTGTCTGTCTGTGTGTGTGTGTGTGTGTGTGTCTGAGTGTGTGTCTGTGTCTGTGTGTGTGTGTGTGTGTTCTCTGCAGGAAATTAGCAGCTACCCCGAGCAGTGTGTGGCGCCCTGGTGTGAGTGGGCAGGAGCCCTGCCAGTGTGCCAGTCTGCCAGCGGAGGCCACTCAGCCCCAGTGCCAAGGGCAATCCTGCCAGCCATCGCTCATCACACAAGCAGGCCAGCAGGACTGTCACGGCGTGTGTGTGATGGGGTGTGTATGTGATGGTGTGTGCGTAATGGTGTGTGTGTGTCTTTATCATGCATATATGTGTGTGTGATGGGGTGTGTATGTGATGGTGTGTGCGTAATGGTGTGTGTGTGTGGCTGTGTCTTTATCATGCATGTGTGCGTGTGTGTGGGGGGCGGTATATGTGTGTGCATGTGTGAATGAATGTATATGTGTATCTGCATCTATGTTTGTGTGTGCGTGCGTGTGTGCATGCATATGCGTTAGAGTTTGTGTGTGAGTGTGTATATGTGTGTTGAATGTGTGTATGTGTGTCTCTGCACATGTACGTGTGTGTGTGTGTGTGTGTGTGTGTGTGTGTGTGTGTCTGCGTCTCTATCCCCTTTCATTCATGAAATACTGTCAGTCCCCTTTGGTTTGACTTATTGTTGAAACACTCCATTCGTTCATTCATTCGTTGGTTTGTTCAGCACACTCAGCACTTCCTCCTCCTCCTCCTCCTCCTCGTGCGCCACCTGCATCTGATGGCGGTCGTGCCCAGACAGGGAGCCGTGCCCACCCACCCACCCACCCGCTCGAGCCCCATCCTGATCCCGCTCCTGCCCCCCCCCCCGACAACAGCGCATTTCCTTATCTGCCTCCCTGCATCCTTAACAGTCTATTAATTTAGCAATAAGAGCGCAGCTCTCTCCCGCCCTGCTGACTTATGGCCAACTCCAGCCCCACCTCCAACCCCAATCCCAGCCCCACCCCAAACAACGCCACCAGAGGTGAGTTTTACTATCGCCACCAACACCCTTCTTTAAAAAATAATGCTTTAAGGGTTATATAAAATAGGAGGTTTGCATAATTTAGCAGTAGTTCAGGACAGGAAATCTATACTCATTTTGGCTTTAACGGGTGCCAAGCCGCGGCCCATTGATCACGATAGGCAGCAGGACCTTGAACTCTGAGAGCTAGCATACACAAACACACACACACATACACACACATACACACACACACACACACACACACACACACACACACACACACACACACACACACACACACACACACACACACACACACGTCTGGCAGAAAGCATGGAGCAGGTGGTAGTGGTGGTAGGGCCCAGTCTGATCAAACATGGAGACCTGTGTCTCTACTGTCTCTACTAGCATTCAAATAGACTGCAGACATAATTAGGATGGACGGCTAGACAGAGATGCAAGCAGACTCTTAGACAAACAGTTTGACTTGGACAAAGACACATCTATGGATTAGCAGAGAGGCAGGCAGGCTGATTGACAGAAAACAGACAGACAGAGAGACAGAGAGAGAGAGACAGACAGACAGACAGACAGGTAGACAGATAGATAGATAGATAGATAGATAGATAGATAGATAGATAGATAGATAGATAGATAGATACAACAAAAATAATAACAAAGAAAGAGTGAAAATTAGAGAGAAAAATGGCAAAGGACTGAAAAAGAGCAAAGAGAGAGAGAGAGAAAAGAGAGAGAAAGAAAGAGAAAGAAGAAAGGTCTGCAACTCAGCCTTTGGCATGGGGGAGATTAAAGTGGAGTGGGGCCAAAGGAAGGATGGAGGGATGGAGGGAAGACAGGAAAGGTGGAAAAGAGAGAACGAGGGAAGAATGGAGGAGCAAGAGACGATAACTCCAGGAGGAACAGAAAGAAGGGATGTGGAGATAGAGAAGAGTGCCAACACAAGGCTGATGAGTCAGAAAGCAAAAAAAACTAAAAGTCTAAAAGTCATCAAGTGGGGAAGGTCAAGAAGTGATAGAAGTGGTGAGAGAAAGGCAGTGGGCGAGAGACATAGAGGCACAGTGAGATAGAAAGCTAGAGGAAAGATGGGTGGAGAAGACAAAGAGAAACAGACAGAGGTAGATTGAGGCCGTGAGAGAAAGAGATAGAGAGAGATGCAGACAGACAGAGAGAGAGAGAGAAAGATAGAAAAAGAAAGACAGAGAAGGTGGAGAAGACAACAAGAAGGAGAGAAAA